>JBBHKE010001257.1:0-73789 GCA_037447655.1 Zygnema cylindricum | reverse complement strand
CACACTAAAACATGTAAATGTACGAAACTGTTCAAATCGTACGCCGTCGCGTTTTTTTGACATCTGCGTATGCCGGAAAATATTTACGCAATTATATATTATTATATTTTCTGTACTTCTAAAATTAAAAATGTACGAAATAGTACAGATCTGGCAGTCCGTACACCACACTATTTAAAAAGGAACTAAATTACAGTTATGAACCGCATTGAGCGGGGTACCTCAAATAACGTGCAAAAACATTTAGCGTACTTTATTCTATTTGAGAATTTGCCCCAAAAAAAGGGGTACCCCAATTAGCGTCATGTACGCTAATAGCGATTCGCGGTGTACCTATTAGGAAAGCTTAACAAAAAAAGCTTGACTTTTCCGACGACATTCTTAAAGTTTGGGGTCCGACAGCGTAACCCATTGCAATATGCTCCGATGGAAGTTTCCCCCTTTAGTTTAACAGCGGTGGCGCTGTTTGCCAGCCGCTACAGTATCCGGCTATCTGCGCATGCCGACATACAAAATGCTTCGCCGCCGCATGGGAGTCATGCGACAGGGTAGGGACAGCCCTAGATTGAACCATAGTTCAAAAGTAGGTGAAAGTAGGCCCATACAATATGCCTATTGTATGCAAAACATACAATACGACCCTAGTTGTTCAATACGCTCGATTTTTTCCCTTTTTCCAGTTTCTACGTATTGTACGTGGCTTTTGAAAAAATAGTAAAAAAACGTCTACTGTGAACTGAAACTGAAATTTACGGAAATCCTGTAAAGAAAATACGGTAATTGTACGGTGTTTTACGGGAATCGTACGGGTGCTTACGAAAAAGTACGATACACTTATTGGTACTTTCTGTTCTATAAAATGAGACGGAATGTGCACGGATATGTACGAAATTTAATCGTATATGTACGGACAATTTAAAAAAGAGACGTTGTGGCGTCACACTGTTTGCGCGCTGTAAGTTCAAAATGTGTACGAAAGTCTTCTTCAATTTTTTTTCAAAGAAGCCACCATGAAAACGAATCTTAAAGGAAGCTGCCATTAGTAACGCCACGGAAGTAGACAGTGAAACCGCCGTTCAAGCCGTTGTCGAAGCTCTGACTCTAACAAAAAAACAACCTTAGCGAGGATTCGAACCTGGGCCCACATGTGACAATAGTAGACTACTTACAAACTGCGGTATATGTTCAATTCAAATTTTTTATATGTACAAAACTGTGCGGCATTAACGATTTTTACGATTTTTTCAAATTGACCTCTCCAGTTTCTACTTATTGTACGTGCGTTCGAATCGTGCATAAATTGCGTTTTGAACAACTATGCATATGACCTTAAGACCCATATTGTAATCGGACCAAAAATTGGACCAATTAAAACATTCGGACAAAAAATTGGACCAATTAAAACATTCAGACCAAAAAAATATATTTACACTGTCAAATTCGGACGATCGGACGGTCGCTGATCAAAGTAGCGATCTAAGAAGATCACATGAAAAGGCCATAACACAAATTACGATAAAAGCGCTGACCAAAGGCCTACCGTAAAAATGCCTACTTTTGAACTATGGATTGAATGTTTTTTTTGTAATGTTCAGATAGTAAAATTTCTTATGCGGTATTGGCAATCTCAAATTGTGGCAAGATGTACGAAATATATTGCGTGCTAACAATAAATTCTAGTGTTGTGTATCGAAAACCCTTTTCCGATATTCGATAAGACCCTTCTTTTGAGTACCCAAAAGTCGGTATATCGAGAAGCTCAATATCTCGATAATATATTTGTCGTTTAGACGATATGTCTTTAACGCGATATATCGAAGTGAAGTTAAGAAAAAAATTATTTCAAAAGCCCCACCCCGGATGGGGGGGGGAGGGATACCGTACGATTTGTTGTGTTGTATCTGTACGAACATCCACCTCCCACCAAATATATCGCGAAAACCTTTGTTGATCCCGGAGCGATATATTGAGCCCTCTAACCGCTGGATATATCAAATATCGAATACATAGCAATAATTTTTTCCCCGATACACGACACTAATAAATTGATATCGTATATATGATATTTCTAATATATTACGTATCACTCTATATACTATAAACTATAATTTATTATTCTACATATAATAATATAAAGTATACAAAATACACTACATAGTATTTAGTTGTGTTCTATATCGGTTAAAAATGTATGGCAACAAATTCGATATTTGATGTATCCAATATCGAACGGTCAAAGGGCTCGATAAATCGCTCCAAGACCAACAAAGTTTATCACTGTATATTTTGTAGGAGGTGGCTATCCCTGCAGATCTAGTACGGTAAATCGTACAGTGAATAGCACAGTAAACAGTATGGTGAGTCATATCGAAGATACCCTCATCCCCTCACATTGAGCGCGCGACACGGGACGGGGGGAGGGGCTTTTGAGAAAAAAATTGACCTACCGTCACTTGGATATATCGTGATATTTTTTTTCGTAATATCGGTTGATATATCTCACAAATATCGCAAGATTATGCTGCTCAATTTATCGAAGCGATATATCAATTGTCGAGTACCCAAGACTTGGTATATATCGAGTACTGGCAAGGGGCCTTCTATACACAACACTACAGTACCGGGTAGATGTTTTGTACAAATAATGAGATTACAAACATGAAAACAGTGCGAGTAATACCATTAAAGATTTACATTTTTTTACTATTCGGTGGTGCCTCCAGTTCTTTCTTTTATTTACTTAGAAATACCATATATATAGGAACATTTTATAACTTGTAGTAAAAGCTCTGTGGACTAATGTTTGTCATGCAAGCTTGAAAACAAAATGATCAAAGTTAGAGGTTAACGTCAAGTATATTACCTTTGAAATGGGAAGCTTTGGTAGAGCTCTACGATTGCTATTTCTCATTTCTATCATTTTCTATGTCACGCATGTGGTAGCACAAAATAATGGTACAAATTTGGATGCGGGTTAAAATACAATGTGATCTATTGTGTTGACTTGGAATGGAGTGAGGGAGGTGGGGAAGCTTTGGGGGAGAGAGAATGGATGGAAAGGGGCGAAAGAGGGAGAGAGGGAGGGAGGCATTACAGTAGTATTCAATGTCGCAATGCCGTAAAATTTGACGCGCACTTTGTATTAAAAATCTCGAAAGTACAGTGCCCCGATCTAGACTGCGCAGTGCAAAAGTACAGTTTCCCCAAGACTTTTTTGAAAAGTAAATATTGACCGTCCAATTGAGCTTTGTTCTGGTAAGGTATAAGGAATAATTATATATTCGGTAAATATTTATGGCCTGATAGAGCGAAGTTCAAATCCCGCTTTACGCCAATTTGACTAGAAGCGTCTCCACGTGAAATGAAAATGACGTCAACTATTCCCACTTGAAGCAAGCATGACCTCAAAAAATTTGTCGCAATCACTTAAAAGAGATGGCGACATTATGACGTCACTTATGACTACGACAACGTCGTCAATTCTACAAATTTCTTATATGGTTATTCAACTTTTTTTACTGTCTTCCGTCTCCAAATTTGTCATCAAATTATAAGATAAATGAAAAAACAAAGTTTTTTCATTTTATACCAATGTTATCATGTGTGACTCAAGCAGAAGGGAGAGGGGGAGTGGTACTACACGAGGGAGATGGAAAAAAATGACTAGTTAAAGTTTGCAAAAGACTCAAGAATAAAAGTGGAGGTTCGTCAGCCTCGCAAAATGACTTTTCGTATATACGCGTGACGAGCCAAAAAACAAAAAAATGTGTACCCCCTCCTGTGCAAAAAATGTTGAAAATCGTGTGAAACGTGTCACCGTTAAACTTCTCATTGGTTAAGTGTTACTTTAACTAAAATTAACTCTTAGGACAATTTGCGTTAGTTTTTGTGTGGGCATGACGTGGCAACGGGTCGAAAAGGGAAAAATGTTTTATTGAAGTATAACAAGTTTTAAACTGACTTAGATTGTACTTTGTTTTTTACACTTTCTCCGTACGACTTTTAATTTTCTCAGTGCATTATTCAAATATGGAAAAAAAAACCCAACTTTTACACATAGGCACAAAGTGAAAGTGAAAATAAAACCCAAACAACGAAGGTAAAACATATTGTTTTGACTTTCATGTTGGTGTGTAAATTAACTACATTTTTAAATAGATGGTTTAAAGTAAACAAAGTTAGTACTATTGTATGTTTTTGTGTAATGATCTCATATTTTACAACATTCATATTATTTGTGTTATTAATTGTTTATTGTTTATACACAATTTTTTCCCTCAACATAAAATTTATTTGACAAAGCAATAAACTCATGCCATAAAACTATTGTTCGAATGATTTAAAATAACATTATTTTATATAAAAAATTGCTTCACTTAAAAATTATGTATTTGTATGTTTCTGCTTTTCAAATTAGTGTACATTAGAACGAAAACAAAATATATCATGAGAAAACGAGGGTTTTGATTACGAGCTGTGAGAAAATAACGTTCCTCACCTACATTTTTCTTTGTTTTTTCCACTTTTGTACCTCTCGCAAAAGTTATAAACATACTGAACATTTATGTACGGATCATACCTTTTTTTTTAACTACGACATATAGTTTACACATGTGTAACATGATTTGCAAGGGAGAAGTCAAGTTATGATTTTTATCTCGATTTGCACATGTTATATCTATTTATTGGAACTTGGCGACTTAATTGAACACTAAAACAAAATATGAGTTGATGGAGCTCTTATTCGTTCCATCAAACTATACATATTAAAACTTGAAATAAAGCTGATTTATGTTTTTTTTTTTGTTATAAATGTGTTGGCGAGAGCTAGTGACGCCTGTTGAAACCATTTTTTTTCATTTTTTTTGTGTTGGGCTGAAATTTTGCAATTTTCATAGTTTTAGATGTTCGATTTTTAAGTTAGCTTTTTAACATTGGTATAGGCCATGTAGTCATTATCATGTACGGTTTAACTATTTGGTTTCAACCGTTTTTCTAAGTCCCAGTTGTCCGCAAATGTTATTTGAAATTTGTTGAGTTGGGCTTGTTTTTCTGAAGACAAAGATATGAAAATTAGTATAAGAATTAACAAGCTAAGTGATTCGAATAATATAGGCAATGCTTTTAAAAAGATGAAAGATGGCATACCGAATAAGATCGCGATAAAATCCTACCGATATACGATTCGGTACTCCCCTCTAACTTCGAACATGAATCTAACTACTTGCACCTTTAGTACATGAATAGAGTTTGTTACGAGGATCGTAATTTTTTATGCTAAAAAACATAAAATGGGTAATTTTGTAGTTGACGAAATTTAAGACACTTTTGATCCCACAAATGCGACAATCCTTTAGCCCAATGACAACTTTCTAGCCCTTTAACTTAACGAGAGAGCGTATTATATTTATTTTATTTCGTGTTCGATAAAATCGTATGCCGTACATAAATTTTGTGAAAAACATAATACAATTTGCGTCATCATGAAACTTGAAATGTATTGCATTTTGTCCTTTTGACTTTTTGACCCACTACCACGTCTAGAAACGTCACTTTCAAACTTTACCTGAAAACGACTCGCGAAATCAATTTTATTTCAAGTAACGGTTGAACAATGAATAGGCACGTGTTGTCAAATTTCAGAACATTTTTACAAAACGTGAGTAAAAAAATAATTTTGCAGCCTGTACGGAAAAAGATCCGTAGAATGGCCTAGAAAGGGTCTCGAACAACGGATGTCATTTCGCAAAAGCGAAGTCTGTGAATACGCCTCTCTCCTTTTCCCTCTCACACTGTTAATTTGATCTCTCACTTTTTGGAGCAAAACACAACAATATGGATATACAATAAAAGAGATTCAGAAAAAAGATTATTTTGAATATACCGCAAATTGCTATTAGCGTTAACAAATAATTAGTGTTAAAGAACAACTGTTGAAAAGAGGTAATTAATAGTTCACTTTCCTATTTAAGTTTTGCTTTAAAGAAAATGAGTGAGGATCAAAGGCGCGCCATGGCTCCCGCCATATTTAGAAAGTGACAGTTTTTGAATTAAAGGGTATTTTGCTAAAATGATGCCTAAGTCTAGGTTTGAAACTGCGGCCTCTTCATTCTCTATAAACTATCGCATTAACCATTATGGCGTTACAGAACGATACACGTGACGTGTTTCATAAATATATATACATTAAAGCAACAGCTAATAAACAACAGACTAACCAAAGGGAACAATTCTTGCATGTACGCGAATCTGAACCGTGAAAAATATGTTTTGATCAGACGGCCGACCATATAGCCGCCACGCGAAGTGAGCTTTTGGCGGCATACGGAGATAGCGTCACGCGGTGCCACATGGCGCCACATTATTTGATACCGGAGAAGATGAGAGGAGGAACCATGGCTTCAGATTTGACAAGTGTCACCTTGTAGACCTTGTCGTACAATGGTCGTACAATAAGTACATCGCCCATTATACCTTCTTGTACTATATAGTGTTCCTATTAAACTAGGATTTAGTAGTAGGTAGTCGTGAGTAGGCAGACTTGTAGAAATTAATGGTTTTAAAGTATTTTCTAGGTCTGAATAGAAATAAAAAGCCGAGGCAGTCTACCTCTAACTTCTCTCTCCAACTCTCAAACTTGTCGCAGTCACTGAGAAATTGGAGAGGAAGCTAGAGCCATGGCTACCTAGGCTATCCTGAGGTTTACAAAAAATTAGATTAGTTAGGGGATTATTTACTAAAAGGTATGTGCCGGCCACAGGATTTGATCGTGGTACCTGCCGGCCGACAGACAGTAGATAGCCTGTAGCCTTAGCCGTTAAGTCTAGAAGTAGTCTTACGCATTATATAGTACAATAATTAATTAAACATTAATTCGTAGGATAAATCATTTAACTATAATTGTTAACGGGATACATAGATCTGGTAGTGTAAAAGTACGAATTGCGGTACGGATAAGAAATCAATACCGCGCATTGATTTCGTAAGCGAAACATATACCGCGCATGTAATTATTACGGCTACGATCAAATGCGAGTTTAATCGGACGGCCGGAATTAGCGCCGAGATCGCGAAAGAAGAATTCGGCGGTTTGTGGGCATCGCCACATCGGACGACACGTGGCGATGTTACATTAGAGCGCGACATCTCCGAGGATTAAAGGAGCGAATTCAAACATACCACGTGTGGACATTTAGGCCATGTCGTACAGTGTCCATTCATAAAGTACACCGGCAGCTGTACTTTTGCGTACGGAACTGTAATCTGATTGGTTTCGTACATCAATAGATAGAGTCTTTGAGAGAGAAAGGACTTAGAAAAATTAGAAGATAGGACCCTCTCTCCCAGAGAGCTTCTGTACAAAAGGTCAACTTTGACCCTCCATAACTTACTGCTCAAGGGAGCAAATTCAGAGATTCTTTTTGCTATCGACTCAGGGGAGTCTTGCCTTCACGGGGTGCTGGTGGTCTGAGTTTTTGTTTGCCAGGGTGGCAGTTGTTTTTGCTGAAACACAAAAGGGTCAGGATTATCTCAGAGGCTTCTTAGAAGCTGTCCACTCTGAGGACTTATGGAGGTCTCAGAGTTTCAAGACTAAGACTTAGTAATATTTAGGTACCTCTCTCTATAAGAGAGCTTGTAACTATAAATGTCATCTTTGAGCAGCCATAACTTACTGCTCAGGGGAGCAAATTCAGTGATTCTTTTTGCGTTTGACTCAGGGGAGTCTTGTCCTCACAAGGGTGAGGGTGGTCAAAACATTTTTGTGCATGGGCGGCGCTTATTCAATGGGAAAGTAGAAGGGGCAAATATTATCCTAGAGGCTTTACAAAGGCTGCTCATTCTGTGGGTCAATGGAGACCACATAATTTCAACAACTAGTGTGATTAACGCTACTTGAGAATTTAAGGATTTTCAAGGAAATTTTTCATTATAATTTAGGTTTTACGGTTTTTTTTATCACTCTACTTAAAAATCTGGGTAAAATTTTAAAGGCGTTAAATTAACGTGATTAATGCTGATAGCTATTCGCGGTGTACGTTTGGGCATTATTTGATGTCAAGTCAAGTGAGAAAAGTTGAAAGAACAAAATCGAGAAGCTTGAAACTCTGAGACCTCCATTGGCCCTCAGAGTATGCAGATCCAAAAGAAGCTAGTCTAGATAGTGCCGACTCCAAGTTAATATAAACCCAAGTGACTGACCCCTTGACAGTTACAACCCCAATATAGATTCACCCCTGTGAAATAACACTTTCTGTGTGCTCAGTTCCACCACAAAATGCAAAGTTAGAATATGAGATTTAGACACATTCACCCACTTTGACTTTCCCTTAAAAATGCAGCCACCCTGGCAGACAAAAACTCTGACCGACTACACCCGTGTGCAGCATGGACTCCCTTGAGTCCGCAGCAAAAAGAATCACTGAAAATGGTCAAGTAAATTGGTAGTTATGGCTGGCCAAAGTTTGCCATTTATACAGGGTGCTCTCAAGGAGAGGTAGCTACCTACCCAAATTTTTCTAAGTCCTATTCCCCCTCTAACACTCTATCTACTAAAGTACGGCACCAATCAAATTACTATGTCGTACATAAAAGTACAGGTGCCGGTGTACTTTTTGTACGACCATTATACGACATGGCCAAAATGTCGACACGTGTCAAATCATGATTAGTTCCTACAATCTCCGGAATTCCCGTAATCCAATGTTATCAAGCCACGTGTCATTTGACGTGGCAAAGACCGTAAAACGCCAAAAGTGCCTTTTCCGTGATCGCGACGCCTATCGCGGCCGTCCGATCAAAACCGGCTATAATCCTAGCCGCTGAAATTCGACGCGCGGTATTTGTTTCGCTATCGAAACAAATGCGCGGTATCCGTTCTGTACCCATTCCGTACTTCGTACTAAATCAAACTGTATCTATGCACTAAGAATTTATTCGCGGTTAAACGAATTAATCTACATGTAACGATTTATATATTTATCAAACCCTCTATATCCTAATATGTGTCCTAGACTTAACGGCTAGAGCTAACGGCTAATGCAAATTGACGGACAGCAAGGACCAGGATCAATTCTTGGGTCCGACAACTAACTTTTGGTAAGTCTACCTAATTTACCCCCTGTCTTCTCTAGAGAGCTTAGGCAGCCATGGCTCTAGCTCCCTATCCAGCCTTCAGTGACTACAACAGTGTGGGGGCTTGGAGAGGGGAGTTAGAGGCAGACTGCCCCTTTTTCTATCCTATTTACAAACCTAGAAAATACACAAATATCAACAAAGCCATGGCTGAAAGTTGTTGAATCAATGACGTCGACGTTAGCACAAGTGAGCATGACATCATAACGTCGCAAAACCCTAAACATCTACAATTTCACAAAAAACTAGATGTCTACAGCCGTTGATATTTTGTAAACTTAAAAAAATGTGGCAAGTTTTGTAATCGTGTACAACAGTCACATATTGTACCCACGTCTACAACAATCACATTTTAAAGTAACGATTTTTTTTTCCACTCTGAAAAAGTACAATAGTACGGAGAACCTTTACTAAAAAACAAAGCAACATGATTAAGGACCATTTCCCATGTTATTTCCCATAAAGATATGTCTAAGGGTACTTTCGCGTGTAACCGAAAATTTAGTCTTGTAACTTTATTTTTAGCGAAGATTCTCCCTATTACTCGCGAGGTGGTTTTATATAAAGTGTGAAGATGAGTCAGAAGGACCCGAAAGTGGGCCGAAACGCGCTAGACGACAAACTCCATCGCGCTAAACGACAAACCGCAGTACATATAAAGTTTCAAGGTAACGCAACTTGTACGGTAGTAAGTTCAATTTTTTGGTACAGCTGCGGAGTTTCACTTTTTTCTGTAACTTATGGAGGAAAACGATAGAAAGTAGCTGTAACTTTAGCAAATGGGAAAGTGCGCTAAGTTACGATTACATTGGAACACACCTTTGATGTTTTTTTGCCACTAAAAACATATTTTATTCGTGCACACTTGTCGGATTTTAATTCGACGGTTATGATTTAAGGGTAAGTTTCTCACCTTTCGATTGGTGATCTCCAATTGAAAATCGGACAGGTGTGTACGAAGAAAAGATGTTTTAAGTGGCGAAAAAAACATCAACACTATACGCTGTGTACTGTAACTTTTTACAGCATATATAAAGTCATAATCTTTTGGTTGTTCGTTTTTTCAACCACAACACTTAGGGTATGTCCCCACTTTCATTTTTTTTTCTATCGTTTTGTTGTAAAGCTTAGTGCCGTACTTCCTAAGTTGCAACCGTAAGAAGGAATCGCAAATTTGTAGAGTACAATTTGCGTCATCCTCGAAATTAGGATGTACAAAAATTTGTCGTCTTGTGTTTTTCGACCCACTTCCATGACAAAAAATGTCATTTTCAACCTTACGTTTAAAACACATGCGTAACGTGTTTTAAAACCATGTATTTTTGATAAACAAATGGGAACATATATTTGCACGTGCCGTAATTCTCGAAAAAAATCATACGATTGCCAAGGAAAAAGAAAAGTACAAAATTCGCCATGTTTTGTCCGTTTACATTTCAATACGACGAAGAAAAGTACACAGTTTGTTTGGTTTTGTCTGTTTTCGTCCAATACTGCTTTTTTTTTGCAGGGGTCTCGAAAATCCGATGCCATTTCAAGTCGACCGGACAAGCGACGCGAAGGCAAATCACATCTTCTTCAACCGTGAAACTGCGCATACTGGAAGGCGGTACGTCTACAATGTCACGGTAAGACATGCGATGTCACAAAGCAGTTCCAAAAAGTAACGTGTTACCACAGATTGTAGATGCTGACAACCGTCACAGGTATTGTCGACGTATAGAATCCTCACAAGCGTAAGTTACGATTTTGTCCTTCTAGACATAGAGACACTTGAAAACCGTGTCCGGCGGATCCGCGCTAAAATACAAAGTAAGTTCGCTAAGGGTGAAGTTCCATCAAACGTTTCTGTAATCATACAGCCAACTCTACAGATCGGGTTGATTGAGTCGATGTTCCATCTCGTAGAGTCTGTAAGCCACGTGTTTTAAATTGAATGGCGCCGCACAAGTTATGATCCGAGAGTGACGATCTTTGAGATTTTTAGAACCGACAAACTTATCTTCAAATCTTCACTTGCGTACTATGTACATGTGTAACGAAATCATCATACGCCATAATTTTTGTACTTTTTGCAAACGCCAGTCTATACGCCAGCTTATTTTTTAGGGTTTTTGTTTTTGAACATAGCGAATGTCCTTTGAGAGAAATAGTGTAATGAACAAATAATACCGAATAGCGTGACAAAACAATGTTACCAAACTTCGTTTTTATTTTCGGTTGTATTTTGGAAAACGCTTGTCATGTACAAATCGTAAGATTCTTCGTTGGTTGTGCATCGTGACACGTTGCTTTATTGTCCAACGTGCCACGATTTTTTTTTTTTTGTATTTGCCAACCCACATATCCGAGGTGGGTTGACAGTTAAAGAAAAAAAAATGATTCAAACTCCTCGCAGATGAACATTCGACGGCCGGTATTACCTCCAAGACTTTTAGAGAGTATCGGCAAGATTCTTTGTAATGTTTTTTTTTCGTATAAAAACAAAATAGGTGGTACGATTTGGTACAGAGAGTCGAAGATTACGCCACTTTTCGCCTGATGGAACGTCACCCTAAGCTACAAGTACATGGGGACATACACTTAATAAAGAAAAGATTTTATATCTAATAACGCGATGGAAATAACATCAAAGAACAAAACATGACTGTCACTAAAAAGTATTGATGACCAAAAAAGGTTAAAGACCAGAATCCTATAGGACTAAAAGCACAACAAAAATGCATGAAAAGCTTAAAAGGAAAGAAAGAAAGACAGTACACCCAAACCATACTAATGAAACACTACCAACTAACCTAGCCGCTAAAGCTTCAAACTACAACCAACTAAAGATCAAAACTATGGATATCGTCTATATGCGCCGGGTGGCGCAGCGGTAAGTCTCGCAGCCCTCGGCCATTTGTCACAACTGTGCTCTGTCGGACAATGGCCGAAGCTTGGGAACGTTGAAGGGCGACAGAGATGCGTTGGCGGTAGAAAGTCGACATGAGAGCTAGGAAAGGGCTACCCGACCCTTTGACTTCGAAAGATCGTCGAGCGCAGTCGCGCAAAAAGTTGTCGAAAGACGAGTTTAAGGTCCCAAATATCTCCAAAGCAAATGGTGTGAAACAATCAGCTGGGACTCGGTGCGCGTAGTCACGTTCTTTCGAAGCCGCTGCATCCCGAGCTGCAACACCAGTATGTAATGCCGTGCGCGAGGAAACATGGGATCTTGTAGGGTCTGTGAGGACTACGTCCCCCATTGTTCTCGCCGCGCCATGTAGAAAAAGTAGATCCTCACGTGGACCACGTGTACCCCTAGATTGAGAACGTGGTGGTAATATGTGCAACACCTTGCGTTGAAGTGTGTAACCTGCTCCAAAACCCACGGCAGCGATAGCATCCCGTACCATGTCGTGTAATGTTGTTTGCTCCCCACCGTGTGAGCAACGTAGCAAATGTACCCCTTGCTCGTCTATAGATTCACCACAAATGCAACGGGGCTTGCCTAAAAGGGAAGGGTGCAGCAAGCCAAGTCGTAAGCGAAGCGCATCAAAAAATTGAGGAGAAGATAAACAGAGCGAAGTGAAAATTGGTGTAGCAATAAACCAAGCTCCAGCCACAGGCCCCAAGTATGATCGAAGTCGGCTCCGCGCTTCAGTCGTATGGAGCCCTTGAAGTAGATCATTCAATTCGGCGGCGGCTACCTTATCCGCGATGTGTTGTTATGTTGAAATAAAGTAATTTTTGGTATTTTCTAGGTCTAAAATAATTAGCTGAAAGAGATAAAGAAAATGCATGCAGCTCGCCTCCATCTCTTCTCTCGCCCCCATACGTGTTGTAGTCACTGAAGGAGAGAGAGAGCCATGGAGCCATGGCTGCCGCAGCTCCATAGGAAGGACTAAAGAGAGACTTAAGTCACTCTAAACACAAGGTTGAGTTCGGCGAACTAGAACCCTTGATCGGCAGAGCGCGGCGTAGCCGCTAGCTTTAACCACTCTGTCGTAGAAGTCCGTTAAGAGATATATTGTTTGATTAGTATTTAAGCTATTGTATAATACTGAAACCAATTAATTGAAATATGGACGAATGATCATAGAACTTGTTAAGGTTTAGTGCGAGCGTCATTTCGCACGAAACAAATTAATCGGACATTTGTTTCAACGGTCGACATTCAATGTCGGATTTAATCTGACGGCGCACATCATCGCCGAGATCGTGGAATGGTCACTTTGGCTTTTGTGGACGTGGCATGACCTGGCGCCGTGTGGAAGGATGAAATTCGGTCGCGGGAATTATGGAGAATATACGAACGAGTGGAAATTGACACGCGTCCACTCAATAGCCTTGTCGTACATTGGCCGTACAGAAAAGAACATCGGCCGTAGTACTTTTCTGTACTTTACAGTTTCTGACTGGTTCTTACTTCAGTAGATAGGGGTTGTGAGAGAGGATTAGGACTTACGCAATTTTGGTAGATAGTCACCTCTCTCTCTAAGAGAGCTTTGTATAAATTGGCATTTTTGCGGGCTCATAACTTATCGGCTGGTTAGAAGTTTCCAGTGATTCTTTTTGCTACGCACTCAAGGGAGTGGAGGTTGCATAAGGGTGCAGTCAAACCGTCATTTGCCTTCCAGGACATCAGTGGCTGTGGCTTGAAGTGGGTTAGTTAAATACCATCTAGAGGCTTCCTGTATTTTGTGGTCCAATGGAGGACACAGAATTGCAGGTTATGGGCCCACCCTCTAAGGTGCCCACCTTCAATGGATCTGGGTTCATCTATTGGGAAGCCATGATGATGGGAGCTTTGTGCGAAAAACGATACTAGAGTATCGTCAGTGGACAAGTGAAACATCCACCTTCAGGAACTCAACCAGGATTTGGAGGAGTAAGGTTTCCTGCAGCAACGGCTGCCTCAACGGAGGAGGCAGATGATGGGGACAGCAGTGTGTCCGAAAAGGGGAAAGGGAGGGAGACACCCTTTACTCCTATTGGCACAGTACCGGGAGCGGCGACCGTGAAGACCGCGGAGAACGATACTCAAATGTGGGAGGATGTAAACATGGATGCCAAGAACTTCCCTTACTCCTATTGCCACAGTACCAGGAGCGGCGACCGTGAAGACCGTGGAGAATGATACTCAAATGTGGGAGGATGTAAACATGGATGCCAAAAACTTCATTCTGAGGCACCTCACTTAAGCTTTGGCCACCCCTCATCTTCACATTTATAAAGCTGAGGAGTTGTGGGTGAGTTTGGTGGAGGTTTATAGAGCTGGAACTATTCAGGAGCTCCACTTGGCTGAGCAAAAGCTAGTGAGTTACACTTACAAAGGAGGAAAGATGTTAGATTACTGTAATAATATTTCTTGTTTATATATGGAGATGGAAAGTGCTGGGTGGAAAGCTACAATGAAAATGAAAGTTAACACCCTTATCATGAAGTTACCAGATGAGTACGAGAAAATAGTGTACCGAGAATAGGAAATGCTTGATAGTTCATGGAAATGGAACACAATGGTCAAGATGATACTTACGAGAAAATAGTGTACCGAGTACACGAAATGCTTGATAGTTCATGGAAATGGAACACAGTGGTCAAGATGATACTTGTGCAGGAAAACACAATGGAGATGAGGAGAGGAGGAAAGAGCATTCAAGCTCTAGAAGCTGGAGGGGACCGACGGGGGAAGGACCTGAATAAGCCATACAAAGGGGAAAGAGATCATTCTGGAGGACCAAGACCCCCAAAAGGGTCTTTGTCATTTTTGCAAAAAGTCGTGACATTTCATCGCAGATTGTATCAAGCTATCAGAGCTGAGGCTTTAAGAGAACCGTGGAGGGGGCTCTTTCAGAGGGAAGAAAAAGGCACTTGTGGTTAAAAAAGTGACAGGAGAAACCGAGGATGAGTCTTTTGACGAGGATGGGGAGCTTCTTCTTGGTGAGAGTCTGGAGGAGAAGGAGATCCCTCGGAGACAGAAGTGTGCCTTTTGAGCAATTTGAGAAGCTCCACAGGAAGGATGGATCATTGACTCAGGTGCTGCCATACATATTTGTCGTGATAAGGAACTCTTCACTAAGCTAAGAAAGATCCCTACTCTAGAGATAGAGTATGGGGATGGGAGAGTGGTTACTACAGATCTAGTGGGGTCAGTAGATTTGAAAGTCTTAGTGGAGGGTAAGACTTCTATACTTACATTTTCAGATGTACTCTACATTCCTCAGCTGAGTAAACATCTTGTCTCTACCTCTGTGTTACATGACAAAGAATTTGATACCTTCACCAGAAAGGGAGTCTTTACAACTAAGTATGGGGATGAAGTTTACTTCACGGCAGATAACGGTAGCCAAGGAATGTTTAGGCTTAACCTGAGTAATGAAAAGAAAAATGCTTACTATGTTGGGGTTCCTAATGTGATGATTTGGCATAAGCGGTTGGGGCATGTGCATTTTGATAGGTTGAGGGAAATGAGAAAACTTGGGGTACTAGAAGGCATTCAATTTGGGGATAATGAAATGATGGATGATTATAGTGAAACTCTGAGACCTCCATTAGTCCTCAAAATGGACAGTTTCCAAGAAGCCTCTAGGTTAACCCTGACCCCTTTGTGTTTCAGCAAGAACAACTGCCACCGTGGCAGAGAAAAACTCTAACTACCTTCACCCGTGTGAAGGCAAGACTCCCTTTAGTCGATAGCAAAAAGAATCTCTGAATTTGCTCCCCTGAGCAGTAAGTTTTGGAGGGTCAAAATTGACCTTTTGTACAGAATCTCTCTAGGAGGGAGGGTCCTATCTTCTAATTTTTCTAAGTCCTATCTCTCTCACATACTCTATCTACTGATGTACAGAACCAATCATTTTGCACCTCCGTACACAAAATTACAGTTCCTTGTGTACTTTATGTACGGACATTGTACGACATGGCCTAAAAGTTGACATATGTCATATCCGGATTCGGTGTCGCAATGCCTAGAGATACCGCGATCCAACGTTATTTCGCCACGTGTCATCCAATGTGGCGATGACCATAAACCGTTGAGAATCTCTTCCGCGATCTCGGTTTTCTTCATGGCCGTCTGATTGAATGCAGATTTCAATCGGAGCCATCATAAATAAATGCGAGGTATTTGTTTCGTTAAAGAAACAAATGCGCCGTACTTGTTCCGTATACATACCGTAATCCGTACTTTTACATTATTGGATCTATGTATCCCGTAAAGAGTTTCAGTTAAATGAATTATCCTACGTGTAAATATTTAAATAAATATCAAACCATATTACTTAACACTACTTCTAGACTTAACGGATAAGATTACCGGCTGTGTTCCGTCTGGTAGGTACCAGGATCAAATCCTGGCTGTAACATATATCCTTTTAGTAAACAAACCTCTAATGGTAGATAAACTAATATATTTCTTGTAAACCTTTGGATAGCCTTGGAAGCCATGGCTCTAGCTTCCTCTCCAATTTCTCAGTCACTACGACAAGTGTGAGAGTTGGAGAGAGAAGTTAGAGATAGACTGCCTTGGCTTCTTTCTATATTTCTAATTAGACCTAGAAAATACTTAAAAACAGACCATCAATTTCTACATATAGTGGTTGTGCTCAAGGTAAGGCTCACAGACTTCCCTTTCCCAAAGCCGCCACATGTAGAGGGGAGAAAGAATTAGACTTGGTCCACACAGATATTTAGGGGCCTGCAAAAGTACCTTCGGTTGGAGGAAAGAGGTTTATGATGACAATAACCGATAACAGGTCTAGATACTCTAGAGTCTACTTTCTAAAAACAAAGTTTGAAGCATCAACTTACTTCAAAGTATATAAAGCTTGGAGTGAGAAGTTGCATGAAACCCCCATTAAGAGAATCGTGGAAGGATGAAATTAGGTTGCGCGTATTCCGGATAATATACGAACGAGTGGAAAAGTGACACGTGTCCACTCAATAGCCTTGTTGTACACCGGCCGTACAGAAAGGACATCGGCCGTAGTACCTTTCTGTACTTTACAGTTATATGATTGGTTCGTACTTCAGTAGATAAGGGTTGTGAGAGAGATTTAGGACTTAGAAAATTTTGGTAGATAGTCACCTCTCTCTCTAAGAGAGCTTTGTATAAATTGGCATTTTTGTCGGCTCATAACTTATCGGCTGTTTGGCCGTTTTCAGTGATTCTTTTTGCTACGGACTCAGGGGAACCCAGGCTCCACAGGGATGCACTTAAATTGCCAGTTTGCCATCTTGGGCAGCAGTGGTTGTGGCTTTAAGTGGGTTAGTTAAATACTATCTAGAGGCTTCCTATATTTTGTAGTCCAATGGAGGACATAGAATTGCATATCTTGTATATTGAATTCCGAGTAAATTTGACCTGTGAGTCAGTTTTTACAGTGTGAAAAAGATCAGTGTTTGATAGGATTTCTTGTTAGCTTCTGCTTAAGTATGTCTACTTCTACAACTACTGCTGCAGCACCACCTGCACCAATTGTCATAGAACAACAGGTTATGGGACTGTCTCCAAGAATTCATGTCTTTAATGGCCAGAAATATGCTTACAGGAAGGATATGGTTAGGTCTTATTTTGAAACTACAGGCTTATTGGAAAATTTGGATGGATCACTTGATGAAGCTGATCCGACTTGGGCGAAAAAGAATTCGCAGGCTTGGAACGCAATCACATTGTGTCTCTCGGAGAATATGGTTATGTCAAGAATCAAGATGAAAAAAACGATTGACATCTGGACATCGCTGAAGGCGTCTTATGAAAATGCGAATGTTCAAGAAAATCTTCTGTTGGCAGGAAAAATATGGGACTAGAAATACTTAGGGGGAAAAATGGTCGAGTATACAGATAATTTTCGAGCTCTCATTGACTCTCATGCTTGTGTTGGTGAGAGTTTTCTTGAGTTTCAACAAGCTGCTCTGAGTATTAGAGGCCTTCTAAGCAGTATGAAAGATGCATCTGCTGAATTGAAAATGCATGATAAGTCTAGCTGGACACTTCAACTAGCTATCAATATTATCTAAGAGGAAGAGTCTACGTCTCAGATGCTTGATGAAGAAAAGCAAGTAGAGGCTTTTAACACAGACTATGACAGAAAATGACAGTTTAATCCACAGAGAAATCAGTTTAATCAACAAAGAAATCAGTTTAACTAGAACCATGGTCAGTTTAAACAGTTTAATCAAAGGCAAAGTAGTAGATCTTTCACTACTTGTTTTTATTGTTCAGAAAAAGGTCTTGGCTATAGGTACTGTCTTAAGCTCAAAAAGGCGAATGGAACCGGTTTGTATAGGCTAGGTTGGCAGCAAAGTTAGTTTAATCAGGGCTCTCCTGGTATTCAGCTGCAAAAGAACTCCTTATTTTCTTCATCTGTAATTCAGGAGGATGAGTCTATAACTTTCAATGAGCAGGATGAATCAGAGTTATTTACAATGGTGGCAGCAATGGAAGGCTCAAAGGACGCCAGTTGGATCATGGATACTGGGGCATCGGCCCACATGTGTTGGAACAAAGGACTCTTCACTAATCTCAAGTCAACACATGCAAGGAACATCTACTATGCCTGTGGCATGAGTGTTCAGACCTCTGCTCAGGGTGATGTGTCTTTACTGGTAGACATAGGAGGAAAGTCAGGTGAAAGGACTCTTCACAATGTCTTATATGTACCGGATTTCAAAAAGAATCTATTTTCTACTTCACTAGTTAAGAGCAAAGGATTTGAGGTCAGCCTTAACGGTGGTAGGCAGGTTGTAAGCAAGTTGGGGAAGGTGGCAATCACAAGAACTAGAGATGCAAGCAAAATGTATCGTATGGATATGGCTAATGCAAAAGAAAACGATGTTATGTACTCTAGTGTTGAATCTGAAAATGAATTGAGGCATAAACGACTACGTCATGTTCACTATAACAGCTTGTAGAAAATGGTTAATTCTGATAAAATAGAAGGTGTTTCTCTTACTAATCAGCCAGTTAAAACATGTGATGGCTGCTCACTAGGAAAGATTCACAATTTACCTTTCCCACTAGTATCAGAACATTGGTCTACGAAAATTTTGCAGCTTATACATTCTGATGTTTTGGGACAAGCTCAGGTGCCCTCTCTTGGGGGGGTCAGGTTTATGATGACATTTACAAATGATTTCTTCATGTTCACGAAGGTGTATTTCACGAAATAAAAGAGTGAAGTGTTAAGCCACTTCAAACACTACAAGGCTTTGGCAGAAAAACTGCATAATGCTCCGATTCTGGAGCGCAGATCGAACAATGGAGGAAAGTACATATCAAAAGAGTTTGACAAATTTCTTTTGGATGAGGGTATCAATCGCCAGCTCACGGTCCCTTACACACCACAGCAAAATGACGTCTCATAAAGACTGAATAGGACTATTGCAGAAAGAGCTAGATCTATGTTAGCAAACAAAAATGTTGATATGAAATTCATGGCTGAGGCCCTCAATTGTGCAGTTTACATTAAAAATAGAATAGGTTCCAGGTGAGTTAGCACTACACCTTTTGAGATATGGACCGGTAGAAAACCAGATGTTAGTCATTTCAGAGTTTTTGGAAGTAAATGCTTTATTTTGGACACCTCACCGAATACTAGGAAATTGGAACCGAAAGGTTTGCTAGGTATTCTAGTAGCGAATGATGAAAATTCAAAGGGATAAAGAGTAAATGTTTTAGATAAGTAAAAGATAGTAGTAGCTAGAAATATAATTTTGAAAGATGAAAATGAATCTGCAGATCTTTTTACATTGACCGAAAACCATGCAGCAGACAAATCACAGGAATATGTTATATTTGACAATCTAAAGACTTTATATTTTCCTGCTATTCAACACCAGATTGCAAAACAACTTTCTTATGATCATCAAGTGCCTCTTCGAACTCAGATGGAGCAAACTGAACAGCTCGATGATCAAACAGAACAAGTGACCAGACCAACTAAGAATGCGAGATATCCTTCGGTCTCCTCAGAATTTTTGAGGGGAATGAGATCTACCAGCCGCCTTCAATCAAGTTCCCAGTTTGCGTATTCTGCTAACCCGGGAGAACCTCAAACTATCTGGGAAGCCTTCTCCTCACCTGAAAGAAATCACTGGATAGAGGCGGCAAACGCCGAAATAAAGTCTATCATGAAAGCTCAACATGGGAGCTGGTTGATCTCCCTTCAGACCGGAAAGCCATCGGCAGTAAATGGGTATTCAAACTAAAGTTGAACCCGGATGGAACCATTAAAAGATACAAGGCTAGACTGGTGGCCAAAGGTTACAATCAGAAAGAAGGAATCGACTTTGAGGAGACCTTCTCTCCAGTGGTAAGGTTTCCTACTGTCAGGATTCTTTTAAGTTTAGCAGCAATTGAAAATATGGAAATGCATCAAATGGATGTAAAAACAACTTTCCTTCATGGAGAGCTGGAAGAAACTATCTATATGCAGCAACCAGAGATGTATGTAGAAAAAGGAAAAGAAAAACTAGTATGCAAACTGATGAAATCCTTGTATGGGTTGAAACAGGCCCCTACACAATGGAACCTAAAATTAGTTGAGTTCCTCACCAAATTAGGATTCAAAAGGATCAGTTCAGATTACTCTGTGTATGTTTTGCAAGGGGAGGATGGTGTACTGTATATTGCTGTGTATAAAGATGATTAGCTACTTATCAGCAAATCTATGGATGAAATAAATCGTATCAAAAGGTCGTTGAAGTCCGGATTTGAGATGAAAGACCTCAGCGAGGCCAAATACATCTTAGGCATACAAGTAGAGAGAAACTGAAATGAAAAACAGATCATGCTAACCCAAAAAGAGGCTATAGGTTCCATGCTTGAAAAAATTGATATGAAAGAAGCAAAAGGGTGTGTAACTCCTATGGAATACAGACAGAAGTTAGAAGGAGTTGATTTAGATTCTGGCATTTTAGTTGATGATAATCTAGAGTCAAGGGAGGAAGATTTCATGGCCTCAAAACCATATAGACAACAAGTTGGCAGTCTCATCTATTTTATGAACTGCACAAGGTCGGATGTGGCAGCTGCTGTTGGAGCTCTGAGTAGGAGTGTGCAAAATCCGAAAAGGTCAGACTGGGAAGCTGCAAAGAGGGTTCTGAGGTATTTGGCAGGGACGCGGAATCTGAAACTTGTCCTCAGAGGAGGAGAAGTCAAACTACAAACTTGGAGCGACGCAAGCTATGGCGATATGCCCAGCAGGAAATCAACTACCGGTTTTGTCTTGCAGATTGGAAACGGAACCTGCTGTTGGAGCAGCAAACTTCAAAAGGTCACCGCCCAATCAACTATAGAGTCAGAATACATGGCAGCAAATTTTGCCCTCAAGGAACTCCTATGAGTAAAGGCACTTTCGCAGGAACACGGACACATGCAAATTGGTCCTCAAGTCATATGGTGTGACAACCAGGCACTTTTAGCCATCGCCTCTAATCCCAGCCACCACTTCAAGAGTAAACACATGGATGTGAGACTGCATATTGTCCGGGAAAAAGTGCTGGCAAAGGTCATCAAATAATGTTATTTACCATATGAAAAACATGGTTGCAGACATGCTAACTAAAGCTCTACCTGCACCTAAATTACAGTTTTGCAGACAGGCTGTTGGACTAAGTGAGTAATTGAGTCTAAAGCTTTAGGGGAGTGTTGTTTTTAAAAAGCTTTATCCTCAATAGATAGAGCTGTGAGGGGAGAAATAACACTTATAATATTTTTTGGGAATGTTAGATGTAATACTTACCTTGAATAGTGTGACAGTAAAGTATTACTCTGGGAGTATTTTGTACGGTCTTATAAGACACGCGTCAGCATTTCAAACAAACGCAGGAAATACGCAATGTTCCCGGACACATGGCGCCTATCGAACGAGTAACTTCGGCAAATCGGGCGGACGGGAAATGAACCGGACATCTGGGAACACAATTGTGAAGAGCAAACATCGGACGTCGATCTCTATCAGACTGACGGTTGAGATTTGAGTGGGGACCACAGGTGACGAGATGTACCGTAACCAGTTCAAATATTCGTACTAGTTTCCAACAGCAGGTTGGACATATTACACACTTGCTGACTCAACAAGCAAGATTATGAGTACGGCTCCAGATTAGGAAAACCTAAAGAATCATTTATCTGTAGCGTAGTGTATTATGAAATAGTGTTTCACTGTTTAGTTTATAGGCTAGTTACAATTAGGTTTTGGAAGTACATTAGCGTACCTTCTCGTACTACAGTAGAGTACCACTAATATAGGTGCAGTCATCTGATTGGTCAATGATCAGTAGATACTCACTCAGTGTATAAAGTTTTAGGACTTAGAATTATTTTGTATTCAGTTTTGGGATATTGGGAATCCAAAAGGCAGTTTTTGGGAAACTTGCAGGTCTTATAACTTATGGTTAATTGAGTCAATTTGTTTGTAACTTTGGGAGTTTATAGTGTGTATGGTGATTATCTTGTTGAAATAAGTATTTTTTGTTGTATTTTCTAGGTCTAAAACTAATTCCCGGAAACATATAAAGAAAATGTAGGTAGCCTGCCTCCATCTCTTCTCTCTTGCCCCCATACTTGTTGTAGTCACTGAAGGAGAGGGAGAGCGATGGATCCATGGCTGCCTCAGCTCCATAAGAAGGACTAAAGAGTGACTTAAGTCACTCTCAATAAAAGGTTGAGTCCGGCAGGACTCTAACCCCCGACCGACAGAGCGCGGCGTAGCCGTTAGCTCTAACCAGTCTGTCGTAAAAGTCCGTTAGGAGATATAGGGTTTCATTAGTATTTAAACTATTTTATAATACAGAAACCATTTAACTGAAATATGAACAAACGGACATATAACTTGTTAAAGTTTAATGCGAACGTCATTTTGCATGAAACAAATGAAACGGACATTTGTTTTAAACGGTCGACATTCAATGTCGGATTTAATCCGACGGCGCACATCATCGCCGAGATCGCGGAATGGTCACTTTGGATTTTATGGACATGGCATGAGGTGGCGTCGCGTGGAAGGATGACATTCGGTCGCGAGAATTCCGGAGAATATACGAACGAGTGGAAAAGTGACACGCGTCCACTCAGTAGCCTTGTCGTACACCGGCCGTACAGAAAAGACATCGGCCGTAGTACCTTTATGTACTTTACAGTAATATGATTTGCTCGTACTTCAGTAGATAGGGGTTGTGAGAGAGGTTTAGGACTTAGGAAATTTTGGTAGATAGTCACCTCTCTCTCTAAGAGAGCTTTGTATAAATTGGCATTTTTGCCGGCTCATAACTTATCGGCTGGTTGGCCGTTTTGAATGATTTTTTTTTTTAACGGAATCACGAGAGTCCAGGCTGCACAAGGGTGCTGTCAAAATATCGTTTTGCCTTCCTGGGTTGCAGTGGTTGTGGCTTGAAGTGGGTTAGTTAAATACTATCTAGAGGCTTTCTGTATTCTGTTGTCCAATGGAGGACACATAATTGCAAGTTCAGAGGGTAGCACGCAAAAATCCCGCTCGTAGGGGTAGTGAAGATTTTGAGCAATTCGTCAAAAAACAATTCTTCTCAGTCTGTATCGCAACGACCTTGGAGGGTGCCAGCTTGACGCCCTCTAACCACTTAGTCCCAAAAAACGGCCCAAAATACGGCTACCAGTAGGGCGTCCCGAGGCCGAACAACTTTTCAGGCTCGGGCTGGAAAAAACACCAATAGGAAGAGCTCTCAAGTGTCCCGGAAAAGGAAGAGATTTGACCACCGTGACATTAAAGGGAGATTTACACCGATTGTTAAGAAGGAAACGTTCCCTATTCCCCCAACAGTCACACCTAGAAAGCCTCCTCAATCAGCACCAACTATTCGACATTCGAAAGGGTTGTGGCGGACTAGACCTAACGACCCACAAATTCCGGGTATGGGAATATCAGATTTGACTAGGGTAGTCTACAAGACTCAAGAACAGGTGCACATTTTGAAATCCCAGGGCCAGGCTATGACGCGGGCCCGACCCGTCATTGTAGATTACGAGGCTATAGAGGTGGAAAGGCGGAATTTATGGGAAGATGTATTGAATTTTATTCGGGAAGCTCGGCGTAGGTCAAGTGGGCTTCTCAGTGGGAAGAGTCCCACTTCTCCAAAACCAAGGCCGTATTCTAGAGCACCAAGTCATGAAACCACTCCTATCTCATAAATTTAACCAGACATTCCTCCTTCGAAAACTAGCCGGGATACTCTAGACATTCCTCCTTCGGAAACTAGCCGGGATACTCCTCTTCAACGGGAAGCGGGGGGAATTACCGAACCTAATGGGAAGGGTTTGGGTGCAGATCCTCTTCTTGAATTTATTGCTTTTCCTCGGGAAGTGCCCACTTTTGTCTTGGTGGAAGTCTCCTCGGCCGTGGAAGCTTTGGTGGAATTACGACCTGACAAAAGGGTTCACATTTATTTAAAACTGTCCTCTCCTCTTTCTTCACCTCCCAAACAATCCCTTAATTATCCCTCTTCTCTCCCTCCATTTCTTTTCTCTCAGTCCTTAGGACCTCCAACCAACCCCAAGAACATTCGACAACACTCTCCGGATCGGTGGTTGGATCCCTTATTACATACGCCCTCCTTGAAACCTCTATTCTTGCATATTCTCCACCTCACCGTGATCCCTATCTTCCAGCTCGGAACCTCCACCTTCATCCGTATGAGGACCTACTGCTAGAGGGCATACACCGTATCCCAAGCAAGCCCCCCCACCCTCTCATGCGTCTTGTCCTCTCGACATACTCTGCCTAACAGGCCCGACCCCCAAATTCCACCCGTCACGACAAGTCATCGTAGTCGGACACCGTTCAAACAAAGGGGATCACGGACCACACCAGCTAGAAACAGCAACCCTCCCACCACATTTTCACCAGTAGGAAGTTCCTCACCGGGGTGGGGATCCACCGTGCGTAGGGCCGCACCTTCTTACGGAGAAAAAGACGCTTCCGATCACGAAGACGAGGATCTACAAGTAATCTCACGTTCTCAATTCGTCAGTCCTACGAAGCCGTCCTCTCCACAATTCACAAATCTTGCAGAGGAGGAGAAGAAAATGGGGGACAATAAGATTTTTACAAGGCATAGCTCGGGGATCGCTTTCTTCAATTTTGAATTGTTGTGGAAATCCTTCACCCAATCCGATATCAACAAATATAGGGGAGGAGCCACTCTTGATGACTTCGAGACGACCTTTTTTCAGATGATGGTAAATAACCTCTCTGGTGGTGCTCTGGCAGACTACAAAGTGCGTCAACCCCTTGTGATGGCTCATAGCAACAAAATTTCAAACCTAGCCCTTGATGCAGCGGTTTTGCAAGCGGAAGCCGACTAAGCTGCCGTTGCTGCCACACTTGTCATTCCTACCTTTACGGATGAGATGAAGCTACAGGCACAAGGACGAGCTTATGTCAACTAGCTAAAAACAATTCAGGCCGCTCGGGCTGCGACTCAAATTGTCGCAAATCCTACCCGTTGTACCACTCTTTTGGACATATGGAGACTCTTGTACACCAAATGAAATGAAATTTCCCTAAATAATTCCTGGAATTCAGGTGTTTCAAAAATGAAACACCGCAAACTCTCTTCAATCGACTCTTCAACCTCTGTCCGAAAACCAAACTGTGAACTATTGACCTTTCAATTATGGCAACAAAATATTTTATCGTTGTCTGTAATATGTTCGGGCTAACAAGGCAAACTGCTCTAGATAATTAGATTTCCGGTCAGGCCATTCATGACATTAATCCCTCGGCAAATGACATTTCTCTAGTGGGTATGAAATTGTACGACTATTTTGTCTACAGGAAAGCCTAGGAAAAAGTTGTTACTGGCAAGGCTAAAGCTAACTTTGCAAGGTTCGCCGGAGAAACATCTTTGCATCAGGAGGAACTCGGTGAACTCCAAGCTTTGCGGAAGCTTCAAAGGAAGCAAAAGGGGGTAAAAGGTGTGGAACCAACAATGGGGGTAGTCGAAAAAGTATTTCTCTACAATTGTCTAAATTGCCAACAAGCCGGTCATGGGTGGAAACACTGTCCGAGGAAACTCAAACCTGAATTGGTACTCAAGAGAACCGAATTTGAAAAGGAATGAGCTGAACGGACCCGAAAATAGCACGAACGCGAACAAGGAGGTGGAGGAGTAGATAAAACACCCGTCAATAACAAGACATACAAACCTACTCCCCAGTCAAAACCGCCAAGATGTCTTAATCCCAGTTGAGACAAATCAAACTTCCAAAATTTGATGATGCTCACATATCCAATGAGCTTAGGAGCAAATATATCACCGAAGGCTCCAAATGTGAAACTTTGGTTTCATGGGGCACGAGTGGGGGCAATGTTTCTGCAAGAATGGGGTTCTAAAAGAAATGATGCAGTATGCTTTATTCATTGTGAAGGAGAAACTGTAGTAAATCCGGTTCTAAAAGAAATGATGCAGTATGCTTTATTCATTGTGAAGGAGAAACTGCAGTAAATCCTCTTTCCTTCCAGCTCCTTAACCCATGGGGGCGTTGCACAATGGACGAACCAAAACGAGCCCCATTAGGTCAGGCAAGGCTCATCCCGGACGATATTTTCCAACAACAAAGTCAGCAATTGGCCGCCATGGCTGTGGAATTGGCAGTCTTGCGTTTAGAATCTGCAATTAAGTGTCCTCCATTCGACTACAAAACTCGAAAGCCTCTAGATATTTTTTAACTAACCCACTTCAAGCACAAACCACTGCTACCCAAGAAGGAAAACTGACAGTCTGACTGCACTTTTGTGCAACCCACACTCCCATGAATCCGTAGCAAAAAGAATTAAGGAAAACGGCCCACCAACCGATAAGTTATGAGGTGGCAAAAATGCCAATTTATACAAACTCTCAAAGAGAGAGGTGACTGTCTATCTAAAAATGCTAAGTCCTAACCCCTCTCACAATCCATATATAGTGCACTACGAACCAATCAAATGACTGTAAAGTTCAGAAAGGTACTATGGCCGATGTAATTTATGTACAGCCTGTGTATGACAATGCCACTGAGTGGACGCGTGTTACCCTTCTACTCGTCCGTATGTTCCACGGAATTTCTGTGACCAAATGTTTTCCCTCCATGTGGCGCCAGGTCATGCCACGTCCATAAACGCCAAAGTGACCATTCCGCGATCTTGGCAGTGATATATGCCGTCAGATTAAATCCGACATTGAATGTCGACCGTTGAAACAAATGTCTGAATAATTTGTTTCGTGCGAAATGATGTCCGCACCAAAACTTTAACTAGTTCTATGGTTTTTTGTTCACATTTTAGTTAATCAGTTTCAAGACCATGTACAAATTTAAATATGTATCAAACCCAATGTATCTTAACGGACTTCTATGATAGACTAGCTAGAGCTATCGGCTAATCCGTTCTTTATCGGTCGGAGGTTCAAGTCTTGTCAAACTCAACCTTTTGTTGAGAGTGACATAAGTCACTCTTTGGTCCTGCCCGCTGAACTAAGGCAGCCATGGCTCAACCACCCTCTCTATCCTTCAGTGACTACAACAAGTATGGTGGCTAGCGTGAGGAGGTGGAGGCAAGCTGTTTTCCCTTTTATTTTTTATACTGATATATTTACACCTAGAAAATACTCCATAAATCTAGTAATTTCAACACTCTCTTTATTTTCTAGTTTAACTTTAACTTCAGTTATAGTCCACATTTTTCTCTGCAATATTTTTATTTGGGAAAAAACATTGGTTTTGTCATTATATCAGCTACCATTTCCTCATCTAATCTATATACAAGATTCACAATCTTATTTTCAACTTTTTCTCTGCTTAGTCTTGAAATGATGTTAAGATTAGCTGCAATTGCAATGGCAGCTTGATTATCACAAAACACTTCATGCACTCCCTCTTTCATATACTCTAGTTCTTGCAACAAAGATTTGACCCACATCAACTCTTTCACAGCAAAAACAAGAGGCCATGTACTCAGCCTTTATAGTAGACTGAGCAACCACCTTTTGTTCCTTGCTGCTCCAACAACAAGCACCTTCCCCCACATACAACACATACCCAGAAGTGCATCTTCTCATAGGTGCATCCCCATAACTAGCATCACTCCAAGTAGGGATATCAATGTGCTCCCCTCAAAAATGCAAGCATATCTCTCTAGTTCCTACCAGCTACCTCATGACTCTCTTGGCTGCCTCCCAATCTTTCTTCCTAGGATCATTAAGACTCCTACTGAGTACACCAACTGCCGCCGCTATGTCCGGCCTGGTGCAGTTCATAAAACAGATTAAACTTCCTACGACCTGTCTATAAGGGATAAACTTCATAAACTCTCTCTCCTCTAGACTCATCTGATTGTCTAAGATCATCACTCCTCCTTCTACACTCCCATCACTTACTTTTTTCAAGTCCATGGGAGTGGTATAACTGTTAGCATTTTCCATCTGGAATTTCTCAAGCATATTACCTATTGCTTCTTTCTGAGTAAGTCTGATAATCTTCTTCCCCCTATCTCTCTCCATTTGAATCCCCAAAATATATTTTGCCTCCCCTAAATCCTTCATATCAAATTTGCTTCTGAGATCTGTTTTTAACTTATTGATCTTTTCCAAGGATTTACTCAACACAAGCAGATCACCACATAAATTGCAATAAAAATGACACTATTCTCATCTTCAAACATATAGATAGAATGGTCAGAGCTGATACGGATATATCCCAGACTAGTACGAAACTCATCTAGTTTCTTATTCCACTGTCGGGGAGCCTGCTTTAGTCCATATAAGGACTTTATGAGCCTGTAGACTTTGCTCTCTTCTCTTTCTTCCACGAACCCGTCGGGTTGTCTCATGAAAATTTCTTCCTCTAATTCACCATTAAGAAACGCAGTCTTAATGTCCATCTGGTGTATTTCCATGTCTTCCGCTGCTGCCAGGCTGAGGAGAATCCTTACTAATGGGAACCGAACAACTGGAGCAAAGGTCTCCTCATAGTCAATCCCCTCCTTTTAGGTGAACCCCTTAGCTACCAATCGAGCCTTATATCTTTCAATGGTATTATCTGGTTTCAGTTCAAGTTTAAACACCAATTTATAGCCAATCGGTTTTTTTTGTCCGGAGGACAGTCCGCTAGTTCCCAAGTATTTGTTTCTATGATAGAGGTCGTCTCATCATTTATGACTCTAATCCATCCGTCTTTCTCGGGAGTGTCACTGTTTCCGAGTATGAATGAGGCACATCTGGGTGAGATAGCTTAGTTACCTTCTGAGTGGCCTGTTTTTCCTAAATCCTTTTGCTGCCCCTTCTCCCCCCCTCAAACTCCAAAGTTGGGATGGAGGGAAGTGTTGGATTTCTCCTTACTGTCTCATCGGCTCCGTAATCTAAGGATGCTGGTTTCGGTTCCTCCTTTTCTGTCTCCTCGAAGTCCATAAGAATACATGAGGTTTAAGGTGGATCTCCTTTGTCTTCGATCTCCCTTGAATGTGCAACACCCTATTTCACTCATGTCCTTTTTGGGAAGGATGGAGTCCTCCACACCTTCAAACTCAAATTGGATTCTTATCTTCTTGGTATATTTAAAGGGGTCAATTGACTTCCCTTCATCCATGACAACTAGGTGTTTGACCAGAATGATATCTCTCTTTGCTAAGTCATAGAATCTATATCCTTTGACATCCTCATCATATCCTACAAAGTATCCATGTTTTCCCTTAGCATCTAGTTTCCAGTTTTTCCTATCCCTGTCAAGACAGTAAACTTGCTATCGAATACTTTCAGGTGAGAGATATGTGGTTTCCTTCCAACCCATCTCTCATAAGGTGTCACTCCCTTTAGAGCAGAGGTAAGGACTCTATTCTTAATGTAATTGGCACAGTTCATTGCTTTAGCTTAAAATTTCTTTCCTATTTTCTTGTCGGCCAACATAATGCATGCACTATCTCCTAGTGTTCCCTTCAACCTCTCAGCTACCCAATTTTGTTCCAAGTTATATTGTACAGTTTTCTGGTGCTGAACTCTCTAGCCGCTCAAGTAATCCTCAAACTTGTTAGAGGTATATTTTCCCCCATTTTCACTCCTAATTCTCTTAATGGGGGTTCCATGCAACTTCTCATTCCATGCTTTATATTATTTGAAGTAAGTAGATGTTTCAGACTTTGTTTTTAGGAAGTAGATGTAGAAATTAAAGGTTTTAAAGTATTTTCTAGGTCTGAATAGAAATAAAGAAGCCGCTTTCCTCCAACCGAAGGTACTTTTGCAGGTCCCTAAATATGTGTGTGGACCAAGTGTAATACTTTCTCACCTCTATATGTGGCGGCTTTGGGAAAGGGAAGTCTGTCAACCTTACCTTGAGCACAGCCACTACAATCATCCATCATTTCATTGTCCCCAAACTAAATGCCTTCTACTACCCCAAGCTTTTTCTTTTCTCTCAACCTATCAAAATGCACATGCCCTAACCGCTTATGCCAAATCATCACCTTAGGAACACCAATATAGTAAGCATTCTTCTTTCATTACTCAGGTTAAGGCTAAACATTCCTCGGCTACCCTTATCTGCCGTGAAGTAAACTTCAACCCCATGCATAGCTGTAAAGACTTCTATTCTAGTGAAGGTATTAAATTCTTTGTCATCTAACACAGACGTAGAGACAAGATTTTTACTCAGCTGAAGAATGTAGAGTACATCTGAGAATGTAAGTATAGAAGTCTTACCCTCCACTAAGACTTTCAGATCTACTGACCCCACTAGATCTGTTGTAACCACATTCCCCCTCCCTATACTCTATCTCTACAGTACGGATCTTTCTTAGCTTAGTGAAGAGTTCCTTATCACAACACATATGCATAGATGCACCTGAGTCGATGATCCATCCTTCCTGTGGAGCTTCCCGAATTGCTCCAAAGGCACACTTCTGTCTCCGAGGGATCTCCTTCTCCTCCAGACTCTCGTCAAGAAGAAGCTCCCCATCCTCGTCAGAAGACTCATCCTCGGTTCCTCCTGTCACTTTTGTTACCAGAAGTGCCTTTTTCTTCCCTCTGGAAGAACCCTCTCTATTGGAGCCTCAACTCCGACAGCTTAACAGAATCTGCGATGAAGTGTCTGGCTTTTTGCAAATATGACTAAGACCCTTTGGGGGCCTTAGTTCTCCAGAATTATCTCTTTCTCCTTTGTACGGTTTCTTCGGGTCCTTCCCCCATCTGTCCCCTCCTGCTGCTAGGGCTTCAATGCTCTTTCTTCCTCTCCTAATCTCCTTTGTGTTTTCCTGCACAAGTATCATTCGACCACTTGTTCTATTTCCATAAACTATGAGGCATTTCCTGTACCGGTATACTATGTTCTCGTACTCATCTGGTAACTTCATGATAAGGGTGTTAACTTTCATTTTATTGTACCTTTCCACCTGACTCTTTCCATCTCGATATTCAAACAAGAACGATCATAATTGTAATCTAACATCTTTCCTCCTTTGTAAGTGTAACTCACTAGCTTTTGCTTAGCCAACTGGAGCTTGTGAATAGTTCCAGCTCTATAAATCTCCACCAAACTCACCCACAACTCCTCGGCCTTGTAAATGTGAAGATGAGGGGTGGCGAAAGCTTGAGTGAGGTGCCTAAGAATGAAGTTCTTGGCAGCCATGTATACATCCTCCCACATTTGAGTATCGTTCTCCGCGATCTTCACGGTTGCCACTCCCAGTACTGTGGCAATAGGAGTAAGGGGTGTCTCCTTCCCTTTCCCTTTTGCGGACACAATGCTGTCCCCATCATCTGCCTCCTCTGCTGTGGTAGCCGTTGCTGCAAGAAACCTTACTCCTCCAAATCCTTGTGGAGTTCCCGAAGGTGGACGTTTCACTTCTCCACTGACGATACCCGAGTATCGTTTTTCGCACAAAGCTCCCATCATCATGGCTTCCCAATAGATGAACCCAAATCCATTGAAGTGGGCACCCTAGAGGGTGGGCCCATAACCTGCAATCCTGTGTCCTCTATTGGACCACAGAATACTGAAGCCTCTACATAGTATTTAACTAACCCACTTCAAGGCACAACCACTGCTCTCCAAAAAGGCGAAATAATAGTTTGACTACGCCCGTGTGCAGTGTGGACTCCTTTGAGTTCGTAGGAAAAATAATCACTGAAAATGGCGAACTAGCTGATAAGTTACAAGTCAGCAAAAATGTCAAGCTTATACAAGCTCTCTGAGAGAGAGAGGTGCTCTCCATCAAAATCTCTTAAGTCCCAAACCCTCTCTCACAACCCCTATCTACTGAAGTACGCTCCAATCAAGAGACTGTAAAGTACCAAAAAGTACAGTGGCCGATGTACTTTCTGTACGGCCTCTGTACGACAAGGCCATAGAGTGGACGCGTGTCGCCGTCCAAGTCGTCCTTATGTTGTCCTAGATCCCCGCTACTCAATTCAATCTTGCCACGTATCGCTAGGTCACGCCACGTCACGCCACATCCAAAAACTGACAAAATGATCATTCCGGGACCTCAGCAACGATTAGCAACGCCGGATATATACTGGCATTTTATTTACTTTGTCGAAATAAATGTCCGATACATTTGTTTCGTGCGGCGGATTGTAAGCACTGAATCTGATGTGTTCTACGTTTCCTATTTCATAGTTACGTTAATCGGATTAAAGTTCTACTCAATGTTTAAATAAATATTTTACCCTATGTACAGTAACGAACTTCTATGACAGACCGGTTAGAGCTGACGGCTACGCCACGCTCTGCCGGTCGGAGGTTCGAGTCCTGCCGGACTCAACCTTTTGTTGAGAGTGACTTAGGTCACTGTTAAGTCCTTTCTATGGAGCTAAGGAAGTCATGACTTCACTACCCTCTCTATCCTTCAGTGACTACAACAAGTATGGGGGATAGAGGGAAGAGGTGGGGGCAGGCTACCTGCGCTTTACTTTTCTTGCTTAAACTAATGTATTAAGACCTAGAAAATACCTTACAATCATTTTATTCGTTAGGGTTTACTAGTAGTAGGTTTAGAGAGAGAGCTTAGGACTTAGAAAAAATCAAGGTAGTCGCCTCTCTCCTAGAGTGCTTCTGCATTCATAGGCCATCTTTGGCCGACCATAACTTAATGTAGGGGCGAGCAATTTCACTGATTTTTTTTGCTGCGGACTCAGGGGAGTGTAGGCTACAGAAGGGTGTAGTCGATCAGAGTTTTTGCGCGCTTGGGTGGCTTTTATTCATTGCCAAAGTCAAAAGTTCAAATATTATCCTAGAGGCTTCATATAAGTTGGACATTCTATGGACCAATGGAGGTCACATAATTACAGATTATGGGCCCACCCTTTAAGGTGCCCATTTTCAATGGTACAGGGTTCATTTATTGGGAAATCACGATGAGGTGTGCATTTTTTGAAAAACGACTATGGGTAATTAAGAGTGGCCGTGTGCGTTGGCCATCCGCAAAATTGGGAGTTCCACCAGGGTTTGGAGGATCTCGTTTCACGAAGGATCTGCGGGGGCTGAGGTAGTCGAGGATGTTGGAGAAAGCATCGTGTCGCACACAAGGAATGAGAAAGGGAAGGAGAAACTCACACCGATGCCTACTGGATTGGTTTCGGTAGCAAATATTCACAAAATGGAGGCCAATAATAGTGAAATGTGGGATTTCAGCAATACCGTGGTGACTCATTTTATTCTCGCGCGTCTCACCTAGGCAGCGGCTACACCTCTTTATGTGGACAAGGTGGACGAGTTGTTGGAAGCTCTTGTCAACATTTACAAGAGTGGTACAATTCAGCAACAAAAGCTGGCAGATTAGAAGGTATAGGCATATGTGTACAAATGGGGGAAAATGTTAGATTTTTGTAATTAATTGGCCGGGTTATTTATGGAGTTGGAGAGTGGATGGAAAAGGGAGACCAAGAAAAAGAAGGTGAATACTTTGTTGATGAAACTCCCAGAAGATTATGAAAACATTGTTAACAGGGTCCATATCATCGATGGATCTAGAACTCTGTTGTGGGAATGATTTCAGTTCGGTAAAGCACAATTGAGATTCGAGAGGAGAAAAGAGTGTTCACGCATTGGCTGCTGGAACTAATTGGGGAGATAAGGATTTCAACAAACCTTATGGAAACTTTGGTGGAAGAGGAAGAGGAAATCAATCGGAAGGATCAGGATCGATGCCTCCGAAAGGGCTTTGCAACTTTTGTAAGAAGCCGAAACATTACATGGCGGAATGTACTAAACTAACAAAGATGAGATTAAAGGAGGAACAGGTCGGAAAATTAGTTGCAAAGAAAAAAAAAGCATTTGTGGCAACACAAGTCATTAGAGAGGATTCCGATGAGGACGATAGAGAACTCCTCCTCAACGAGAAGCTAGAGGTGAAAGGTGAGCAGGAGATTCCAAGGAGGCAAAAATGTGCTTTCGGTGGAGTAAAACAAGCTCCTAAAGAAGGATGGATTATTGATTTAGGAGCCTCTATGCATATGTGTAGAGAAAAATTATTGTTTACCAAGATGAGAAAGATCCCCACTGTAGAGATAGAGTATGGGGATGGGAGAATAGTGACCACTAATTTAGTGGGATCAGTGGATTTGAGAGTCTTAGTTGATGGTAAGACATCTATAGTCACTTTCTCTAATGTTCTTTTTATTCTTGAGTTGAATAAGAATCTTATCTCTACGTCGGTTTAACATGATAAGGGTTTTGAGACTAGTAGTCAGAAATAAGTCTTTATTGCTAGCTATAAGAATGAAGTGTACTTCACAGTTGAAAAAGAAAGCCAAGGAATGTTTAGGCTGAATTTAATAATGGAAAGACGCGAGTTTACTATGCTGGTGTAAGTGATTTGATGACGTGGCATAAAAGATTGGGACATGTGTATCCAGATAGATTGAAGAAAATGAAGAAAATGGGTGTAGTCGAGGGAATAAATTTTGGAGACAATGAGACTTTGGATGATTGTAGTGGATGTGCTCAAAGAAAGGCCCACAGATTGTCGTTTCCAACAACCGCAACATATAAGGGTGAAAAGGTCTTAGATCTCGTTCATACAGACATATGGGGACCGGCCAAATTGCCATTAGTTGGAGGGAAAAGATTTATGCTTACTATCACTGATGATTGGTCTAGATTCTCTAAAGTATATTTCTTGAAAAACAAATCTGAGGCTTCGGCTTATTTTAAGGAGTATAAAGCATAGAGTGAAAAGCTTCATGACACCTATAAAGAGAGTGAGGAGTGATAATGGGGGGAAATACACTTCTAATGAGTTTGAGGATTACTTTTAAGAGGAAAAGGTTCAATACCAAAAGAGTGTCCGAAATAACCCAGAATAAAATGGTGTAGCCGAGAGACTAAATAGGACATTAAGTGATAGTGCACGTAATATGTTGTTAGATAAAAAGATAATAATTTTTTTTTGGGTAAAATCTATGAATTATGCTAATTATCTCAAAAATAGAGTCCTTACCTCGGAGGTAAAAGGACAAACACCTTATGAAAGATGGACCGAGAGAAAGCGTAATATTTCACACTTAAAGGTGTTTGGAAGTCAAGTGTTTAGTATAAACATTGAAAAATCTGATTGGAAGTTAGATGCAAGGGGAAAGTCGGGATAACTATTTGGGTATGATGAAAATGTAAAAGGATATAGTGTTTATCATCTCGGAAGAGAAGACATCATTCTAGTAAAACACTTGGTTGTTTTGGATGAAGGGAAGTCTATAAATCCTTTTAAATACACTAAACCGGTTAAGATTAGAATTGAATCCGAAAAAGAGTTAGATTCAGATTCTTTTAACTGAACCCGGTTCAACATGACCTTGCAGAGGAAGAGAAAAATCTGACAAAGAATGACCTGTCTTGGAGTCGCAGCTTCCGGTTGAAACCGAGGAAGAAAACGAGGAAATGCCGCAAATGGACAGTGTACGTCCGGATATGGACTCCACGGATAGGGGAGAAGATGAAGTTGTTCAGAGAAATTCGAGATAACCCTCCATTCCAGTGTCAAAGTTTGAAAGAGGAAGGAGAAGCAGCAAAAGACTTCAAGAGAGACAAGTGAACAACAAGGTAACTAAGCTGTCACATTTGAGCGAACCCCAGACTAACTCGGAAGCCATTAATAGTTAGGAGCGTAGTAGATGGGTGACAGCTATTAATGATGAGATGGCTTCCATTATGGAAGCAAACACATGGGATTTGGTGGATTGTCCTGCGGACAGAAAGTCGATAGGATGTAAGTGGGTATTTAAGTTGAAACTCAATCCGGATAACACTATCGAGCGATACAAGGCTAGATTGGTGGCAAAGGGGTTTACACAGAAGGAGGGAATCAATTATGAAGAGACCTTTACTCCGGTTGTCAGATTTTCCCCAGTACAGATTCTACTTAGTCTACCGGTAGTGGAAGACATGGAAGTGCACCAGAGGGACATCAAAACCACTTTCTTGTACGGAGAATTGGAGAAGAGATCTTCATGCGACAGCCGGAAGGATTTGTGGAGAAAGGAGAAGAAAGTAAGGTGTGCAGATTGATAAAGTCTCTTTATAGACTAAAGCAAGCTCCAGGCCAATGGAACAAGAAGCTGGACGAGTTTTTGACGAGTTTGAGATATATCCGAATCAGTTCGGATCATTCTATCTATCTATTTGAGGATGAGGAAGGTATAATTTTCATTGCCATATATGTTGATGATTTGTTTATTTTGAGTAAGTCAATGGAGAAAATTAATAGATTGAAAAACGATCTAAAGAGTAGATTTGAAATGAAAGACATGAGGAATCAAAGTATATTTTGGGAATTCAGATGGAGAGGGATAGAGAGAAGAAAAAAATTAGTATTAGCTTGGCAGCTTGACGTACCTCTCAGGTACACTAGTATTGCCGGTACAACACAAGTATAAGACTTAGGACTCATAACATATAATGTATCCAGACTTCCAAGTAGTAAAACTGCAGACAATTTTTTTGGAAACTTCTGAGTATTATATCTTGAGTGTTGTCGGGTCAATTTTGCTATAACTTTGGGAGTTATCAGTGTTTATTCTACTTTGTATTCTGATAGAGTTTTGTGAGGTTTGGATGCTTGTATAAGAAGTGGTGAGCACTTAAGAACAGCTGGTTGGTAGGACTCTTGATAGCTTCTGAGAGTGTATCAAGTCTACTTCTACTACTACTGCTGCTCCTCCACCTGCACCGATGGTTGTAGAACAACACCAAAAGGGTCACACGATACTTGAAAGGAACGAGAGATCTGTGGTTGTATTTGGGAGGGGATAATACTGACATCACCACTTGGAGTGATGCCAGTTATGGGGATGCTCCGATGAGGAGGTGTACTTTTAGGTATGTGTTTTATGTTGGGAATGAGGCTTGTTGTTTGAGCAGTAAGCAACAAAAGGTGATTGCTCAGTCCACGATAAGGGCTGAGTAAATAGACTCTTGTTCGGCTGTAAAATAATTATTGTGGGTGAAATCTTTGCTTCAAGAACTTGGATATATGAAAACTGGAGTGCAAAAGATATTTTGTGATAATCAAGTTGCGATTGCAATTGCAGCAAATCCTAAGCATCACTTTAAAACAAAGCATATGGATTTTCCGTTGAGCTTTGTTAGAGAGAAGGTTGAGAATATAATAATTAGTTTGGAATATAGACCAGATGGAGAAATGGTAGCAGATATGATGACTAAGCCGGTTCCTTCTCCCAAATTGATATTTTGTAGGGAGAAGGGTTTACTGAAGCAAAAGATAGACTAGAAAATAAAGGGAGCGTTGAAAGAGGGTATTTTATATTCTATATTTTTTGGTCTATGGTTATTTTATAGTTCTCATACTTGTCGCAGTCACTGAGAACAGGCAGGCAGCCATGGCTGTGTCACAAGCAGATAAGACAACAGGCAAAAGCCAAAGCCCCAGCAAAAGATAACCTGCCAGCAGTAGGAATTGAGGTTGTGACCTACCAGATAATTGTCGTACAGCATAGCCGTTCCCCTTATCCAATAGGTCTTGATAAAGCGTTACACACGCCGTATGTGATAAATATTTAAATAGTGAGACAACGACACATGCAAAACAAAATGAATGTGGAACGTACAGTACCGCACAAAATAATGTACCATACGAAACGACATTTAATTTTCAACGGAAGAAATCAAATGTCTTTCGCAATCGACGGCTGGTAGAGGAGCCAAAATTTAGGGGTGGACATTTGGTGGTTTGCAAGCCAATGTCGGCAACGACACGTGGCGCGATATGGTTGGACACCGGCTATTACAGGGGGAGCAACTACGGCTCAGGAACTGACACGCGTCAGTGGAGCGGCAATGTCGTACTATGGTCGTACAAGAAGTACAGCGGTACATGTACCTTCTTATACCTTAGAGTCATTTAATTGGTTAGGTTACACTAGTAGTAGGTTTAGAGAGGGTAGGACTTGGAAAAATTTAAGGTAGCTGCCTTTTTCCCAGAGTGCGTCTATATTTATAGGCAATCTTTGGCCGGCCATAACTTAATGCTTGGGTGAGCAATTTTAGTGATTCTTTTTGTTGAAGACTTAGAGGTGTCCAAGCTACAGAGGGGTGTAGTAGGTTTGAGTTTTTGCGTGCCAAGGTAGCACTTATTTATTGCCAAAGTCAAAAGTGCAAATATTATCCTAGAGGCTTCATATAAGCTAGACATTCTGTGGACCAATGGAGGTCAAAGAATTACAACTGCTCCAACAACAAGCATCACTCCCAACATACAATACATACCCAAAAGTACAACGTCTCATAGGAGCATCCCCATAGATGGCATCACTCCAAGTAGTGATGTCAGCGTTTTTCCCTCTCAGATGCAACAAAAGATCCCTAGTTTATATCAAATATCTCATTACTCACTTAGTTGCCTCCCAATCTCTCTTTCTAAGATCATTAAGACTCCTGCTGAAAACTCCAACTACAACATCTATGTCCGGCCTAGTACAATTCATTAAATAAATCAGACTTCTTACGACCTGTCCGTACGGAGTTGACTTCATAAAATGTCGCTCTCTTGGACTCATTTCCTCATCAAGGATGATTATGCCTCCTCTTGCACTTCGATCACTTAATTTTTTCAAGTCCATGGTAGTGGTACAACTGTTTGCCTAATCCATCTAGAATTTTTCTAACATATTTCCAATAGCTTCTTTCTAAGTTAGTCTGATTACTCTTTTCCCTTTATCTCGTTCCATATGAATTCCTAGGATATATCTAGCCTCCCCTTAGTCTTTCATGTCAAATCTGCTTTTCTTAAATCTTTCTTAATCTTTTTCATGGACTTACTTATTACCAACAAATCATCTACTTAGATTGGAATAAAAATAATCCCATCCTCATCTTCTAACATGTCAATAGAGTGGTCAAAATTAATTTTGACAAATCCCTAGTTGGTTAGAAACTCATCCAGTTTCATATTTAATTCCCTAAGAGCAGGAGCCTGGTTTAGTTCATACAAAGACTTAATCAGTTTGGAGACTCTACTTTCCTCTCATTCCTCCACAAATCCTTCCGGCTGTCTCATAAAAATTTCTTCCCTAACTCACTGTTGAGGAAGGCCGTTTTGATGTCCATCTGATGGATCTCCCTGTCTTCCGTTGATGGTAGACTGAGGAGGATCCTTAATGAAAGGAAGCGTACAAGCGGTGCAAAGGTCTCTTCATAGTCAATCCTTTATTTTTGAGTAAAACCCTTTGTCACCAATCTAGCTTTGTACCTCTCAATGGTATTATTTGGGTTAAGTTTTAAGTTAAACACCCATTTACACCCTATTGGTTTTCTATCTGGCGGATAGTCCACTAACTCCCATGTATTGGCGTCCATAACGGAAGCTATCATCTCATTAATGGCCTTTATCCATCTATCCTTTTCTAGATTGTTCACTGCCTCTTAATAAGTTGAGGTTTGTTGGGGTATGACAGTTTTGTTACCTTGTTAAGGGTATGTTTTTCCCGTTATCTTTTGCTGCTCTTTCGCTCTCCATTGAATTTTGAGGCTGGAATGGATTCTTCCGATTGTTATCATCAGCTCCCCTGTCCATAGATTCGAGTTTGGGTTTCTCTTCCTCCATTTCCTCGTTGTGAGCTGGAAACTGTGAATCCGCAAGTGGTTCACTTTCACTCTGAACTTCTTCATGTTTTGTTGTGATCTGATGGGGTGCATGGATATCAATGAGATCTGAATTTGTTTCACTTTCTTAATCAAATCTGATTTTGATAGTTTTAGTATACTTGAAGGGATCTACAGATTTCCCATCAACTATCACCACTAGATGCTTCACCTTTATGATATCTTTCTTTCCTAGGTCATAAACTCTATATCATTTCACATCTTCGTCATACCTCACTAGAAATCCTCGTTTTCCTTGAGCATCTATTTTCCAGTCAGATCTGTCAATGTTGTGTTTAGACTATACACTTGACTTCTGAATACCTTTAGGTGAAACACATCAGTCTTTCTACCCACCCATCTCTCATATGGTGTTTCTCCTTTTATAGCTGAGGTAATGACTTTGTTTCTGATATAGTTTACACAATTCATGGCTTCTGCCCAGAAGCGTCTTCCTATCTTTTTATGTGTATGCCATGCTCGTAGAACTGTCACCTAAGGTTCGGTTTAACTACAATTCTGTGTCCTCCATTAGACTACAGAATTCAGGAAGCCTCTACATAGTTGTTAACTAACGCACTTTCAATGGCAACCACTGCTGCCCAAGCAAACAAGTTGATAATATGACTGCACCCCTGTGCAGCTTGGACTCCTGCGAGTCTGTAGGAAAAAGAATCTCTAAAAAACGCCCAACCAGGCGATAAGTTATAGCGTGGCAAAGAGGCCAATATATACAAACTCTGAAAGAGAAAGAAGGCAATCTACCAAATTTTTCTAAGTCCTAGTTCCCTCTCACAGCCCGTATCTACTAACTATACGAACCAATAAGAACACTCTATAGTACAAAAAAGTACTAGTGCCGATGTACTTTTTGTACGGCCTTTGTACGATAAAGCCATTAAGCGGACGTGTGTCCACTTTTCAATCGTCTTTACGTTCCTCGAAATTCCGGCAACAGAATGTTATCTCTCCACATGGCGCCAGGTCATGCCACGTCACAAAATGCCAAAGTGACTTTTCCAAGATCTCGGCGATGATGTGCGCCGTTGGATAGAATTGAGTATTTGATCTCAACCATCAAAACAAATGTCTGATTCATTTGTTTTGTGCAGAATAATATCTGTACTCTATTTAACTCGTTCCATGTATCTATGTTTGTATTGTCGTTAATCGGAATAGCTATCGTAACACTGTTTAAATATTTATCAAACCCTATACACTCTAGCGAACTTTTACAACAGACTGGTTAGAGCGAACTGCTACGCCATACTCTACCGGTCGGAGGTTCGAGTCCTGCCGGACTCAACCTTTTGTTAAGAGTGACTTAGGTCACTCTTGTATTGCACTGGTGGAGTTGAGGCAGCCATGGCTCCACTACTCTCTCTCTCTCTTTCAGTGACTACAACAAGTATGGGGGATGGAGAGAGAGGTGGAGGCAGACTGCTTTCGCTCTCTTTTCTATTCATCTATTTAGACCTAGAAAAATACTTATATTAAATCTTTTTAGTTATTTTGAACACTCCCTTTATTTTCTAGCGTGGTTTTAATTTTTGTTTCAACCCGCATTTTTCCCTACAATATTTTAATTTGGGAGAGGGCACAGTTTGGTTAACATATTTGCCACCATTTCTTCATCACGTCCATACACAAGATTCAAAATTTTATTTTCGACTTTTTCTCTGATGAAGCTCAATCTTATGTCCATATGATTAGCTTTGAAATGATGTTTTGGATTGGCTGCAATTGCAATTGTAGCTTGATTATCACAAAAGACTTCATGCACTCACTCTTTATATACCATAGTTCTTGCAGCAATGACTTGACCCACATCAATTCTTTCACAGCAAAACAAGAGGCCATATACTCAGCCTCCATAGTAGACTGAGCAACCACCTTTTGTTGCTTGCTGCTCCAACAACAAACACCTTCCCCCACATACAACACATACCCAGAAGTGCATCTTCTCATAGATGCATCCCCCTAACCGGCATCAGTCGAAGTAGTGATATCAGTGTGCTCCCCTCCCAAATGTAACCATAACTCTTTGGTTCTGACCAAATATCTCATGACTCTCTTCGCTGCCTCCTAATCTCTCTTCCTATGATCGTTAAGACTCCTACCTAGGACTCCTACTACTACCGCTATGTCCAGCCTTGTACAGTTTATTAAGTAGATCATACTTCCTATGACCTGTCTATAAGGAATAGTCTTCATAGATTCTCTCTCTTCTGGACTCATGTGATCATCTAAGATTATCACTCCTCTTTCTACACTCCCATCACTTACTTTTTTCAAGTCCATGGGAGTGGTACAACTGTTTGCTTCCTCCATCTAGAATTTCTCAAGCATACTACCTATTGTTTCTTTGTGAGTGAGACTAATGATCCTTTTCCCCCTATCTCTTTCCATTTGAATTCCCAAAATATATCTTGTCTCCCCTAAATCTTTCATGTCAAATCTGCTTCTAAGTTCTTTCTTTAACTTTTTGATCTTTTCCAAAGACTAACTTAACACGAGCAGATCATCCACATAACTTGCAATATAGATCACACCATCTTCATCTTCAAACATATAGATAGAATGGTCTAAGCTGATCGAGATATATTCCAGACCACTGAGAAACTCATATAGTTTCTCATTCCACTGTCGGTTAGCCTGCTTAAGTCCATATAAGGACTTCATGAGTCTGCACACTTTGCTCTCTTCCCCAGCCTCCACAAACCGCTTTGGTTGACGCATGAAGATTTCTTCCTCTAGCTCACCATTGAGGAAGGCGATCTGAATATCCATTTGAAAGATTTACATATCTTCTATTATTGCTAGACTGAGGAGAATCCTTACTAATAGGAAAGAACAACTGGAGCAAATGTCTCCTCATAGTCAATCCACTCCTTTAGGGTGAACCCTTTTGCTACCAAGCGAGCTTTATATCTTTCAATGGTATTATCTAAGTTCAGTTTAAGTTTAAATACTCAATTACAACCAATAACATTTCTGTCTGGAGGACAATTGGTTAGCTCCCAAGTATTTGCTTCCATGATCGAAGCCATCTCATCATTTATGGCTCTAATCCATCTGTTCTTTTATGGGCTGTTCACTGCCTCCAAGTATGACTGAGGCTCATCAGGATGAGATAGCTTAGTTACCTTGTGAGCAGCCAGTTTCTCTTGTATCCTTTTGCTGCTCTTTCTCCCTGCTTCAAACTTTGACGCTGGAATAGAGGGAAGTCTTGGGTTTCTCCTTACTATCTCATTCCATCTCCTATCCATGGAAGATGATTCTGGTTCCTCCTCTTCTGTCTCATTGAAAGTCCATAAGAATATGTGAGGTATCTGGTAACTCTCTTCTATCTTGGATCTCCCCTGAACTTGCAATCACTGTCTCACTTATGTCCCTTTCACGAAAAACAGAGTTCTCCTCACTTTCAGACTCAAACCTGATTTTTATCTTCTTGGAATATTTGAAGGGGTCAATTGACTTTCCTTCATCCATGACAACTAGATGTTTGACTAGAATGATATCTTGCTTTGCCAAGTCATAGACTCTATATCCCTTGATATCCTCATCATATCCCACAAAATATCCAAGTTTTCCCTTAGCATAAAGTTTCCAGTTTTTCTTATCCATATCTAGACTATAAACTTGGCTACAGAATACTTTAAGGTGAAAGATATCCAGTTTCCTTCCAACCCATCTCTCATAAAGTGTCATACCTTTGACTGCTGAGGTAAGGACTATATTCTTAATGTAGTTGGCACAGTTCATGGCTTCTACCCAAAATCTCTTTCCTATTTTCTTGTTAGCCAACATAGTGCATACACTATCTCCTAGTGTTCGGTTTAACCTCTCAGCTACCCTATTTTGTTCTAGATTATGTGGTACACTTTTCTGGTGCTGAACACCCTCATCTCTCAAGTATTCCTCAAATTGGTTAGAGGTATATTCTCCCCCATTATCACTCCTTATTCTCTTAATGGGGGTTCCATGCAGCTTCTCACTCCAAGCTTTATATTCTTTAAAGTAAGTTGGTGTTTCAAAATTGGTTTTAAGAAAGTAAACTCTACAGTACCTAGACCAGTCATCAGTAATTGTCAACATATACCTTTTCCCTCCAACTAAGGGTACCCTTGTTGGTCCCCAGATATCTGTGTGGATTAAATCTAGTACCTTTTCCCCTCTATATGTGGCGGCTTTAGGAAATGGAAGTCTGTGAGCCTTACCTTCGGCACAACCACTACAATTGTAACAGGGTTACAGAGAATTGTACACTATTGTTAGGGACAAGGCTGTTGTAGTTGCGGTTTCAGAGCAGCGCAGCTGCGACGACATAGTAGCGTAGCAAAGCAACGTAGCAACTTAGTATTGTAACATAGCAACGCAACGTAGCAGTATAGCAACGCCGCAGAATGTTGATTTGACTACATTGTTCTAGAAAATAGTTGGATATATCGTGGTTGACCGAGAAGGTCCACGTGTACATAAGGATAGTACTTAGTTGACTAGCAGCTGATTAGTTTAAATAGTGCAATAAACCTAGTCAACAACAGACTCTTTTGAGTAGACCTTCACATCAAGCTTTCAACTTGTTATCTTCTTCCGAATAATAAAGCTCAATCTTTATCCGTGTGTGTTGTGTATTGATACTGTTGCTACGACGAGATCCTTAAAATCTTTCCGCTGTGCATTGGGATGTGTTGTGGTTTACCTTGTCCCCTGTTACATTGGTATCGGAGCGTTTCTTCGTGATTCGACAGCATGACAAAGCACGGCGTATCCACAGCGGACATGTTGGCTCAAGTTCTTTGGGAGTTAGAAAATGTTAGATTACAGAATGCTCATTTGAGCGACACCATCAAAACCTTCGAATCTCGACTTGGTGAAAGACCTCATGGAGGCGTGGAGAGAGACTCGAGGAGGCCTAAATTAAGACTTCCCGACGAGTTTGACCCGGCCAGGCACAAGAACGTTGATGCATGGTTGTTCTCTATTGCAAATTATCTCGAGAATTTTCCTAGCATGTCGCACCGTGAGAAGATTTACTATGCGGGTGGTCTTCTTTAAGGGGCAGCGGAAGCATGGTGGAGGACGATGGTCGAAAACGAGGAGATACCGGCTGATTGGCTTCTTTTCATTCAACTCCTCCGTGACTCTTGGCAACCCATCAATATGGTTAAGGCTGCAAGGGATAAAAGCGCAGTTTTGAATCAGCGTACCTCGATATTGGAGTACACGCAGCGGTTCTTGGGATACAAAGTTCAAATACCCACGATGATAGAGGATGAAGCGTGGATCGTTAGGTGAAAGGGCTAAAAGCCTCCAGTCGTAGGGATGTGGAACAATGGCTCGCTCGGGGAAGTATGTCTCCTAGCCTCTTGACGATTATCCAGTTTGCGGAACGGACCGATTCGGTGGACTTCACTTTCTGTAGATCCTACCACTTTGGGTCGAGTAGCGGCGGGGGAAGTCGACGTGATGATGGTCCAACCCCCATGGAGCTCGAAGCGATTAATGAGGATAATGAGGTAGTCAATGTGCTTTGAAAGAAGAAGAAGACTACCAAGGCCAAGACCAATGACTTGTCCCCCGAGAAGCTCCAACGGAGGAAGCAAAACGGTTTATGTTTCCAGTGCGGTTCCCCAGATCATATGGCCCGAGAATGCCTAAAAAGTGAGTTCCTAATAAGGGCAAGCTTAAAGTCATGAGGTTAGCTGGTGAAGGGGGAGATCATTAATATTTCAAGGTTGGATCGGAGTCGGCACAGCTAGATTCATCGTGGACTCCGGCGCATCAGGGAACTTCATCATCGAGGTGACGGTGAAGAAGATGAAACTTCCTCTCGTGGTGCTAACGGATTGTGAGTTGGTGCAATTGGTCGACGGAAGTTCCCTATCCATTACTCATCGTACTCTGAGGTTACGCGTCGGAATTGGGAAGTTCCACTAGTTTGACACCATTTAGGTATTACCCCTTGGAGACCATGAAGTAATCTTGGGGAAACCGTGGCTGCAAAAGTGGAACGCGACGATCGATTGGAGAAGTGGCAACATGACAGTTAACAAAGGTGAAAAAGAGTTTGAGGTAAAGGTGGGAGCGGCTGGTAAAGAATGAGAAGAGGGTCGCCTGCTTTCGGCCTTACAATTAAAGAGGGCACTCGGGAAGGGGGAGACAATTGGTATGGCGATCGTCCAACCTATAGAGGAAGAGAAGGAGGGGATTCCGGAAGAATGGAGTAAGAAGGACCCCGACTTCGACTCGAAAGAGAGAGACTTCCGAAAAGGCCTCGAAAGTCGTGAAAAAACTTCTCGAGGAGTATGTAGATGTCTTTCCGCCGAAGCTCCCAGAGGGCTTACCTCCGAAGCGCGAACTAGACCACAAGATAGAGCTTGTTTCCGGAGCGGTACCCTCGGCAAATCGGATGTACAAGATGAGCTACACCGAATTAGATGAACTCAAAAAGCAGCTTGCGGAGTTGGTCGAAGCCGGAGCAATCGAACCGAGCAAGTCACCGTATGGAGCCCCCGTCCTCTTCGTGAATAAGAAAGATGGAGGATTTCGTATGTGTGTGGATTACCGAGCGCTAAATAAGTTGACAGTGAAAAATGCGTACCCTCTTCAAAGGATAGATGAATTGTTAGACAGGGTCAGAGGTGCCAAATATTTTTTGAAGATCGACTTGCCAAGTGGTTATCACCAAATCAGAATTGCCAAAAAAAATGTGGAAAAGACTGCATTCAAGACTCGGTACGGTCATTTCCAATTTTTGGTTATGCCATTTGGGTTGACCAACGCGCCGGTGACCTTTATGCACTTGATGAACTCAATCTTTCGGCAATATTTGGACGCCTTCTTAATTGTCTTCTTAGACGACATCTTGGTGTATAGCAAGACGTTGGAGGATCAGGTGGAGCACCTGCGAACAGTCTTACAAGTCCTTCAGGAGAACAAGTTGTACGTAAAAAGGAGTAAATGTGACTTTTTGAAGGAGAAAGTTGAGATTTTGGGTCATATGGTGAGCTGGGATGGGATCGCAATGGATCCGAACATAACTACGGCAATGAAAGAGTGGCCGAAGGCGACTAACATTACGCATTCATGGAGATTTCTTGGATTATGCTCCTACTAACGCCGTTTCGTAGAAGGTTTCGCAAAAATTGTTGCACCACTCACGGACTTACTTGAATAACGTGCCCTATGAGTTGAAAACAGCGCAAGGGCAGCCTTTGACACGCCAAAGGAGCGGTTGGTTACCGCCCCTGTGTTAGATGTTCCCGACTCGAAGTTACCTTAAACGATTATTACTGACGCCAGCGATATGGCTATTGGAGCGATCCTTATGAAGGATCAGGGCAAGGGCCTTCAACCCATTGCTTACGATAATGGGAAACTAAAGGCAACAGAATTTAACTGGGCCACAGATGAAAATGAGACAATAAAAATTATTAACGTGTTGGAAGTTTGGAAATGCTACGTTCAAGGGAAGCTATCACTATCATCACCTATCACCATGCCTTACAATATCTCCAAACAAATCTAAAGTTGTCAAAGAAATAGCTGCGATGGATGACGTTTCTTCAGACCTTTAGACCGGAGTTAACTATTGAGTAAAAACCGGGCAAGACAAACCCGGTAGATGCCTTGTCGAGAAGACCGGAAGTAGCTGCGCTAGTGACCGAGCAAGTTTCACAATCATCCCTGGATCAAAGCGAAAGTTATGTGAGCAAGGACACGTAATGTCGGACAAAGCGCAGGATCAGAAAATACGCGCAGTGGCAAGTACGGTATAAGTGGATGATCTGTGGCTGCATAGGATCAAGGCCACATACGACAAGACGAATCAATCAAGGAACTAGTTAAACAGAAGGTATTGGTTAGAACCGCCAACGGTATGTGGCGGAAGAACCCGAGTCAAACAACGAGAATATATGTAGCGACAAACCAAGAGTTACGTCATACGATCCTAAAATTAAGTCATGACAAGCCACTTAGGACACATTTTGGACGAGATAAGACAATCGCTGTTGTTGCTGAGGCGTGTTATTGGCCGAACATGACTCTGGATATCGCAGAATATGTCAAGACATGCGACTCTTGTAACAGAAATATATCGAATCGGGTCATCAAGGTCTGTTCCAACCTCTACCGATACCATTTGTTCCTTGGGAAACGATTTTGATAGACTTCATTGTTGCTCTTCCGTTGACTCGGAAAGGCTATAAATCCATCTTCATCGTCGTAGATTATCTGACGAAAATGGCCCATTTCCTACCCACGATAACCACAGCTACAGCTCGGGATGTGGCAGACTAATTCTTTCGGAGATATTTCGCCATTATGGACTTCCGAAAAGGATCGTCAACGACCATGAAAGAAACTTTGTTAGCCACTTCTAGAGAAGTTTGTTCGAGTTGTGTGGAACGCTCTTGGCCATGTCTACGACTGATGCGCCGGTTTAGGCAGAGTGCGGACACTCAGCTTAACCAGGAGGGCAATCACAAAAGACGCGATAAAGGAACGAATCGCAATGTCGCAACCATCACAATCATCTTGGGGACTCACTAAAGGATCGCACCGGCGATGATAACGAACCGCAACATTATGGTTGCGCAGCCACCGAAGTGCAGCATAGTAGGGGTGCCGTTAGAGAATCACAGTGCCACCGCTGCGCTGAGAGGAAATCCCAACGGCGCCGTTATGCATCACAACATTGGTGACGACGAAACCGCGGTTTCGTCGTAGTAGCGCAATTTTTGAAATATAGGACGCTCCGATACCCTCGCACGCTGCAACATTTGGAAAAGTCCAACAGTGAAACCCTCAACCTTTCCAGTTAAATTCGCTATCAGCCTTCGCTTCCAACCTAGTCGACGCAGTTTGGAGAGCATCTCGCTCGGCACAGCCTGCTTACCTTCACTTCTGGGGTTACCTAAATTATCTTGCATGATAACATCCATGGTGTCGTCGTCCTCTCCACCATCGAAAAGCATGAGACTTGTTTGGGTAGGGTAGGAGGATATACCCCGCCCGGATAGATTGTTAGTGGCGACGGAGGGAGGTAGAGGCAGAGCCGGAACCAGAAGAGATACCTAGTAGCGAGGCAGGGCCAATGGAGACCAGTGGCGGAGAGGGGTCAGAAAATTCACAAGACCCCGAGTATAACCCACTTTAAGAGGAGTACCAAGAGGATGAAGAGGACTATGAACTCTCAGACTCGGATGAGCCGGAATGGGAACTAACACCCCCACAGATAGAGGAGCGTGCCTTGAACCTGGAGGTGATGAGGGACCTTTATAAAGAAAGCATTGTAAACAAGCAGTCATTTGAGTGTTCAGAAAATAGGGATGAGGCACTGTATCCCAGCGAGGATGACGTATTTGTTCTACGACGGGAAGAAGGGGAGACGGACGAAGAAAGTGAGAAAGGGGAATATTCTTATTTATAATATTTATTCCCGACTTCCTCTTCCCACTATCTATCAACCCCCAACATCCAAACCTTGCCTTTTGCTTTGCCAAACGCTTTTATTGGGATCCTTCAGAGTGGCTAGCAGCGTGGCGCACAGGAAAACATCGAGATCCAATTAATATCCTCGTCACCCTGCCGTCCCACCCGCGTGGAATTTCACTAGGACGAAGGACATGGGGAATAATCATAAGGGCTATGTGCAGTTAAACCCTCATGCCCTATCATTTGTAGAAGTGGTAGAAGACCACTATCGGTACCGGGTGGATGTTCCTGGGTTGTTGCGCCAATATCACCCATGGGATGTTCGTCTTCACGACATCATCTCTCGGGCTGAAGTCACACCCGAGGTACGCGCACTCAAGCTGGCCCGGAAGAATGCTTTGCAGCGGGCTTGAACTGCCAAGAAACACGTTTCCTTCAAATTGAGGAAGGTACCTCGATGGAAATCGGCGAATGGGGTGGCAGTTGGAGCACAACAAATCGAAGGACCCGAAGCTCCCCAAATCTTGGCAACCGAAGCACCTGCAGCGGCGGCCATTCCGCCGCAACCCGAAGCATCAGCGGCTGCACTAGAGGAAGAGAGGACTAAGTTCGGGAGAGGATTACCCGGAGATGCTTACAAGCGGTGAACCATCACATTGCGCTACTTGAGACTCGATGTGAGCAGCTCCAAAGTCAACTCGAAACTCTACGACAAGAATTTGAGGAGTACCGTGAGGAGACCTACGGGATATTCCAACAACTTTAGTTTTCTTGAAATAAGTGAGGATCAGCCAAACACTGAATCCTTAGTGGGTGGCACTCTAACAAGGTTATAGAGAATCGTACACTATAGCTAAGGACAATGTTGTTGTAGTTGTGGTTTTAGAGCAGCGCACCTGCGAGGCCAGAGTAGCGCAGCATAGCAACGTAGCAACTTAGTATTGTAGCATAGCAACAGAGCATAGCAATATGGCAACGCCGCAGAATGTAGAGTGAACTGTACTGCTCTAGAAGATAGTTTTCGATTGATCTCGGTTGACCGTGAAGGTCCACGTGTGCATAAGCATAGTGTCAGGTTGACTAGCTGCCAGATAGATTAAATAGTGAAGTAGACTTAGGGAATAGACATGCTCTTTTGAGTAGACCTTCGCAGCAAGCTTTCAACTTGTAATCTTCTTCCAAATAATAAAGCTCAACCTTTATCCGTGTGTGCCGTGTACTGTTGCTGTTGCAATGAGGAGATCCTTGGAGACTTTCCGCTGTGCATTGTGGTGTGTTGGAGTACTACTTTGTCCCATTTACATGTTAAAGGGAAACCGTGTAGGTCTTGGCCGAAGCTGGATAGATTAATATGTAAGGCTTTACAAGAGATTGATAATGTAATAGAAATTAGACGCTTCACGCTAAGGCAAAAAATCGCCTCTAAGCTGTCCGGACAATTATACAAAGAAAAAGATGGCTGCACAAAATCTTCAATACTGAAAATATTAATTCTTGCACTTGAAAATTGTGTGCAGGAAATCATCTAAAATGAACTAAGTACCAAGGCCTACGCCTAGCAAAACAAGCTAATAAGAGTATAGGGTGCTTTGTTAGTATTTGCGTCTAGTTTGGATTTAGTCAAAAGGCGGCCGGAATCCTATGCCCTACGTTATAGAATCTATAACCTACCGATTAAAATCCTTCATATCTACGTGTGAATGCGTGAACCTCCAAATTGTTCACGACTTAAAATAGTCCAATCCTGAAGTGTCTTCCGATTTGACAGTCGATTTGTCTGTCACTCGCGTCAACGGTACAGGTGTCACCTTTCAAACTCGTATGTTTTCGCGTCGATGGTCAAGATGCTCCTTTCCGCGAAGCGACAAATTCGTCGTCGGCCGGAATTTCGGGAAATGCAGGTACGATAAGTTAATATGTACGGTCGCGAATTCGAAAGCAAGTCGCTGGCAAAGAATATGGAAAAAGTAAGCAGTACGGTACAAGTTGTCGTGGCGAGAATTACGGGAAATATAAGTCGTATGGTCAAACTCGTCGTCGGCAAAAATAACGGCCAACATAAGTATGTACGGTTTACGCGTACGGCGATGAAAATATGTACGGTCGACGCGAACGCAAAATGTAAGTATGTATTGTCATGCAAAACCTGAATAACACACAAATACAAATTAGTGTGGCGGCTGCCCGCCCTAATACCTAAATATAAACAAAGAAAGTGGCCGACGAGATGCGGCATGATAGTGAGAAAGTACTAGATCTAGTACACACAGATATCAGGGTACCAACAAAAGTACCTTTGGTTGGAGAGAAAAGGTTTATGCTGACAATAACTAATGACTAGTCTAGATACTTTAGAGTGTACTTTCTAAAAAAAAATTCTGAAACACCAACTTACTTCAAAGAATATAAAGCCTAGAGTGAGAAGTTGCACGAGACCCCCATTACGAGAATAAGGAGTGATAATAGGGGAGAGTATACCCCTAACCAGTTTGAGGAATACTTGAGGGATGAGGGAGTTCATCATCAAAATATTGTACCTATAATCTAGAACAAAATGGGTTAGCATAGAGGTTGAACCGGACAATCGGAGATAGTGTATGCAGTTTGTTGGCCGACAAGAAAATAGCAAAGAGGTTTTGGGCAAAAGCCATGAACTGTGCCAACTACATTAGGAATACAGTCCTTACCTCAGTCATAAAAAGAATGACACCTTATGAGAAGTGGGTTGGAAGCAAACCAAATATCTCTCACCTTAAAGTATTCGGTAGCCAAGTTTACAACCTTGATACGGATAGAAAAAACTAGAAACTAGATGCTAAAGGAAAACCTAGATACTTTGTAGGATATGATGAGAATGTCAAGGGATATAGAGTCTATAACTTAGTAAAGCAAGATATCATTCTGGTCAAACACCTAGTTGTCATGGATGAAGGGAAGTCATTTGACGCCTTCAAATATACCAAGAATATAAGAATCAGTTTTGAGTCCAAAAGTGAGGAGAACTCAGTTTTTCGCAAAAGGGACATGAGTGAAACACTGATTGCAAATTCAAGGGAGATCCAAGATAGAAGATATCTACCGGAAACCCCACATATTCCTATAGACTTCGAAGAGACAAAAGAGGAGGATCTGGAACCGGCCACCATGGATAAGGGAGCCGATGAGACAGTAAGGAGTAATCTAAGAATTCCCTCTGTTCCAGCTTCGGAGTTTGAGGGAGGGAGAAAGAGCAGCAAAAGGATACAGGAAAAATAGACCGCTCATAAGGTAACTAAGCTATCTCATTCTGATGAGCTTCAGTCATACTCGGAGGCAGTGAACAGTCAAGAGAAAGACAGATGGGTTAGAGCCATAAATGATGAGATGGCCTCCATCATTGAAGCAAATACTTAAGAACTTGCGGATTGTCCTCCAGACAATATCGAATTGGTTGTATGTGGGTGTTTAAACTGGAATTGAACCTAGATAACACCATTAAAAGATATAAGGCTCGGTTGGTAGCAAAGGGGTTCACCCAAAAAGAGGGGATTGACTATTAGGAGACTTTTGCCTCTGTCGTTTGGTTCCCATCAGTAAAAATTCTCCTCTATCTAGCGGCACCAGAAGACATGGAGATACACCTAATGGATATTAAGACCGCCTTCCTCAATGGTGAGTTAGAGGAAGAAATCTTCATGAGGCAACGACAAGGGTTCGTGGTGGAAGGAGACGAGAGCAAAGTCTGCAAGCTCATAAAGTCTTTATATAGACTAAAGCAGGCTCCCTAAGAGTGGAATAAGAAACTAGATGAGTTTCTCACCGGTCTGGGATATATGCGGATAAGCTTTGACCATTCTATCTATATGTTTGAAGATGAGAATGGTGTAATTTTTATTGCAATTACCTGCTTCAAACTATACCACAGCATAGAATATCAGAAAGATTGACAACTCTCAAAGTTTGAGCCCTATTGATTTAACATACACAAGGATATGCAACTCATAAGTTTCCCAAAAACAGTATGCAGATTACACATTCTTGAAGTCTGGGTACATCAAATATTCTAAGTCCTAAGTCTTCTACTCGCAGTGAGTTTCTTCTCTTAGTTTTCCTATTACTTAGTGTTGTATCTGTGACACAAGTGTTCCTAAGAGATACGTCTAAGAACCAAACTACCATTAAGATCTAAGTTCTCATAATCACGATAAAGGTGATTCTACCACTGTACACTCAATATTACTGAGAGATTAGTAATAAATGATGGTACAATTACTTGCTGCCGGCTTAATTACTATTGTCCGGATATGTCCATCCTGATGTTACAAAACCACCTGCCAGCAAATCACTTGTGATCCTTTTATGAATCTCGTCCATTGACTTGATTCATATCAACCGCAGTTGCGTTGTCCCGTTCCGGATCATATTCAATCGTCACCGCAGCTTTGTCGGAGCTGCCACGTTTTGTGCCGAATCATATCAGAAAATAACCAAAGCAGCTTCGTCGTGTCGCAGCTGCTTTGTCCCATCTACGTCGTAGTTGCTTTGTCCCATCTACGTCGCACCTGCTTTGTCTCGTCTAATGTGTGACACACGTATATGGAGGTCAGTGCCATTCCGAAATACGTGTTCTATTCTTAAGTGACGACTGTTGAATAAGAAATCTTAATACTCAGTAAACAAAGCTGTGAGGAGAGGCCAAGCACTTAGAATATTTTTGGTCTAGGTAAGTTGTAATACATACCACATTTAGTGTGACAGTCGCAGTGGTATTTTTGAGTGTATTGTACTTTTGAAGGAACACGCGTCAGAAAATGAACATCATACGGGTTTTATAGAAAGGCGCAAACACACTTTACCACGCGTCACACATCAAACGAATACTGTTGAAGAATCGGACGGACGGAAACTCAACCGATTGTCCGCAAGAATAGTGGTACAACATTCGACGACAACCGTGGATGTGAATCGAGTGAACGAACGAGATTCACGTGGAACCACAAAATGACTCATCACTTTGAACGACCTCAGGTGACTTGGAGCACTTGATCAACAATCGGCTGGACGCTAGCATCCACTGCTGACTAAGCACCTTGAACACTACTGTACAACAATCTATTTGCATATCTGAAACACAGTAATTTTTGCTTAGCGGATTAGAATGTAGTGTTCCACTAAGTATATTTTTGTCTAGTAGTCAAATAGGGTTTAGACTTACTCACAATACAAATAGCGTACTGATTTGGTACCTTGTCGTAGAGTGGTACAGTACTGTTGTTCCAGGTGTAGACATCGGATTAGTTAGTTTTCAGTAGATACTCTTTGTGAGTATAAAGTTAGGACTTAGCCAAAATTGTAATCAACCAGTATTGAGATCTAACTCTCTAAGGGACAGTTTTTGGTAAACTTCCAAGTGTTATATCGTATGGTTTCTTGGTTTAATTAGGCTGCAATTTTGGAAATTGACAGAATGTATGTGATACTATATTAGTGTAGAATTTGGTGTTATTTGAACACCTTAAGTGATTTCTGTGTTATATCAAAGTTGGTTGTTTAATAGGATTTCTGGTAACTTCTGCTAAAGTCTATGTCTGCATCTACTACTACTGGTGGTCCTCCACCTGGAACTGTGGTTGTAGAACAACAGGTTATTGGCCTTTCGTCCAGAATTTATGTCTTCAATGGCCAAAAGTATGCGTAATGGGGAGCTAAGGTTGAATCATCTTTTGAAATTCAGACTTGTTAGGAGTGTTAGATGTATCTCTTGCTGAAACAGATCAGAGCTTGGCAAAGAAGAACTCCCTCGCCAGAAACAACTTGATTTTTTTGCATTTCAAAAAGTCTGGTTATGTCTCGGCTCAAGATGAAAAAGGCGAGTGAGATTTGGACTTCGCTGAAAACTTCCCATGAAAAGGCTAACGTCTAAGAGGAGCTCTTATTGGCTGGTCGGATCTGGGACTACAAATACTCGTGGGGATCAATGGCCGAGTATTCCGATAAATTTTGAGAACTCATTGATGCACACTTTTCGGCGGGTGGAACTTTTCCAAAGTTTCAGCAAGCTGCTTTGCTTATTAGAGGTCTCCCTAGGTATATGAAGGGAGTGTCTGCAGCTTTAAAAGGTGATACTAAGTCTAGCTGGACTTTTTAGTTAGCTTACAATCTTATATTAGAAGAAGAGTCTACAAGTAAGGTTCTTGATGGTGAAAAGAAAGTAGAAGCTTTCAATACGGATTTTGAGAGGAGAAATCAGTTTAATCAAAACAGAAAACCAGTTTAACCACAATCAAAACCAATTAAACCAGAATCAGAACCAATTTAATCAGGGTAGTCAGAGGCAAAATAGGCGGTCTTCTAATGCTTGTTTTTCTTGTCTGAAAAATGACATGGTTACGGGTACTGTCCAAAGCTCAAAAAGGCAAATAAAACTAGTTTATACAGGCCTAGATGGCAACAAAGTCAGTTTCATCAAGGCTTTTCTGCCAATCCCTCACGAGGAAATGCACTTTTTTCAACTGTTACAGATGATTCAGATTCATTTCTGAGCTTCAATGATGAAGAGGATGCACAGTTATTTGCTATGGCGGCAGCAATGGAGGGCTCCAAAGATGGCGAATGGATCATGGACACTAGGGCATGGCCCACATGTGTTGGGACAACAGTTTTTACAAATTTCAAGCAAACTCATCCAAAACATATCTACTATGCTGTGGCATCAGTGTCCAGATCCTCAACACAGGGTGATGAATCTCTAATGGTAGATGTGGGGGGAAGGTCTGTAGAAAGGACCCTCCACAATGTTTTACATGATCTAAATTTAAAAAAAAAAAAAAAATCTACTTCTTTGGTAGATAGTAAGGGTTTTGAGGTCACCCTTAAAAGGGGGAGACAGGTTGTTAGTAAGCTACGAAAAATAGCAGTAACAGGAACTAGAGATGCCAGTAAGATGTACAGGATGGACATGGTTGAATGCAAAGAAAAAGATGTTTTGTACTCCAGTGTGTCATCTGAGAATGAATTATGGCATAAGAGGTTAGGACATATTAATCATGAAAGTCTGAAAAAGATGGTGAATGCTAGGAAAGTTAAAGGTGTTTCTCTCACATCTCAGTCTGTGAAAACATGTGATGGCTGCTCACTAGGCAAAATTCATAAATTGCCATTTCCACAGGAGACCGAAAACAGATCCACAAAAGTTCTCCAGCTCGTTCATTCGGATGTCCTCGAACCATCCCAAGTAGCATCGGCTAGAAGAGTTCAGTATATGGTCATATTCAATGATGATTTCTCAAGGTACACGAAAGTTTATTTTATGAAGAACAAAAGTGAAGTATTCACTCACTTCAAGCACTACAAGGTATGGGCGGAGAAACTACACGGATTTCCGATCTTGGCGTTCAGATTGGATAATGGAGGTGAATACACCTCTAACGAATTTAAGCAATTTCTACTTGATGAGGGTATAAGTCAGAATCTGACTGTTCCATACACTCCTGAGCAGTATGGAATTTCGGAAAGACTAAATAGGACAGTCACAGAGATTGTTAGGTCCATGCTTGCAAACAAGGTTATAGATCTAAAATTATGGGCTGAAGCACTTAACTGTGCAGTCTATATAAAGAATAGAGTTGCATCCAGATCTATCAGCTCCACACCTTATGAGTTGTGGACAGGGAAGGTCCCAGATTTTAGTCACTTTAAAGTTTTTGGAAGTAAGTGATTTATTTTAGATAACTCACCAGATAAGTAGAAAATGGAAGCCAAAGGCTTAACAGGAATTCTCTTGGGTTATGATGATAATGCAAAGGGATAGAGAGTGTACGTCTTAGATAAAACAAAAGATTTTTGTGTCTCGGAATATTCAGATTAAAGATGAACAGGATTCGGTTGATCTGTTCAAAGCAACAGATACACCAACAGAAAACAAGAAACATGAGTATGTCATTTTTAACCACCAACAACAGGTGTATTTTCCAGTGCCATCTCTTCCCACAAGTACACCTTCTGCTACTACACCGTTGTTCCTGCTACGCATGCTTCTCCACTGCATCAAACTCCGGAGGAACATACTGCTACACCTTCGGATCTTGCGGCAGTTTGAGAACCACGAAATCGGAGATTGTTGACCATTTCAGCCTCAAACTTTTCGGGGGGGAAATGATCTAGCAGTCGTCTGCAAACCGGTTCTCACTTTAATTTTCTACAGCATCAAGGGAGCCTATGACCATCAAAGAGGCCTTCTCATCACCGGAGAGAAACCACTGGATTGAGGCGGTCAACGACGAGATGAAGTCGATTATGGAGGCGCACACATGGGAGCTGGTGGACCTGCCCCCGGGGAGGAAAGCCATTGGGAGCAAGTTGATCTTCAAAGTCAAACTCAATCTGGACAACACTATTGAAAGGTATAAGGCCAGACTGGTGGCCAAATGGTACAACCAGAAAGAAGGTATTGACTTTGAGGAAACCTTCTCCCCAGTCGTCAGATTTCCTACTGTCACAATTTTGTTGAGTTTAGCTGCTATAGAAAACATAGAAATACATCAGATGGATGTTAAGACAGCCTTTTTGCATGGAGAGTTAGAAGAGACTATTTATATGCAGCAGCCTGAAATGTACGAAGAAAAAGGGAAAGAAAAGTTAGTCTGCAAACTGATTAAATCTCTGTATGGGCTGAAACAAGCCCCTAGACAATGGAATCTAAAGTTAGATGAATTTTTGACTAGTCTAGGATTCAAAACAATTAGTTCAGACCATTCAGTCTATGTCTTACAAGGGGAGGATGGGTTACTTTATATCGCTGTATATGTGGATGATATGTTACTAATAAGTAAATCCATAAATAAAATAAACCGTATTAAAGCAACTTTGAGGTCTAGGTTTGAAATGAAAGACCTAGGTGAGGCCAAATATATCTTGGGCATACAAGTTGAAAGGGATAGAAATAACAGATTGATTATGCTAACCCATAAAGAAGCTATAGGGAACATGCTGGAAAAATTTGAGATGAAGAATTTTAAGGGATCTGTAACTCCCATGGAATTTAGATACAAGCTGGAGGGGAGTGAATCAAACTCGGGCATATTGGTTAGTGAAAGCTTAAAGTCAGGGGAGGAAGAGTTTATGGCAACAAAGCCATACAGACAGGTAGTGGGGAGTCTCATTTATTTTATGAACTGTACGAGACCTGATATTGCTGCAACTATGGGAGTCCTAAGTAAGAGTCTTCAGAATCCTAAAAGAGCAGATAGGGAAGCAGCAAAGAGGGTTTTGAGATACCTGGCAGGTACCCGAAATCTCAAGCTTATACTCGGAGGAGGAGAGGTAAAATTACAGACTTAGAGCGATGCCAGCTATGGAGATATGCCAAGCCGAAAATCAACAACCGGTTTCGTTCTGAAAATTGGGAATGGAACTTGCTGCTAGAGCAACAAATTACAGAAGATCACGGCTCAGTCCACGATGGAATCGAAATATATGGCAGCCAGTTCTGCCCTCAAGGAACTCCTATGGGTTAAGGCCACTTTGTAGGAACTTGGGTATATGCAAACTGGTCCTCAGGTTATCTGGTGTGACAACAAGGCAGCAATTGCCATTGCCTCTAACCCTAGTCATTATTTTAAAAGCAAACATATGGATGTCAGACTACACTTTGTAAGAGAAAATGTGCTTGCAAGAGTGATAAAAATGAGTTATTTACCAGATGAAAAGATGGTGGCTGATATGCTGACTAAAGCTCTTCCTACACCTAAGTTGAAGTATTGCAGAGAGTCTGTTGGGCTGAGTGAGTAAGTGAGTCTAAAGATTTAGGGGAGTGTTGAAATAAGAAATTTAAATACTCAGTAAACAGAGCTGTGAGAAGAGACCAAGCACTTAGAATATTTTTTGTCTAGGTAAGTTGTAATACTTACAACATTTAGTGTGACAGTAGCAGTAGTACTTTTTAGTGTATTGTACTTCTGCAGGGACACGCGTCAGAAAATGAACATCATACAAGTTTTACGGAAAGGCGTCGACACACTTTACCACGCGTCACACATCAAACGAATACAGTTGAAGAATCGGACGGACGGAAACTCAACCGATTATCCGCAAGAATAGTGGTACAACATTCAACGAGGACCGTGGATGTGAATCGAGTGAACGAACGAGATTCATATGGGACCACAAAATGACTCATCACTCTATATGACCTCAGGTGACTTGGAGCACTTGTTCAACAGTCAGCTGGACGCTAGCATCCACTGTTGACTAAGCAACTTGGACACTACTGTACGGGAATCTATTTGCACATCTGAAACACAGTATTTTTTACTTAGCGGATTAGAATGTAGTGTTCCACTAAGTATATTTTTGTCTAGTAGTCAAATAGGGTTTGGACGTACTCACAATACAAATAGCGAACTGATTCGGTACCTTATCCTATTGCAGTACACTATTGCTGTTCCAGGTGTAGACATCGGATTAGTTAGTTTTCAGTAGATACTCTTTGTGAGTATAAAGTTAGGACTTAGCCAAAATTGTTATCATCCAGTATTGAGATCTAACTCTTGAAGGGACATTTTATGGGAAACTTCCAAGTGTTACATCTTATGGTTTACTTGTTCAATTGGGCTGCTATTTTGGGAATTGACAGATTGTATGTGATACTGTATTAGTGTGGAATTTGGTGTTATTTGAACATCTTAAGTGATTTCTGTGTTATATCAAAGTTGGTTGTTTGATAGGATTTCTGGTAACTTTTGCTGAAGTCTATGTCTACATCTACTACTATTGGTGGTCCTTCACCTACAACTGTGGTTGTAGAACAACAAGAATTACAACTTTTCATTCCTTGAATATTCTAAGTCCTCATTCTCCCCTCACCGCTCTATCTACTGAACGTAAGATTTCCAATTTCAACACTCCCCTAAATCTTTAGACTTAGTCACTCACTCAACCCAATAGCCTTTCTACAAAACTGTAATTGAGGAGCCATAAGAGGTTTGGTTAGCATGTCAGCTATCATTTTCTCATCTGGTAAATAACACAATTTTATAACTCCTGCAAGTTTATTTTTTTTGAAATAGTGGAGTGTGACATCCATATGTTTGCTCTTGAATGTTGTCCATAGCTTATTTCAGCAATGGATTACTCACGGAAACACCCACAGACTACCTCAAAAACAGTTGTGTTTCATACGACACAGATTACTCCACAATAAATAAAATAATCTCAAACTTCACTAATATGCATTATGCCACATACGCTGTAAACTCCCAAAGTTACAGCCAAATCCACCAAGGCATCTAGAAGATATAAGCTCCATAGTTTCCCAAAAATAGCTGACAGCTTCACAAACTAACCACTTAGACTGTTCACAGAATCTTACAGAGATACTGGAATACAATTAAACATCACACACATATAGATCCTATATCGTATAATAACTCCACAAGGTTTCACGAGAAAGCACCAATCACAGTGATCACACCAACAGGTCAAAGATGCAGAAAACAGTTTGCCATTACTTTAATTAACTTGACTACGATACATAAAATAATCTAAGTTCTGCAAGTTATACTCAGGCTACTGAATGTACGGAGGCATACCAGCCGTACTGTATCTACTCTAATAAACTAATTAGTCAAAAGGACAAACCTTTGTTTTACATAATATTTACACCGCACTCTTCATATGTCAGAAACCAAGCTACCACTAAGCAACTACTAAGCTACCACTACTGTACAATCATCATTACTCAAAATCTATCCTAGTCATATTATCCGCAGCTTTGCTAGCAGCGCTGGCTGCGCTTGTCCATACGGATCATACAAATAGCCGCAGCTGCGTTGACTTAACTGCGTCGCAGCTCCGCCGTACAGGCGGTGCCTATTTCAACATTCCGTTTATTTTACATCGAATCGCTTCGCGATCTGCCGTCCATTTGTCACAGCTTGTTCACACCACTCAATGAGTCTTTTGCGTAACTTTAATTATATCAATCCCTTCGCTCCCCCAATCGGTGAATCTATTCAAACCTCCAAATTAAATCCAATTAGCAGTTACGCGTGAACTGTCTCGTACGCACGAAACTGACTTTTCAAAACAACACTCCCCCGAAAATTTAGTTTCGTGCACCCAAAAAAATATGCAGCGTGTAATGTTATGTTGCTACGCTGCGCTAGTTTGACATCGCAACGTAGTATGAATACAAAGTGCAGCGTGTACTGCTATGCTGCTACGCTGCGCTAATTCGACATCGCAGTCCGAGCTGCTTCTCATTTTCACCCTTAACTTCCTCCTCATAGCCTCATCTACTGAGAATAAAGCTTTCAAATTCTAAACCCCCCTAAAGCTTTAGACTCATTAGTCCATGCTGTACGCAAATGTTTCCACTCTAATGGATAAATAAAAGAAATAAAAAAATATTTAAACATTCAAAATTATGTATCAACCTCCACTGTTCATCATACAATAAATTTAGCAAAAACAACACATCACCAGTGCTTTGCCGACGTTGCCATTGCTCATGTTGCCCTCTGCCAATTCTCAGTCGCTTGTTGCCTTCTTGCAAAAAGTGTCCTATAATAGCTCCCATTTCGCCATAAATGCATAACCCCTGAATATTTAGTTGCGTGCACCTGGAATAGAACAATCACGGTGTAAGTGTCTTACGTCACCACTACTTTCGCTGCGCCGCTATGCTGCGTTGCTCTTCGCGACGCGGTCTTCTTATGATGATTCTCCACTGCTTTCATTGCGCTCTGCCATGTCTCCCAAAATTTTCCTTCTTGAACAAGTCATTGCTTCCACCACCTCCTTTGTCTTCAAAAATACATAAATAAATATTTTTCTTTCTTTTCAACTAACTCAACAAGGAAGAATACAAATCTATAGTCCTACCAAACACAAATCGAATGTCAAACGAAGTTGTCTTTATAAGACATGCCTGTAATACAAGTTTTTCCAAAACTAAGATTTCTCTAAATTCACATTCTTCAAAAATGTCCTCCAGAAAATCATTTCTCGCGCTCTCTTTTCTTGATCACTTTCTGAGCATTTTTTCTTCTACCCTTGATCCTTTGAATATTACATCTTCTTTTTGTTTTTTTCATGATCTTTTGTCTTGTTTGAAAGTTTACATTTCTGTCACAATTTTCTACTCGTTTAATGTCACAAATACTAGTTTTTTGTTTCACCTTTATGTTTTTCTCCATAGATTTGCTACTTCCATCAACTTCATTCATCGGATAAATTTTAATTTTGATTCTTCTTCTTTTCAGTTGCACTTTTTCCTTGCTATTTTCCTTTCTTATATTTCTAACTTTTGCATTTCTATTACATTTTTCACTCCCACAAACTTCTTTTCTCCCTCCGATTTTCTGAACAGTTTTTTTTTGTTCTTGTCCTAGTTCACCAATTTTTTACGCCCACCTTATTTCTAGTTTTTGCTTCTAAGTAATCATCTCTTCCTTTGAACTCCTCTTGCTTCAGTTAACAAAAGTTTTTGTAGGCAATTTTCACTCACCGATTTGTCATCTGATAAGGTCACAAAAATCGTGTCCTTCTCTCTTTCGTCCTTTTTCCTTACTTCAATAAACTCTTCCTCCTGTAACTCTTTGGTACTCACCAATCTGTTATCGGGAAAAGGGACAGACACCAAATCCTTTTCAATCACCTCTTTCTCCTCATTCCGAACAACATAGAAGGTCGGTAGGTAAATAGAATTGTCAACACACTATGTATGTCTTTTGTCATTTTTCAAGTCTTGTCTCTCACTCACGAAAGCACTTGATTCCTTTCTTGTTGGGGTTTGAACCAGGGTGTTGTCCCATCCATCTTTGAAATTCCCAGTTACACATGCACTTTTATACGATGGACATACCCTGAAGGTATGTCCTAAATCATTACAGTAAAAACATTTATTTGGCCGATCTACGACCTCACTATTACCTTTAAATTTCTGAAACTGTGACTTAGATTCCTTTATATTCCTTTAACTTGTTAAGACCCTTCTATTAGCCTCTTCATCTAGAATAACTCGTCTAGCTACAGTTACGCTCCAATCATTTTTATCAATTAAAGGCAATCGATCTAGTGTAATCATATATTCTTTAGGTAGACTTCTCATTAACAAGATAGCTTGTTGAGCATCAATAAATTTTCCTTCTGCAAAATCATTTTCTGGAAATAATACTTATAAGTCAATACAATGTTTCTCCATACTACCTCCTACATACTTGTGTTCAACTAGTTTGGTAACACTACTAAGCCAATGATATAAAGACGTCTTTGCATACATATATTCTAAGATTTCTTCCGTAATTGATTCCTGGAAGGTTGGTTGGGACGATGTTTCGGCCAAGGTATCTTCCACCACATCCATTAGCTCCATCATCACGAAGTAGTTCTCAAGCGCACACTTCCAATAGTGATATTTTGATTCAAATATAGGTAGCTATGGGTGTGGGCCCATAACCTGTTGTCCATAGCTTATTTCAGCCATGGATTACTCACGGAAACACCCACAGACTACCTCAAAAACAACTGTGTTTCAGACGACACAGATTACTCCACAATAAACAAAATAATCTCAAACTTTACCAATATGCATTATACCATATACACTGTAAAACTCCCAAAGTTACAGCCAAATCCACCAAGGCATCTAGAAGATATAAGCTCCAGAGTTTCCCAAAAATTATTGACAGCTTCACAAACTAACCACTTAGACTGTTCACAGAATCTTACAGAGATACTGGAATGCAATGAAACTTCATACACATATAGATCCTATATAATATAATAACTCCATCAGGTTTCACGTGAAAGCACCATACAGAGTGATCACACCAACAGGTCAAAAATGCGAAAAACAGTTTGCCATTACTTTGATTAACTTGACTACGATACATAAAATAATCTAAGTCCTGCAAGTTATACTCAGACTACTGAATGTACGGAGGCATACCGGCCGTAGTGTATCTACTCTAATAAACTAATTAGTCAAAAAGACAAACCTTTGTTTTACATAATATTTACACCGCACTCTTCGTATGTCAGAAACCAAGCTACCACTAAGCAACAACTAAGCTACCACTACCGTACAATCATCATTACTCGAAATCTATCCTAGTCATATTATCCGCAGCTGCACTAGCTGCGCTTGTCCGTACGGATCAGACAAATAGCCGCAGCTGTGTTGACTTAACTGCGTCACAGCTCCGCCGTACAGGCGGCGCCTATTTCAACATTCCGTTTATTTTACATCGGATCCCTTCGCGATCCGCCGTCCATTTTGTAACTCTGAGACCTCCATAAGTCCTCAGAGTGGACAGCTTCCAAGAAGCCTCTAGGATAATCCTCACCCTTTGTGTTTAATCAAAAATAACTGCCACCCTGGCAGACAAAAACTCTTACCACCTTCTTCCCTGTGAAGGCAAGACTCCCCTGAGTCGATAGCAAAAAGAATCTCTGAATTTGCTCCCCTGAGCAGTAAGTTATGAAGGGTCAAAGTTGACCTTTTGTACAAAAGCTCTTTGGGAGAGAAGGTCCTATCTTCTAACTTTTCTAAGTCCTATCTCTCTCACAGACTCTATACTGATGTATGTAACCAATCAAAATACAGTTCCGTACATAAAAGTACAGCTGGCGATGTACTTTATGTACGGACATTGTACGACATGGCATAAATGTCCACACGTGGAATATCCGGATTCGCTCTTTTAATCCTCGGAGATGCCGCGCTCCAATGTTACATCGCCACGTGTCATCCGATGTGGCGATGCCCACAAACCGCCGAATTCCTCTTCCGCGATCTCGGCGCAAATTCTGGCCATCCGATTAAACTCGCATTTGATCGTAGCCGTAATAAATACATGCGCGGTATTTGTTTCGCTTACGAAATCAATGCGCGGTATTGATTTCTTATCCGTACCGCAATTCGTATTTTTACACTACCATATCTATGTATCTCGTTAACATTTATAGTTAAATGATTAATTCTACGTGTACATGTTTAAATCATTATCGTACTATATACTTTGTAAGACTACTTCTAGACTTAACGGCTAAGGCTACCGGCTATCTACTCTTTGACGGCGGGCAGGTACCAGGAACAAATCCTGTCGCCGGCACATACCTTTTAGCAATTAATCCCTTAACTAATATAAATTTCCCGTAAACCTCAGGATAGCCTAGGTAGCCATGGCTCTAGCTTCCTCTCCAATTTCTCAGTGACTGCGACAAGTTTGAGAGTTGGAGAGAAAAGTTGGAGGTAGACTGCCTCGACTTTTTTATTTCTATTCAGGCCTAAAAAATATTAAAAACCATTAATTTCTACACTCCCCTTATTTTCTAGTCAATTCTTAATTTCAGACCACACTTCTCCCTGCAAAAAATTAGCTTAGGGGAAGGCACAGGTTTGGTCATCATATCTGCTACCATCTCACTATCTGGTCGGTACTCTAAACTGATTATTTTATTTTCTACTTTCTCTCTAACAAAGCTGAGTCTAATGTCCATATGTTTTGCTTTAAAATGATGTTTAGGATTGGCAGAAATAGCAATTGCTGCCTGATTATCACAAAATATTTTCTACACACCAATCTTAAGATGACCAATTTCACCAAGTAAAGACTTGACCCACATCTATTCTTTTACAACAGAGCAAGAGGCCATATACTCAGCCTACATGGTGGACTGAGCAATAACCTTTTGCTGTTTGCTACCCCAACAACAAGCCCCATCACCCACATATAATACATAACCAGAAGTGCATCTCCTCATCGGAGCATCACCATAACTAGCATCACTCCAAGTAGTGATGTCAGTATTCTCCCCACTCAAATGCAACCATAGATCCCTAGTTCCTATGAAGTATCTAAGGACTTTCTTAGCTGCCTTCCAATCCCTCTTAGTGGGAGCATTAAGACTTCTACTCAGCACTCCTACAGCTACAGCTAAATCCGTTCGGGTACAATTCATAAAATAGATTAGACTTCCCACTACTTGCCTGTAAGGAATAGTCTGCATGAACTTCTGTTCTTCAGGAGATAATTCCTCGTCTAAGACCATGACTCCTTCTTCCTCACTCCCCTCACTTCCCTTCTTCAATTCCATTGGAGTTGTACAACTATTAGCTTTATCCATTTGAAATTTTTCAAGCATGTTCCCTATTGCTTCCTTTTGAGTCAATCTTATAATTTTTCTTTTCCGGTCTCTCTCTACTTGAATTCCCAAAATATATTTTGCTTCCCCCATATCCTTCATTTCAAATCTCCCCTTAAGATCGGTTTTCAGTTTATTAACTTTTCCCATTGATTTACTTAAAACAAGCAAATCATCAACATAAATTGCAATAAATATAAAACCTTCCTCATCTTCGAAAACATAGATTGAGTGATCTGAGCTGATCCGGATATATCCCAGACCGGTAAGAAACTCATCAAGCTTCTTATTCCACTGTCGAGGCGCCTGTTTCAAACCATAAAGAGATTTAATCAGTCGGCATACCTTACTCTCCTCTCCTTCTTCCACAAACCCTTTGGGTTGTCGCATGAAGATCTCTTCTTCCAATTCTCCATGCAAAAGGGTTGTTTTGATGTCCATCTGGTGCACTTCCATGTCTTCCGCTGCTGCTAGGCTGAGAAGTATGCGGACGGAGGGAAATCTGACCACCGGGGCAAAGGTTTCCTCGTAGTCAATTCCCTCCTTTTGTGTAAATCCCTTTGCCACTAGTCGGGCCTTGTAGCGCTCGATTGTGTTATCTAAGTTCAGTTTTAATTTGAAAACCCACTTTTAACCGATTGGTTTTCGGTTAGGTGGACAATCCACCAGCTCCCAAGTATCGGCTGCCATGATTGAGGCCATCTCTTTATTGATGGCTGTCTTCCACCAATTTCTTTCTAGACAAGTCATCACCTCTCCATAAGTTTGAGGTTCATCTTGATGAGATAGTTTAGTTACCTTGTTATTAACCTGTTTTTCTTGCAGTCTTTTACTACTTCTCCTTCCCCCCTCAAAATCTAAGGCCAGAATAGATGGTTTTCGTGGATTCTTTCGAACAAACTCGACTTCTCCCCTATCTTTTGATTCCGAATCAATTTCCACCACGTCTTCCGCTTCGGGTAGAGTTGTCACTGGAGTTTCCACAACCGAGTCTTTTTCGGTCTGATTTGTACCTGCAAGAATGTCATCTTCTGTAAAACCTGGATAGTTAGGAAGCTCAAAGTCATCAAATTTTTTTGACTCAAATCTGATTTTTACTGACTTCGTATATTTGAAGGGATCCACATTTCCTTCATCCATAACTACTAGATGTTTTACTAAGATTATATCTTCCCTTTTTAGATCATAAACTCTATATCTTTTAACATCTTCATCATATCCTAATAAGTATCTTGGTTTTCCTTTAGGATCTAGCTTCCAATTAGACCGATCTGTATCTAGACTGAATACTTGACTGCCAAAAACCTTTAAGTGAGATATGTCTGGTTTCCGGCCTGTCCATCTCTCATAAGGTGTTTGATCTTTTATAGTTGAAGTAAGAACTCTATTTTTGAGATAATTAGCACAATTCATTGCTTCTGCCCAAAATCTTTTTCCTATCTTTTTATCTGACAACATACTTCTAGCACTATCACTTAGTGTTCTATTTAACCTTTCAGCTACCCCATTCTGTTCCGGATTTTCTGGAACTGTCTTTTGGTGTTGGACCCCATCTTCCCTCAGAAAAATCTCAAACTGGTTAGAAGTATACTCTCCACCATTGTCACTCCTTACTCTCTTGATTGGAGTTTCATGGAGTTTTTCGCTCCATGCTTTATATTGTCTAAAACAATCCTGAGCTTCTGACTTGTTTTTCAAATAATACACCCGGGAATACCGAGACCAATCATCAGTTATAGTCATCATAAATCTCTTCCCCCCCGGTGAGGGCACTCTAGCCGATCCCCAAATATATGTGTGTACTAGATCTAGAAGTTTTTCTCACTTATAGGTTTCTGTTTTAGGAAAGGGTAATCTGTGTGCTTTACCTTGAGCACACCCATTACAATCACTTATATCATCACTCTCACTGAACTGAATCCCTTCCACCACTCCCATCTTTTTCATCTCTCTTAACTTATCTAGATTCACATGCCCAAGCCTCTTATGCCACATCATAATATCATGAACACCAGCATAATAAATTTTCTTCAATTCATTACTTAAGATCAGCCTAAACCTCCCATGGCTACCTTTCTCAGCAATGAAATAGACATCCTCCTCAAAACTAGCAATAAAGACTCCTTCCCTCGTGCTAGTGAAAAAACCCTTATTATCTAATACAGATGTAGAGATAAGGTTTTTGTTCAGCTCCGAAATAAACAATACATCGGAGAATGTTAATATGGATGTCTTTCCTTCTACTAACACTTTCAGATCTACCGATCCTACAAGAGTAGTGGTGACTATCCTCCCATCCCCGTACTCTATCTCTACGGTGGGAATCTTTCTTATCTTAGTGAACAGGTGCCCATCCTTACACATATGCATTGAGGATCCTGAATCTATAATCCAGCCTGCTTCACCTTTCAATCCACCGTTAGCACATTTCTGCCTTCGTGGAATTTCAACCTCAGTTTTCGCCTCCAACTCCTCATCCAAAAGGAGCTCATCGTCCTCGTCCTCGGATTCAGCCTCAAGTACCTGTGTGACAAGGGCCTTTTTCTTTCCTCTCGGGGTACCACCGGTCTGCCCCTCCTTTAACCGAAGCTTGGTTAGCTTAGTGCACTCTGCCATATAGTGCCCCGGTTTCTTACAAAAATGACATAAACTTTTGGGAGCCCTTGGTTCGAACTCGTCAACCTGTTTTTTTGTGCTCCCTACCCCCATAGTTTTTGACTGGTTTCCGCGAATCCTTGTTCCTCTAATCGGTCGCTGTTGCCAAAGCTTGGCCACTCTTTCCTCCCCTTCGGATCTCAATCGTATTCTCTCGAACGAGAATCATCCCTACCACTGAGTTCCATATCCACCTTGAGTCCGGCAAGTCCTGCACACGGTTGACTATGTTCTCGAACTCATCAGGTAACTTCATCAGTAAACAGTTAACCTTTTCTTTTTCACTAAAAACTTTTCCCGCACTCTCTAGCTCTATGAAGAGTGTAGTAAGCTCATTGCAAAAATCCAGCATATTTCCCCCTTTGTATACATACTCCTTAACTTTCTGATCAGCCAACTGTTGTTGCTGAATCGTACCACTTCGGTACATCTCTATGAGAGCCATCCAAATATCGGATGCCCTTTCTACTTGCAAATGAGGACTTGCAAGTCCTTGAGTGAGATGGCGTAGGATGAAGTACTTTGCCGCCATATTGTTGAAGTCCCAAGTTTCAGTATCATTCTCTTCGTTCCTCGGAATAGGTGACATGAAGGCTATACTAGTTGCTATTGGTGTGGTCGCCTCCTTCTCCTTTCCTTTGTCCACCACCTCTCCTTCTTTTGTTTCCTCTGTTGAAGGTGGGTCCACTTTCTTGGTGAATCTGCTTCCTCCAAACCCTGGAGGAATTCCAAGACTTGATGGACGCCCCAGTCGTCCACTCACTATCCCCCAAAACCTTTTTTCGCATAGAGCTCCTATCATCATACTTTCCCAGTATATGAAACCAGTTCCAATAAAGATTGGTACCCTAGAGGGTGGGCCCATAACCTAAAACTCTGAGACCTCCATAAGTCCTCAGAGTGGACAGCTTCCAAGAAGCCTCTAGGATAATCCTGACCCCTTTGTGTTTAAGCAAAAATAACTGCCACCCTGGTAGACAAAAACTCTGACCACCTTCACCCTTGTAAAGGCAAGACTCCCTTGAGTCGATAGCAACAAGAATCTCTGAATTTGCTCCCCTGAGTAGTAAGTTATGAAGGGTCAAAGTTGACCTTTTGTACAAAAGCTCTCTGGGAGAGAGGGTCCTATCTTTTAAATTTTCTAAAACCTATCTCTCTCACAGACTCTATCTACTGATGTACGAAACTAATCAAAATATAGTTCCGTACGTAAAAGTATAGCTGGCGATGTACTTTATGTACGGACATTGTACGACATGGCATAAATGTCCACACGTGGAATATCCGGATTCGCTCTTTTAATCCTCGGAGATGCCGCGCTCCAATGTTACATCGCCATGTGTCATCCGATGTGGCGATGCCCACAAACCGCCGAATTCCTCTTCCGCGATCTCGGCGCAAATTCTGGCCATCCGATTAAACTCGCATTTGATCGTAGCCGTAATAAATACATGCGCGGTATTTGTTTCGCTTACGAAATCAATGCGCGGTATTGATTTCTTATCCGTACCGCAATTCGTATTTTTACACTACCATATCTATGTATCCCGTTAACATTTATAGTTAAATGATTAATTCTACGTGTACATGTTTAAATCATTATCGTACTATATACTTTGTAAGACTACTTCTAGACTTAACGGCTAAGGCTACCGGCTATCTACTCTCTGACGGCCGGCAGGTACCAGGATCAAATCTTGTCGCCGGCACATACCTTTTAGCAATTAACCCCTTAACTAATATAAATTTCCCGTAAACCTAAGGATAGCCAAGGTATCCATGGCTCTAGCTTCCTCTCTAATTTCTCAGTAACTGCGACAAGTTTGAGAGTTGAAGAGAGAAGTTAGAGGTAGACTGCCTCGGCTTCTTTATTTCTATTCAGACCTAGAAAATACTTAAAAACCATTTATTTCTACACATTTGTCACAGCTTGTTCACACCACTCAATGAGTCTTTTACGTCACTTTAATTATATCAATCTGTTCGCTCCCCCAATTTGTGAATCTTTTCAAACCTCCATATTAAATCCAATTAGGAGTTACGCACGAACTTTCTCATACGCACGAAACTTACTTTTCAAAACAACATTAAAGTGATGACTTGGGTTAGTGGCAATAGCAATGGCTGCCTGGTTGTCACAGCAAGTAACCTTAGGCCCTCTCTGCATGTATCCAAGTTCTTGTAAAATGGACTTAATTCATAAAAGTTCTATGAGTGCAGAAGGTGCTGCCATGTATTCTGACTCCATTGTGGATTGTGCTGTAACCTTTTGCAGCTTGCTGCTCCTGCATCAAGTTCTATCTCCGATCTTTAGGACAAATTTGGTTGTAGATTTTCGGCTTGGCATGTCCCCATGGCTGGCGTCGCTCCAAGTCTGTCATTTTACTTCTCCGCCTCCTAGTACGAGCTTGAGATCCCAAAAACCAACAAGGTCTCTTAAAGCCCTTTTTGCTACTTCCAAGTCTGCTCTCTTAGGATATTGTAGACTCCTGCTCAAGACCCCCACGGCTGCTGCATCATCGGGTCTCGTACAGTTCATATAATATATGACACTTCCGACTACTTATCTGTATCGTTTTATTGACATAAAAGCTTCCTCCCCTGACTCTAGACTCTCGCTGAAAATTATGCCTGAGTTTGAATTACTTCCATCTAGTTTTTGTATGAATTCCACAGGAGATACAGAGCCATTTGCATCCTTCATTTCACTTTTTTCCAGTCTATTGTTTTTTTTTAAGTTAGCATAATCAATCTTTTATTTCAATCTCTTTCTACTTGTATGCCTAAGATATACTTGGCTTCACCAAGGTCATTCATCTTGAATCTAGACCTTAAGGCTGCCTTAATACAGTTTATTTCATCCATTGACTTGCTGATTAGAAGTAAGTCATCAGCATATACAACAATGTAAAATATCCCATCCTCCCCTTGTAAGACATAAACTTAATGATGTTAAGTTATTCTTTTTAAACCAAGTCCAGTCAAAAACTCATCTAGCTTAAGGTACCATTGTTTAGGAGGCTTGTTTCAACCCATACAAGGATTTTATCAGTTTACATACTAAGTGTTCTTTTCCTTTCTCTTCATACATTCCAGGTTGTTTCATATAAATAGTTTCCTATAATTCTCCATGCAAAAAAGCTGTTTTGACGTCCATTTGATGGACCTCTATATTTTCTATAGCAGCTAGACTCAACAAAATTGTGACAGTGGGAAATTTGACAAATGGAGAGAAGGTTTCCTTAAAGTCAATACCTTCTTTCTGATTGTACCCCTTTGCCACAATTCTTGCTTTATACCTTTCAATGGTGTTGTCCAAGTTTAATTTCACCTTAAACACCCATTTGCTCCCAATGGCTTTTCTACTCGGAGAAAGATCCACCAACTCCCACGTCTGCGCCTCTATAATTGACTTTATTTCGTCGTTCACCGCTTCAATCCAGTGATTTATCTCCGGCAAGGAGAAAGCTTCCTAAATTGAGAGGGGATCTTCTATAGCTGTTGAGAAGGCAAAGTGAGAACTTGCTTGCAGACGGCTGTTAGATCTCCTTCCCCTCGGAAATTTGAGGCTAAAATCGTTCGCAACCTGCGATTTGCCTGTCCGTTTTGAACTGTGATAGTTGCGCAATCCATGAAGTAACAACTTGATCGGTCTGAAGAGGATCTTATGTTGAGACGTATGTATATGGATCATTTTGTAGAGGAACTTGCGGTGATATATATGCAAGTGGTGACTGTAATCGAAAAAACACCGGTTGCATGTGCTGAAAGATGACATATTTTTGCACTTGTTCTGTTTGAACCTGTTTATTTTCAAATAAATCAACTAAATCCTATTCATCTTTAAGTTGTATATTTCTAGTTACAATGATTTTCTTTTTTTCTAAAACATAGACCCGATAACCTTTTGATTGATCATCATATCAAATAAGTATGCCAGCCAAGCCTTTTGTTTCCATTTTCCATCTAGGCTGTGAGTTATCAAGGACAAAACACTTGCTACCAAAGACTTTGAATTGACTAACATCTGGTTTCTTTCCTGTAAACATTTTATAAGGTGTAGTGCTAACAGATCTAGAGATAAATTTGTTTTTAATGTAAACTGCACAGTTAAGTGCCTCAACCCACAATTTCATATCTAAGCCCTTGTCTGCAAGCATAGATCTAGCAAATTTTGTGATAGTTCTATTTAACCTTTCTAGATCTAGCAAATTTTGTGACAGTTCTATTTAACCTTTCTAATACACCATTTTGTTCCAGTGTATATGGGACTGTCAGATTGTGACTATTACCTTGTTGGAAAGAAATTGTTCAAACTCGTTTTATATATATTCTCCTCCATTGTCCGATCTCAAG
>JBBHKE010001255.1:150194-179691 GCA_037447655.1 Zygnema cylindricum | reverse complement strand
TTTAAGATAACCTTGAACCCTTTGTCTTTCAGCACAAATAATTGCCACCTTGGCAAACAAAAACTCTAACCAGCTTCACCCTTGTGAAGGCAAGACTCCCCTGAGTAGATAGCAAAAATAATATCTGAATTTGCTCCCATGAGCAGTAAGTTATGGAGGGTCAAAGTTGACCTGTTGTACAAAAGCTCTCTGGGAGAGAGGGTCCTATCTACCAATATTTTCTAAGTCCTATCTCTCTCTATAACTCTATCTACTAGTGTACGACACCAATCATATTCCACTGCCGTACACAAAAGTACAGCTGGCGGTGTACTTTATGTACGGATATTGTACGACATGGCCTAAATGTCAATAGATGTCATATCCGGATTCAGTCGTGTAATCCCCGAAGATGCCGCGATCCAACGTAATTGTGCCACGTGTCATCTAATGTGGCGATGACCACAAACCGTCGAGAATCTTTTCCGCGATCTCGGCTTTCTTTTCGGCCGTCCGATTGAGTGCAGATTTCAATCGTAGCCGTCATAAATGCTTGTGCAGTATTTGTTTTGTAAAAGAAAACTATTTGCGCGGTACTCGTTTCTTATCCATACCGAAATCTGTACTTTTACATAATTGGATCTATGTATTCGTAAACATTCGTCGTTAAATGATTTTTCTTACGTGGCAACATTTAAATGAATATCAAACCCTATAGTATGTGTCTTTCTGTCTAGACTTCACGGATAAGTCTATCGGCTACAGGCGTTCTGACGGTCGGCAGGTACTAGGATCAAATCCTGGTTCCAACATACTCTTTTTAGCAAATAAACCTACCTATCCGTAAATCAACTAATTTATTTCCCGTAAACCTCTGGATAGCCTAGGTAGCCATGGCTCTAGCTTCCTCTCCAACTTCTCAGTGACTGCAACAAGTGTGGGAGTTGGAGAGAGAAGTTAGAGGCAGACTGCCTCGACTTCTTTCTGTATTCCAATTTAGACCTAGAAAATAATAAAAGAACCATTGATTTCTACACTCCTCTTATTTTCTAGTCAATCTTTAATTTTAGACCACACTTTTCTTTGCAGAAAATTAGCTTAGGGGAAGGCACAAGTTTGGTCATCATATCTGCTACCATCTCGCTATCTGCGGTACTCTAAACTGATTATTTTGCTTTCTATTTTCTCTCTAACAAAGGTGAGTCTAATTTCCATGTGTTTAGCTTTAAAATGATTTTTAGGATTGGCAGATATAGCGATTGCTGCATGATTATCACAAAAACATTTTATGCACACCACTCTTAAGGTGACCAAGCTCACCAAGCAAAGACTTGACCCACATCAGTTCTTTTACAGCAAAGCAAGAGGCCATATACTCAGCCTCCATGGTGGACTGAGCAATAACCTTTTGCTGTTTGCTACTCCAACAGCAAGCCCCATCACCCACATATAATATATATCGAGAAGTGCATCTCCTCATCGGAGCATCACCATAACTGGCATCACGCCTAGTAGTGATGTTTGTATTCTCCCCACGCAAATGCAACCATAGATCCCTAGTTCCTATCTAATATCTAAGGACTCTCTTAGCTGCCTCCCAATCCTTCTTAGTGGGAGCATTTAGACTTCTACTCAGCACTCCTATAGTCGCAGCTAAATCAGGCAAGGTACAATTCATAAAATAGATTTGGCTTCCCACTACTTGCCTCTAAGGAATAGTTTCCATAAACTTCTGTTCTTCAAAACTTAATTCCTAGTCTAAGACTATGACTCCTTCTTCCTCACTCCCCTCAATTCCCTTCTTTAACTCCATTGAAGTTGTACAACAATTAGCTTTATCCATCTGAAATTTTTCAAGCATGTTCCCTATTGCTTACTTTTGAGTCAATCTTATAATTTTTCTTTCTCGGTCTCTTTCTACTTGAATTCCCAAAATATATTTTGCTTCCCTGATATCCTTCATTTCAAATCTCCCCTCAAGATAGGTTTTCAATTTATATATTTTTTTCATTGATTTACTTAAAACAATCAAATCATCAACATAAATTGCAATAAATATAACACCTTCCTCATCTTCAAAAACATAGATTGAGTGAACTGAGCTGATCTGGATATATTCAGACCGGTAAGAAACTCATCAAGTTTGTTATTCCACTGTCGAGGCGCATGTTTCAAACTGTAAAGAGATTTAATGAGCCGATGTACCTTACTCTCCTCTCATTCCTCCACAAATCCTTCGGGTTGTCGCATGAAGATCTCCTCTTTTAATTCTCCATGCAAAAAAGCTTTCTTGATGTCCATCTGGTGCACCTCAATGTCTTTTACTGCTTTTGAACTAAGTAGTATGCGGACGGAGGGAAATCTGACAACCGGGGCAAAGGTTTCCTTGTAGTCGATTCCTTTTTTCTGTGTAAATCCTTTTGCCACTAATCGGGCTTTGTAACGCTCAATGGTGTTATCCGGGTTCAGTTTTAATTTGAAAACCCACTTACAACCGATTGGTTTTGGTTAGGTGGACACTCCACCAGCTCCCAAGTAGCGGCTGCCATAATTGAAGCCATCTCCTCATTGATGGCTGTCTTCCACCGGTTCCTTTCTGGACAAGTCATCGCCTCTCTTTAAGTTTGAGGTTCATCTTGATGAGATAGTTTTGTTACCTTGTTATTAACCTTTTTTTCTTGCAATCTTTTGCTACTTCTCATTACCCCCTCAAAATCTGTGGGTGGAATAGATGGTTCTCGTGGGTTCTTTCAAACAATCTCGTCTTCTCCCCTATCTCTTGATTCGGAATCAATTTCCACCACGTCTTTCGCTTCGGGTTTGAGTAGTCACTGGAGTTTCCGCAACCGAGTCCTTTTCCGTCTGATTTGTACCTGCAAGAATGTCATCTTCTCTAAAACCTGGATAGTTAGGAAGCTCAAAGTCATCGATTTTTTTTTGACTCAAATCTGATTTTTACTGACTTTGTGTACTTGAAGGGATCCACAGACTTTACTTTATCCATAACTACTAGATGCTTTACTAAGATTATATCTTCCCCTTTTAGAGCGTAAACTCTATATCCTTTAACATCCTCATCATATCCTAATAAGTATCCCGGTTTTCCTTTAGGATCTAGCTCCAATTAGACCGATCTGTATTTAGACTGAATACTTGAATGCCGAAAACCTTTAAGTGAGATATGTCTGGTTTTCGGCAGGTCCATCTCTCATAAGGTGTTTGATCTTTTATAGCTATGGTTAGAAGTCTATTTTTGAGGTAATTAGCATAGTTTATTGCTTCCGCCCAAAACCTTTATCCTATCTTCTTATCCGACAACATACTTCTAGCACTATCACTTAGTATCCTATTTAATCGTTCAGCTACCCCATTCTGTTCCGGGTTTTTCTGGAACTGTCTTTTGGTGTTGAACTCCATCTTCCCTCAGAAAATCCTCAAACTGGTTAGAAGTATACTCTCCACCATTGTCACTCGTTACTCTCTTGATTGGAGTTTCATGGAGTTTTTCGCTCCATGCTTTATATTGTGCAAAATTATCTTGCACTTTTGACTTGTTTTTCAAAAAATACACCCTTGGAATACCGAGACCAATCATCAGTGATACTCATCATAAATCTTTTCCCCCCCGGTGAGGGCACTTTGGCCAGTCCCCAAATATCTATATGTACTAAATCTAGAATTTTTTCTCCCCTATAGGTGGCTGTTTTGGGAATGGGCAATCTGTGTGCTTTACCTTGAGCACATCCACTACAATCACTTAGATTCTCACTCTCACCGAACTGAATTCTTTCCACCACTCCCATCTTTTTCATCTCTCTTAGCTTATCTAGATTCACATGCCCAAGCCTCTTATGCCACATCATTACATCATGAACACCAACATGATAAAGTTTATTATTTTCATTGCTTAAAATTAGCACTAAACATCCTTTGGTTACCTTTTTCAGCAGTGAAATAAACTTCCTTTTCAAAACTGGCAGTAAAGACTCCTCTCCTATTGCTAGTATCAAAACCCTTATCATCTAATAAAAACGTAGTGATGAAGTTTTTGTTCAGCTCAGGAATAAATAATATATCGGAGAATGTAACTGAAGATGTCTTTCCTTCTGCCAACACTTTCATATCTACCGATCCTACAAGAGTAGTAGTGACTATCCTCCCATCCCCGTACTTTATCTCTACGGTGGGAATCTTTCTTATCTTAGTGAACAGGTGTTTATCCTTGCACATGTGCATGGAGGCACCTGAATCTACAATCCAGCCTGCTTCACCTTTGAATCCAACGAAAGCACATTTCTGCTTTCGTGGAATTTCTACCTCGTTTGTCGTTTCCAACTCCTCATCCAATAGGAGCTCATCGTCCTCGTCTTTGGATTCCACCTCATGTACTTATGTCAGAAGGGCCTTATTCTTTCCTCTCGAGTTTCCACCGGTCTGTCCCTCCTTTGACCGAAGCTTGGTTAGCTTAGTGCACTCCGCTATATAGTGCCATGGTTTCTTACAAAAATGACATAAACCCTTGGGAGCCCTTGGTCCGAACTCGTCGGTCTGATTTTTTTGCTCCACCCCTCCGTAATTTTTGACCGGTCTCTGGGAATCCTTTTTCCTCTAGTCGATTCTAGCTGCCAAAGCTTGCCCACTCTTTCCTTCCCTTCGGATCTCAATTGTATTCTCCCGAACAAAAATCATTCCAACCACTGAATTATATATCCACCTTGAGTCCGGCAAGTCCTGCACACGGTTGACTATGTTCGCGAACTCATCAGGTAACTTTATCAGTAGACAGTTAACCTTTTCTTTTTCACTAAAATCCTTTCCAACACTTTGTAGCTCCATGAAAAGTGTAGCAAGCTCATTGCAAAAATCCAACATCTTCCCCCTTTTGTATATATACTCCTTAACTTTCTGATCAACCAACTGTTGTTGTTGGATCGTACCACTTCTGTGCATCTCTATGAGAGTCATCTAAAGATGGGATGCCCTTTCTACTTGCAAATGAGGACATGCAAGTCCTTGAGTAAGATGGCCGAGGATGAAGTGCTTTGCCGCCATATTGTTGAAGTCCCTAGTATCAGTATCATTCTCCTCGATCCTTGGAATATGTGACATGAATGCCGAACGAGTTGCTATTGGTGTGGTCATATCCTTCTCTTTTCCTTTGTCCACCACCTCTCCTTCGTTTGTCTCCTCCGTTGACGATGGATCTGCATCTCTAGTGAATATGCCTCCTGTAAACCCTGGAGGTATCCAAAGACTAGATGGACGCCTCACCCGTCCACTCACTATTCCCCAAAACTATTTCTCACATAGAGCTTTTGTCATCATAATTTCCTAGTTTATGAAGCTAGCTCCATTGAATATGTGCACCCTAGATTGTGGGCTAATAACGTGCAACTCTGAAACCTCAATAGCACCTCAGAATAAGCAGCTCATACGAAACCTCTAGAATATTCCTGACCCTTTTGTCTTTCAGCACAAATAAGTGCCACCTTGGTAAACAAAAACTTTGACTTCCTTCACCCCTGTGAAGGCAAGACTCCCTTGAGTCGATAGCAAAAAGAATCTTTGAATTTGCTCCCCTGAGCAGTAAGTTATGGAGGGTCAAAGTTGACCTTTTGTACAGAAGCTCTCTGGGAGAGAGGGTCTTGTCTACCAATTTATTCTAAGTCTTATCTCTCTCTAAAACTCCATCTAATGGTGTACGACACAAATCATATTACAGTGACGTACACAAAAGTACAGCTACCGATGTACTTTATGTATACATATTGTATGACGTGGCCTAAATGTCAACACATGTCATATCCGGATTTGGTCGTGTACTCCCCGGAGATGCCACGATCGAACGTAATCGTGCCACGTGTCATCCGATTTGGCGATGACCACAAACCGCCGAGAATCTTTTTCGCCATCTCGGCTTTCTTTTCGGCCGTCCGATTGAATGCAGATTTCAATCGTAGCCGTCATAAATGTTTGTGCGGTATTTGTTTCGTAAAAGAAACAAAATGCGCGGTACTCGTTTCTTATCCATACCAAAATCTGTACTTTTACATAACTAGATCTATGTGTTCGTAAACATCCGCCGTTAAATGAATTTTCCTACGTGGCAAATTTTAAATAAATATCAAACCCTATAGTATGTATCTTTCTGTCTAGACTTAACGGATAAGTCTACCGGCTAGCGGCGTTCTGACGGTCGGCAGGTACTATGATCAAATCCTAGTTCCGACATACTCCTTTTAGCAAATAAACCTACCTATCCGTAAATCAACTAATTTATTTCTCGTAAACCTCTGGATAGCCTAGGTAGCCATGGCTCTAGCTTCCTCTCCAACTTATCAGTGACTGCAACAAGTGTGGGAGTTAGAGAGAGAAGTTAGAGGCAGACTGCCTAGGCTTCTTTCTATATTCCAATTTAGACATAGAAAATAATAAAAGAACCATCGATTTCTACACCATATTCTGCTGCACGTGTAACTCTCGTTCTTTCACGTCATTCACGCTACCTTTTTTCGAATTGTTTTGCTATTTTTTGGGTCGTAGTAGGAGTGTATATAGCGTTTGGTTGTCCATGTGGTGAATTAGACCCTGCGTCCACGCATAAAATATGGTCAATATATGTTTTGCAATTCCCGTGGCATCTAACATATTAGTTTTTACCAAACTTTTATTTGCCACATCAACACAAGGTATAACGATTATATGTACGTAGAAAAAATAAACAATTACATTTTTATTCGTCTTTACTCACATTCATTATATTTTTTCCAACTTAAACCCAACATAATAACTTTTCAATTGGAAGAGTAAATTGGCATGCATGTGTCCCACATACACATTTTCATCATTTTTTTAGAATTTTTTTGCTTAAAGATATATATCTTACAAACATATCAAAAAACTTAACAAAACAACCTATTATCTCATTTAATAAAGTTATATATCAATAATCATTCTATTTATATAGAACAATAACAATAGAGTGATTTTTTTAGCTCACCAGAACGATATCGTATTTCTTTAGTTGTAGGTTCAAGCATCTATTGGGCCCAAATGCCACTCCTCTATGTATTTCCGACAGGTAAAATCATCATGCATTTTATGTGCTTGTCGATTTATGTTCAATTGAAATAGGCATACTCACGTCGACACATGTGTTGTTCTACAACCACAGTTGCAGGTGGAGGTCCACCAGTAGTAGTGGATGTAGACATAGACTTCAGCAAAAGCTACCATAAATCCTATCAAACAACAGCTTTGATATAACACAAAAAGTGCTCACATTTTCCAAATATCACCAAAATCCACAATAATACAGTATCACATGCAGTCTGCCAATTCCCAAAATTGCAGTCCAATTGAACCAGTATACCATAAGATACAACACTTGGAAGTTTCCCAAAAACTGTCCCTTAGAGAGTTAGATCTCAATACTGGATAATTACAATTTTGGCTAAGTCCTAACTTTATACTCATAGAGAGTATCTACTGAAAAACTAGCTAATCCGATGTCTTCACCTGGAACAGCAGTACTGTACTACACTACGACAAGGTACCGAATCAGTACACTATTTGTACTGTGAGTACGTCCAAACCCCATTTGACTACTAAACAAAAATATACTTAGTGGAACAGTACACCGTGCATCGTTATTAGTGTCAGCGACACTAATTTGGGTTCTTAAAATTTTGATTTTTTTCCTCAAATAGGATACAGGATTTTAATTTTTCCTTGACGTTAATTAAGGTAACGTACAAAATAGCGTAAAGGACGAATTACAATAATATCCAAATAGTGTGGTGCACGGTCGACGTCAGACCATACATAAATGTACCTTTTCAAATGAAAATTTTACAAAAAATGAGTTAAATCAGACGCGCACGCATAAGATCGTGCGCTAAAAAAACGGGATTGTTCTGACACGTAAATTAGTCTTACATGTATGGATATTTAAATTTCACGACGGCGTAAAATTTTTAATATTTTGTACGGATACATATATTAATGTATATAATCGTACAACGAATATTCCATTTTTGATGTTCTCAAATTAGCATAAACGCTGAAATTAGAATACACCTTTTAAAAAAAAAAAAAAAAACTTAATTAGCGTCAATGACGGTATATTTACTTCCACACTATTTAAACTTTGACACTAATAACGATGCGCGGTGTACATTCTAATCCGCTAAGTAAAAACTACTGTGTTTCAAATATGCAAATAAATTCCTGTACATTAGTGTTCAAGGTGTTTAGTTTGTAGTGGATGCTAGCGTCAAGCCGACTATTGATCAAGTGCTCCAAGTCACTTGTGATCGTACAAAGTGATGAGTCATTTGTGGTCCCAAGTGAATCTCGTCCGTTCACTCGATTCACATCTACGGTCGTCGTTGAATGTTGTACCACTATCTTCGCGGAAAATCGGTTGAGTCTCCGTCCGTCCGATTCATCAACAGTATTCGTTCGATGTGTGGCGCGTGGTAAAGTGTGTCGGCGCTTTCCCGAAAAACCCGTATGATGTTTATTTTCTGACGCGTGTCCTTAGAGAAGTTCAATACACTCAAAAGTACTACTGCTACTGTCACACTAAATGAGGTAAGTATTACAACTTATCTAGACCAAAAATATTCTAAGTACTTGGTCTCTCCTCACAGCTCTATTTAGTGAGTATTAAGATTTCTTATTTCAACACTTTTAGTATTTTCTAGGTCTAAAATATAATGTAGAAAAGAAGCCGAGGCAATTTGCCTCTAACTCCTCTCTTCAACTCCCACGCTTGTTGCAGTCACTGAAAATTCGAGAGGAAGCTAGAGCCATGGCTACCTAGGCTATCTAGAGGTTTACCGAAAATAAATTAGTTGATTTACAGAATGATATTTTTTTACTTAAAAGAAAGTTGTCAAATCCAGGATTTGATCTTGGTACCCACCGTCCGATAAAGCCGCCAGTAGCCAGTAGCCTTATCCATTACGTCGAGGACTAAAGTTACATGCAATAGGGTTTGTTAGTTATTTAAATGTTGCCACGCAGGATAATTCATTTAACGGCAACATTTTACGGGATACATAGATTCAGTTATGTAAAAGTATGGATTACGGTTTTGATAGGAAACGAGTACGTGCGCATTTGTTCCTTTAAACGAAACAAATATCGCGCAAGTATTTATGACGGCTACGATTGAAATCTGCATTCAATCGAACGGCGAGAAGAATGTCGAGATTGCGGAAGAGAATCTCGGCCGTTTGTGGTCATCGCCACATCGGATGACACGTGGCACAACTACATTGGATCGCGGCATCTCCAGGGATTAGTAGACTGAATCCAGATATGACATGTGTCGATATTTAGGCCATGTCGTACAATATTCGAACAAGTACACTGGCAGGTGTACTTTTGTGTACGGCAGTGTAATATGATTGGTGCCGTACACCAGTAGAGAGAGATACGACTTAGAAAAAAATGTAGATAGGACCCTCTCTCACAGAGAGCTTCTGTACAAAAGGTCAACTTTTGACCCTCTATAACTTACTGCTCAGGGGAGCAAATTCAAAGATTTTTTTTGCTATCTACTCAGGGGAGTTTTTCCTTTACAATAGTGAAGGCGTTCAAAATTTTTAATTGCCAATGTGGCAGTTATTCTTGCCGAAACACAAAAGGGTCAGGGTTATCCTAGAGGCTTCGTGTGAGCTGCCTACTCTGAGGACCTATGGAGGTTTCAGAGTTGCAAGTTATGGGCCCACCATCTAGGGTGCCCATATTCAATGGAGCTGGCTTCATATATTCGGAAAGTATGATGACAAGAGCTCTATGTGAGAAACAGTTTTGGGGAATAGTGAGTGGACGGGTGAGGCGTCCATCAAGTCTTAGGATACCTCCAGGGTTTACAGCAGGCAGATTCACTAGAAATGCAGATCCATCTTCAACGAAAGAGATAAAGAAAAAAGAGGTGGTGGACAAAGGAAAGGAGAAAGAGACGGTCACACCAATACCAACCGGTTGGGCATTCATGTCACCTATTCCGAGGAACGAGGAGAATGATATCAATACTTGGGACTACAACAATAAGGCGGCTAAACACTTCATCCTCCTCCATCTTAAAAAAGGGCTTACATCTCCCTATTTGCAAGTAAAGAGGGCATCTGATCTTTGGGTGGCTCTAATAAAGATGTACTGAAGTGGTACGATTCAGCAACAACAATTGGCTAATTAGAAAATTAACGAGTATGTATACAAAGGGGGAAAGATGTTCAATTTTTCAATGAGCATGCTACACTTTTCATGGAACTGGATAGTGCAGGTAAAGTATTTAGCGAAAAGGAATAGGTGAATTGTTTACTAATGAAGTTACTTGATGAGTTCGAGAACATAGTCAACCGTGTGCAAGACTTGGAAGACTCAAGGTGGATTTGGCAATTAGTGGTAGGAATGATTCTCGTTTGGGAGAATACGATTGAGATCTGAAGGGGAGGAAAGAGAGGGTAGGAATGATTCTCGTTCGGGAGAATACGATTGAGATCTGAAAGGGAGGAAAGAGAGGGCAAGCTTTGGCAGCAGGGACCGATTGGAGGAACAATGATTTAAAAAACAGGTTGGATTTTATCGAGAGGAAGGGTAAAAAAATCAGACTGAGGAGTTTGGACCAAGGACTCCTAAGGGTTTGTGCCATTTTTGTAAAAAACTTGGGCGCTATATGGCTGATGCACTAAGTTAACCGAGCTGCGGTTTAAGAAACGGCAGATCGGTGGACCCCCGAGAGGAAAGAAAAAGGCCCTTGTGACATAGTTACATGAGGTCGAAAACGAGGACGAGGACGATGAACTCCTATTGGATGAGGAGTTGGAAGCGAAAAAGAATGTCGAAATTCCACGGAAGCAAAAATGTGCTTTCGGTGGATTGAAAGGTGTTGCAAGCTTGATTGTAGACTCAGGTGCATCCATGCGCATGTGTAAAGATAAACACCTGTTCACTAAGATAAGAAAGATTCCCACCGTAGAGATAGAGTACAAGGATGGGAGGATTGTCACTACTACTCTTTTAGGATCGGTAGATCTAAAAGTGTTAGTAGAATGAAAGACATCCATAGTTACATTCTCCGATGTATTGTTTATTCCGGAGCTGAACAAAAACCTCATCTCTACATCTGTATTAGATGATAAGGGTTTTGATACTAGCACTAGGAAAGGAATCTTTACTGTTAGTTTTGAGGAGGAAGTTTATTTTACTGCTGAAAAAAGTAGCCAATGGATGTTTAGGCTGATTTTAAGCAATGAAAAAAAAATACTTTATTATTCTGGTGTTCATGATATAATGTTGTGGCATAAGAGGCTTGGACATGTGAATCTAGATAAAATATGAGAGATGAGAAAGATGGGAGTAGTGGAAGGAATTCAGTTCGGTGAGAGTGAAAATCTAAGGATTGTAGTGGATGTGCCCGGTGCAGCAACACGTGTTACCCTCCCAAAAACACACCCATAAGGGAGAAAAGATTCTAGATTTAGTAAATACGTATATTTAGGGGCCACCACCAAAGTGCTATCACCTCGGGGGCAAGGGTGTAAAAAAATAAGTCAAAGGCTCATGAATGTTTTAAACAATATAAAGCATAGAGTGAAAAACTCCATGAAACCTCAATCAAAAGTGTGAGGAGTGACAATGGTGGAGAGTATACCTCTAACCAGTTTGAGGATTTTTTGAGAGAAGATGGAGTTCAACACCAAAAGACAGTTCATGAAAATCCTGAGCAAAATGGTGTAGCTGAAATATTAAATAAAACATTGAGTGATAGTGCTAGGAGTATGCTGTCAGATAAGAAGATAGGAAAAAAGTTTTGGGCCGAAGAAATAAACTGTGCAAATTATCTCAAGAATAGGGTTCTTACTTCAGCTATAAAAGATCAAACACCTTATGAGAGATAGACCAGCGGGAAACCAGACATATCTCATTTAAAGGTTTTCGGCTGTCAAGTATTCATTCTAGATACAGATCAGTCTAATTGGAAGCTAGATCCCAAAGAAAAATCGGGATACTTATTAGGATATGATGAGGATGTTAAAGGATATAGAATTTATGATCTAAAAAGGGAAGATATAATCTTGGTAAAACATCTAGTAGTTATGAATGAAAGAATGTCTATAAATCCCTTCAAGTATACAAAGTTAGTAAAAATCAGATTTAAGTCAGAAAATTCCGATGACTTTGAGCAACCTAACTATCCAGGTTTTTGAGAAGATGACAATCTTACATGTACAAATTAGATCGAAAAAGACTCGGCTGCGGAAACTCTAGTGACAACTCTACTTGAAACGGAAGAGGTGATGGAAATTGATTCGAAATCACGGGACAGGGGAGAAGCCGACATTGTTCAAAAGAACCCACGATAACCATCTATTCTGGCCACAGATTTTGAGGGGGGAAGGAGAAGTAGGAAAAGATTGCAAAAAAAGCTGGTTAATAACAAGGTAACAAAACTATCTCATCAAGATGAACCTCAAACTTATGGAGAGGCGATGACTTGTCCAGAAAGGAACCTGTCGAAGACAGCCACCAATGAGGAGATGGCCTCAATTATGGCAGCCGATACTTAGGAGATGGTGGATTGTCCACCTAACTGAAAACCAATCGGTTGTAAGTGGGTCTTCAAATAAAAACAAAACCCAGATAACACCATTGAGCATTACAAAGCCGGATTAGTGGCAAAAAGATTTACACAAAAATAAGGAATCGACTACGAGGAAACCTTTGCCCCGGTCGTCAAATTTCCATTTGTCCGTATACTTCTCAGTCTAGCAGCAGTAGAAGACATGGAGGTGCAATAGATGGACATGAAGACAACCTTTTTGCATAGAGAATTGGAAAAGGAGAACTTCATGCGACAACCTGAAGGATTTGTGGAAGAAGAAGAGGAGAGTAAGGTATGTCGGCTGATTAAATCTCTTTATGGTATAAACTAGCGCCTCGACAGTGGAATAAGAAGCTTGATGAGTTTCTTACCGGTCTAGGATATATCTGGATGAGCTCAGATCACTCAGTCTACGTTTTTGAAGATGAGGAAGGTGTTATATTTATTGCAATTTATGTTGATGATTTGCTTGTTTTAAGTAAATCAATGAAAAAAAATTAATTAACTGAAAACCGATCTTAAAGGGAGATTTGAAATCAAGGATATGGGGGAGGCATGTTATATTTTGGGAATTCAAGTAAAAAGAGACTGAGAAAGAAAGATATCATATTGACTCAAAAGGAAGCAATAGGGAACATGTTGGAAAATTTGAGATGGATAAAGCTAATAGTTGCACAACTCCAATGGAGTTAAAAAAGGGATGTGAGGGGAGAGAGGATGAAAGAGTCATAGTCTTAGACGAGGAATTATGTCTTGAAGAACAGAAGTTCATGCAGACTATTCCTTACAGGCAAGTAGTGGGAAGCCTTATCTATTTTATGAATTGTACCGGCCAAATTTAGCTGCAACTAAAGGAGTGCTGAGTAGAAGTCTAAATGCTCCCAATAAGAAAGATTGGGAGGCAGCTAAGAGAGTCCTTAGATATTTGATATGAACTAGGGATCTATAGTTCCATTTGGGTGGGGAGAATACTGACATCACTACTTGGAGTGATGCCAGTTTTGGTGATGCTCCGATGAGATGTATTTCTGGATATGTATTATATGTGGGTGATCGGGCTTGCTGTTGGAGAAGCAAACAACAAAAGGTTATTGCTCAGTCCACCATGGAGGCTGAATATATGGCCTCTTACATTGTTGTACAAGAATTAATGTGGGTCAAGGCTTTGCTTGGTGAGCTGGGTTACCTTAACAGTGGTGTGCATAATTTTTTTTGTGATAATCAGGCAGCAATCGCTATTTCTGCCAATCCTAAACATCATTTTAAAGCCGAACACATACACATTAGACTCAGTTTTGTTATAGAGAAAGTAGAAAACAAAATAATCAGTTTAGAGAACTGGCCAAATAGCGAGATGGTAGCAGATATGATGACCAAACCTGTGCCTTCTCCTAAACTATTTTTTTGCAAAAAGAAGTGTGGTTTGAAATTAAACAGTGACTAGAAAATAAGGGGACTGTAGAAATTGATGGTTCTTTTAGTATATCTTAGGTCTAAAATATAATATAGAAAAGATGTCGAGGGAATATGCCTCTAACTCCTCTCTTCAACTCCCACACTTGTTGTAGTCACTGAAAGTTGGAGAATAAGCTAGAGCCATGGCTACCTAGGCTATCCAGAAGTTTACGAGAAATGGATTAGTTGATTTACAAATTGATAGTTTCTTATCTGAAAGGAAAGCTGTCAAATCCAGGATTTGAACCTGGTACCTGCAATCCGATAAAGTCGCCGGTAGCCAGTAGCCTTATCCATTACGTCTAGGACTTAAGTTACATGCTATAACGTGTGTTAGTTATTCAAATGTTGCCACGAAGGATAATTCAATTAACGGCAACTGTTTACAGGATACATAGATTCAGTTATAAAAAAGTACGGATTACAGTTTGGTTAGGAAACAAGTACCGCGCATTTGTTTCTTTAAACGAAACAATTATCGCGCAAGTATTTATGACGGCTACAATTGAAATCTGCATTTAATCGAACAGCCGAGAATCATGTCGAGATTGCGGAAGAGAATCTCGAGAGTTTGTGGTCATCGCCACATCGGATGACACGTGGCATAACTACATTGGATCGCGACATCTCCGAGGATTACACGACCGAATTCGGATATAACATCTGTTGACATTTAGGTTATATCCTACAATATTCGTACAGAAAGTACACCGGTAGCTGTACTTTTGTGTACGACAGTGTAATATGGTTGGTGTCGTACATTAGTAGATAGAGTTTTAGAGAGAGATATGACTTAGAAAAGTTGGTAGATAGGACCCTCTCTCCCAGAGAGCTTATGTACAAAAGGTCAACTTTGACCCTCCATAACTTACCTTTCAGGGGAGCAAATTCAGAGAATCTTTTTGCTATCGACTCAGTGGAGTCTTTCCTTCACAGGGGTGAAGGCGGTCAAAGTTTTTGTTTGCCAGGGTGACAGTTATTCTTGCCGAAACACGAAGGGGTTAGGGTTATCTTAGAGGCTTTGTATGAGCTGCGTACTCTGAGGACCTATGGAGGTCTGAGAGTTGCACATTCTATTCATACTGCGCTGCGATGTTGAACTAGCGCAGCATAACAGCATAGCGTTACACGGTGCATATTTTTCGGGTGCACGAAACTATAATTTCGGGGGAGTGTTGTTTTGAAAAGTCAATTTTGTGCGTACGCGACATTTCGTGCGTTAGTGCTAATTGGATTTAATATGGAGGTTTGAATTGATTCATGGGTTGGAGGAGCAAACGTATAGATATACCTAAATTGAATTAAATGACTCATTGAGTGGGTGAACAAGCATTCACAAATGGACGGCGGATCGCGAAGCGAACCGATGTGGAATAAACAAAATGTTTAAATAGGGGCCGCAAATACGTCGAAGCTGTGTCGCACACAGGACAACGCAGCTGCGGTTATTTTGGATGAATACGCGCCGCCGGTACGAAGTTGCTGCGACGCAGATAAGTTAACTAAGCTGTAGTTAATTTGATATGATCCGTACGGACAAAGCAAATGACGCAGCTGTAGATAATATGACTAGTATAGGTTTTGAGTAATGATATTTGTTTAGTGGTTGCTTAGTGGTAGCTTGTTTTTGATGTACGAAGATTGCGGAGATATCGGTGTAAATATTATGTACAACATAAGTTTGTCTTTTTGCTAATTAGTTTATTAGTGTAGATCAGTTCAGTCTAACATACCTCGAACTATTCGGGTATACTTTCAATAGTTTAGGTAGATGGTAGATACTGTACGGTTGGTATGCCTCCTTACATTCAGTAGTAAACTCTCTGAGTATAACTTGTAGGACTTAGAACATTTTGATTATCACAGTCATATTTATCAAAGCTATGGCAAACTGTTTTCTGCATCTTTGACCTGTTGGTGTGATCACTCAATTTGGTTTTTTCATGTGATACTTTGTGAAGTTATTCTATACTATAGAATCTGTATGTGTGCGAGGTTTCATTCTATTCTGTTATCTGTGTAAGATTCTGTGAGAAGTCAAAGTGGTTAGTTTGTAAAGCTAGCAGTTGTTTTTGGGAAACTGTGAAGCTTATATCTTCCAGGGTCCTTGGTGGATTTGGCTGTAACTTTGGGAGTTTGCAGTGTCTATAGCATTCTGCATATTGTTGCAGTCTGAGGGGATTTTGTTTATTGTGGAGCAATCAGTGTTGTCTGAAACACAGCTGTTTGAGGATAGTCTATGGTGCTTACGAGAGTAGTCCATGGCTAAAATAGGCCATCGACAACAAGAAACTCATCTAATTTCTTATTCTATTGTCTGGTGGCCTACTTTAGTCCATATAATGACTTTATGAGTTTGCAGACTTTGCTCTCCTCTCCTTCGTTCGCAAACCCGTTTGGTTGCCGCATGAAGATTTCTTCCTCTTGCTCACCATTGAGAAAGGCGGACTTAATATCCATCTGGTGTATATCCATGTATTCTGTTGTTGCTAGACTGAGGAGGATTGTTACTCATGGGAACGAAAAACTGGAGCAAAAGTCTCCTTATATTCTATCCCTTCTTTTTGGTTGAGCCCCTTTGTTACCAAGCGAGCCTTATATCTTTAAATGGTATTACCTGGGTTCGGTTTCAGTTTAAACACCCACTTGCACCCAATTGGTTTTCTGTCTGAAGGACAGTCCACCAGTTCCCAAGTATTTGCTTCCATGAAGGAGGCCATCTTATCATTTATGGCTCTAACCTATCTGTCTTTCTCCGGACTGTTCACTGCCTCCGAGTATGAATGAGGCTCATCAGGGTGAGATAGCTTAGTTACCTTGAGAGCAGCATGTTTTTCTTGTAGTTTTTTGTTGCTTCTTCATCCTCCCTCAAAATCCGAAGCTATAATAGAGGGAAGTCTCAGATTCCTCCTTACTGTCTAATCGGCTCCCTTATCAATGGGAGTCGGTCCCGTCTTCTCCTCCTTTGTCTACTCGGGGTGCGTGGGGATATGGGGATCTTTTGGTATATCTCCCCTATCTTAGACCTCCCCTGAATCTGCAATCATTTTTCAATCATATCCCTTCTAAAAAGATCCGAGTCCTCCTCACTCTCAAACTCAAAACTAATTCTTATCTTCTTGGTATATTTGAAGGGATCAAATGAATTTCTTTAATCTATGACAACTAGGTGTTTTACCAAATTGATATCTTGTTTTGCTAAGTCATAGACTCTATATCCCTTGACATCCTCATCATATCCCACAAAATATCCTAGTTTCCCTTTAGCATCTGATTTCCAGTTTTTCTTATCCGTGTCAAGACTAAAAACTTGACTTCCGAATAGTTTCAGAGGAGAAATATCTAGTTTCTTTCCAATCCATTTCTTATAAGGTGTCATTCCTTTCACGGTTGAGGTAAGGACTCTATTCTTAATGTAGTTAGCATTGTTTTTAGCTTTTGCCCTAAACCTTTTTCATATCTTTTTGTCGGCCAACATACTACGTTCACTATCTCCTAGAGTTCGTTCAAACACTCCGCTACCCTATTTTGTTTTGGATTTTTCGGTATATTTTTTTGATGCTAAACTTCCTCATCCCTTTAGTATTCCTCAAACTGGTTAGAGGTATATTCTCCCACATTATCACTCCTTATTCTCTTAAAGGGTGTTTCGTGCAACTTCTCACTCCAGGCTTTATATTCTTTGAAGTAAGTTGGTGTTTTAGACTTTGTTTTTAGGAAGTAGACTCTAGAGTATCTTGACCAGTTATTAGTATTTGTCAACATTTACCTCTTACTTCCGACGGAAGGTACTTTTGTCGGTCCCTAGATATTTGTGTGGACCAGATCTAGCACTTTCTCACCTGTATATATGGCAGTTTTGGGAAAGGGGAGTGTGTGAGCCTTAACTTGGGCATTGCCACTACAATCATCTATTATTTCATTATCCCCAAACTAGATGCCTTCTACTACACCAAGTTTTTTCATTTCCGTCAGCCTATCAAAATGCACATGCTCCAACCGCTTATGCCAAATCATCAAGTGTGGGACACCAACATAGTAAGCACTACTCTTTTCATTACTTAAGTTAAGCCTAAACATTCCTTGGCTACCCTTATCTGCTATTAAGTAGTCTTCATCCCTATACTTACCTGTAAAGACTCCCTTTCTTGTGAAGGTATCAAATTCTTTATCATCAAATACAAAGGTAGAGACAAGATTTTTACTCAGTTGACGAATGTAGAGTACATCTGAGAAGGTGAGTATAGAAAACTTACCTTCCACTTAGACTTTTAGATCTACCAAACCCACTAGATTTGTAGTAACTACTCTCCTATCTCCATACCCTATCTCTACTGTAGGGATATTTCTTAGCTTGGTAAAGAGGTGCTTGTCACGACAAATATGGAGGGATCCACCTGAATCAATGATCCACCCTTCCTGTGGAGCTTCCCGAATGGCGCTTATAACACACTTCTGTTTCCGAGGGATCTCCTTCTCCTCCTGATTCTCATCAAAAAGGAGCTCCCCATCCTCCTCCTCAGAGGACTCATCCTCCTCAGTTTCTCCTTTCATTTGTGTGACCACAAGTGCCTTTTTCTTCCCTCGGAACAACCCCCTCCACGGTTCACTTGGAGCCTCAACTTCGACAACTAGGTACACCACCATGAAATGTCCCGATTTTTTGCAAAAATTACAAAGACCCTTTGGGGGCCTCGGTCCTCAAGTGTGATCTCTTTCTCCTTTAAAAACTGATGTAAAATATCCTCGAATCCTTCATCATCTGGTCCTTTCTGGCAGCTAGAGCTTCAATGCTATTTCCTCCTCTGGGAATCTCAGTAGTGTTCTCCTACACAAGTATCATCCGGACCACTGTATTCCACTTCCAAGAAATTTCATCCATTTCTTGCACTCGGTACACTATGTTCTCATATTTATCAGGCAACTTCAAGATGAGGGTGTTGACTTTCATCTTCATTCTACCTATCCATCCGACACTCTCCAACTCCATATATAAACAAGAGAGATCATTATAGTAATCTAACATATTTCCCCCTTTGTAAGTATAATCCCCTAACCTTTGTTCAACTAACTCGAGCTCCTAAATGGTACTAGCTTTATAGATCTCCACTCAAGTCACCCACAATTCCTCAACCTTAAGAATGTGAAGATGGGAGGTTGCCAAAGCTTGAGTAAGGTGCCTCAAAATGAAATGCTTGGCACCTATGTTTTTGTATTCCCACGTTTGAATATCTTTTTCCTAAGTCTGCAGGGCGCCGCTCCCGGTGTCGTAGCGATAGGAGTATGAGGTGTCTCCTTCCCTTTCCATTTTTCGGACACATTGTTGTCTCTATTGTCTGCCTTTTGCGTTGGAGCATATGTTGCTGCAGAAAACCTCACTCCACCAAACCCTGGTGGGGTTCCCGGAGTTGGACATTTCACTTATCCACTACCAATACCCCAGTATCGTTTTTCACACATAGCCCCTGTCAACATGGCTTCCCAATAAATGAACGTATATCTATTGTAGATTGGAACCCTAAAGGGTCGGCCCATAACTTGTAATACTATATCCCACATTGAACTAAAGAATTTAAAAGCCTCAAGGCAGTTTTTGACTGGCCCACTTTCAACTAAGACCAGTGCTACCCAAGTTGGCAAATAGACAATCTGAATACACCCGTGTGCAGTCTGGACTCCCCGAGTTCGCAGCAAAAAGAATCCCCAAAAACGCCAAACCAGGTGATAAATTATAAGTGGCAAAGATGCGAAGATTTATACAAGCTTTTTGGGAGAGAGGCGGCTACCTCCTAAATTCTCTAAGTCCTAAACCCCTCTCACAACCCCAATCTACTGATGTACCCTCCAATCACAAGAGTGTACAGTACATAAAGGTACTATGGCCGATGTCTTTTTTGTACGCCTTGTGTACGACAAGGCCATAGAGTGGACGCATGTCTCCTTCGGACTCGTCCTCATACTCCCCGAGATTTCTTCTTCTTAATGCTATTTTGCCACGTGGCACTAGATCATGTCATGCCCGAAAAACCGCGAAAGCAGCCATTTCGAGATATCGGGGATGATATGTGCTGTTGAATCCTAACCGACTTCTAATATTAGCTGTTAAAACAAATGTCTGGTATAATTGTTTTGTGCGGGTTCAAGTTTTGACCATACTTTAACTAGTTTCCATGTTTTTCATCCGTAATTCCGTTAATCGAATTAAATTTCCTAAACAATATTTAAATAAAATTCAAACCCTATGTAGTCTAACGAACTCCTACGACAGACAGGTTTGAACTGAAGGCCACGCCTCGCTCTGCCAATCAGAGGTTCGAGTTCTGCCGGACTCACCTTTTTGTTGAGAGTGACTTATGTCACTCTTTAGTCTTGCCTATGGAGCTGAGGCAGCCATGGATCCACCACCCTCTCTTTCCTTCAGTGATTAGAACAAGTATTGCGGCTAGAAAGAGGAGGTGGAGGCACGCAACCTACGATTTTCCTTTTGCCTTTTATTAATATATTGAGACCTAGAAAATACCCCCTAAATCTAGTGATTTCAATATCCTTCCCGTGAGGGGGGGTGTTGGGGTGGCACGTGAATGCCGGTAAAATACGGGGTAGAATGTGATAGTTCACTCTCAAAGTCGCCTAAAATAAATAGGTACGGACTCGCCAGGCTCTACATCCAGCTGGTGGCATAGTGGTTAGTGTGTTGACTGCTCAAGTCAGAGGTCCCAAGTTCGAGCCTTGACCGACTCACTTTTCCCTAGTATGGGACCTGCCAAATCCCGGATTTCAAGGAAATGTAACAGGCCCTTGTAAGGAAATCAGTGATGGAAAACAATACGCACAGGCTAGAAACGTGCAGTGGGGTTTTTTTTTTTGTACTCCGCGTACAAAAATTGTCAAAATCTTCCGACACGTGCGACAACATTACCTATTCATTCACCTCATGGATTTTTTTTTTAAATCACCTCGCGAGGTGATTTTATGTAAAGTTTGAAAATGAGCTGGAAAGATGCGAAAGTGGGTGGAAATGGGCTAGACGACAAATTACATCGTGGTAGGCGACAAACTGCAGTACATATAAAGTTTCAAGGTAACGCAAGTTGTATGGTGGTAATTTCAATTATTTAGTATGGCTGCAAATTTTCTCGTTTTTTTCTAAGTTATGGAGGAAAACGACATAAAATAAGTGTAACTTTAGCACATGCGAAAGTACCCAAAGGAACTTTTTGAAAAGTATTATGGAGAATCTTCACTATAAAACTAAGTAAGAAGAATAGGTTACGGCTACATGGGAACACACATTTACGTAAGAAGATCACTCGGTTTGGTTTGGTGGTTTCGGCTAGTTTTCCATTTGAATGAACCTAACGATTTAGTTTGAATCCTGAATTCAAATTAGAATAGTACAGTACCTTTGTATTTTTTTGTCCTTACTTCCGTACTTAAGCTTTACGCCGCCACCCCCCTTCTAACCACCTATTATATCGCAATAATTTTTGCTAGTTCTGGAGCGATATATTGGCTAATTTCACATACCAACATTTCGATATATCTATATCTGATTCTATATCGCGATATTTGTATTTACTCGATACACAACACTACAAGTTAGCAAACCAAACCAAAGGGTTCACGTGGCTGACTCGTACCGATCAAACCCTTAAAATTATTTAGTTTACACGGTAACACACTCCAGTTTACTCTTGCCACCCCCTCAATCACCCTGCTTATCGCCTCCCGCCCCTCAACCGCCCGGTATACCCCCCACTTTTACCCGTACTTCTTCATACTTATCGCATTTAACATACTAAAGTACACTGGTGTATCTGTTCATTCAGGTTTGCATGCGACGAACCAAGCCAATAAGCTTTGAGATCGCACGAACCGAACCAAAATGATTCAAACTGTTAACGATTTTGAGAAACCGACATGTAAAGAACGGTTCAGTTTGGTTTGTCCCAAACAGGGCTAAGTGTTGGGTGAGTTGTTGTCTTTTGACATTGTACATTAAAATAAGAAGCTTAAGGTTTGAACTAAAAGATAACATTTAGACACTGCTAGTCTGGTGTTTTACAGTTTTATTTACGCTAGAGTTCCAAAAGTCAAAATTTTAGATAATTGAAACCGACTGTTTTTTTTTTCAAAATCTGAGTACTTGACGCCCGACCGGGTTATGTCTCTCTCCAAAATTGTTAATCGTTAACCGGAACGCGGTTACGAAAATAAATGTTAACCGAAACTCTATTTCTAGCGACTACCCGTACCCGCCCATACCCGAATAAGTAAAAAATTAATGGTACATCTCCCGTATACCATTAAAGTACGTTTATGTTGGATTGTATGGATAGTACAAAATTTTCATTTTTTTTCGTGTTTTGCTTACCCGACCGTAACCGTTTTTTTTTTTTTTTATGTGAATCAACCGCCCAAATCCGCCCGGCCCCCCAAATTTGGCAACCGATGCCGTTCCGGATCCGACGCGGGCGGTCGGTTAACGGTCGTTCACGGTTTCGGTTGACCGTTTGCGACCTCTGATTCCACCAGTGCATCCGCATCGGTCTACTCAATATGCACTTTGTCCGTATCGAGTAGGGCCGCCAGCCTTCGCAGTTCGTCAAGGCGGGCGATATTCCTTCGCATATGGACAACGGAAAGTGTCGGTGGCAGAATGTAACCGCCAGCAGAAAATATTCTGCTTGATTCGTCCCAAACGAGACTTACGAAACTTCGCTGATCTTCCCGTACACATTATCATGACCGTATGTACTTTGTACCGTGTACACTGTCCAGCATCTCCTATCCTGTATCCCCATGATCCAAGCATCCGTACGTCACTGGTTCCACAAGATGTACCTTCTGTACCTTCTGTACAACATTACCTGGTTCATTTTCTGAAGTCCTCAACACAGGCTTCCTTCGTACTGTCGTCCGTACAGCTCCCCTGTCCTCCCGCCAGCCCGCAGGAGCCGAGACATGAGCCTCGCGCGCGAGAGAGACGGCGGGCGAGAGGCAGCGCGCGTGCGCGAGTGCACGGCGGGGCATGGGCGGGCGGTTTCTCACGAGCCGCGCCGCCTGCATGCTGGCCGCTGACGAGAGAGAGTCAGGGCTAGGGTTACCGCGAGGCACAGGCAAAGTAGAAGCTTGCAACTCTCCGTGCAACTCTCCGTACGGATCTCCGTACGAAACTCCCTGTCAAGTTCCGTTCGAATCTCCGTTCGAAGATCCGCTAGAATCTCCGCACGATTATTCGTACGGAACACCGTACGAATATCCGTACGGGAACGGCCTGCGAGAGGGCCAAAGCTATGGAGAAGACATGGATGGTGTGGCGCATGTGGACGTAGTAGGAGACTGTACGGAATCGAATGGCGACACGTGTCCGGTGGTGAGGCCGGATGCGGAGGACCGGGCGACGGAGTGTTCGAGCTCGTTTGCCGGCAGTGTGGGGGAGGGAGAGAGCGATGTGGAGATCCAAGGAGAGGGGGAGGAGAGATCTGAAGGATGGTGTAGAATGAAAGGAGAAGAGGAGGACGGAAGGAGGATGGAGGGAGGGGAGGAGGGGAAGGATGAGAGGAGGATGAGGATGATTGATGAAGGAGAGAGAGAGTCGTGAGGGAGGAGGGGGATGAGGGGCGGGGATGTGGAGGATGGAAAATGAGGGGGAAGGAGGATGGAGGAGAATGGGAAGGAAATGGAAGAAGCAGAAATTGGAAGTTGAAAGAGTTGATAGTGAGGCTACTGTGAGAGGAAAGCAATGGGCAGTGAAACTTTTAAGAAAGTAAGTTATTGGTAGAGAAGGAAAGACAGGAAAATGAACGAACGAATTAGGATTTTCCCAATTTGTCGACGAAGGCAATGATGGCGTATGCATTTCCAAAGCCATTTAGATTGTAATTTGGAGGGAGGGAAAGAAGAAGTTTGTTGAAAATGGTACCAAATATACTGGAGATATGTGGAGAATTCACTTGCAATATTGTCATTTTGTGGACTAATCAAAGAAAAGGCCGTTCCCTTTCTTAGCCTCATTTCAAGTAATCCTTAGTCCATTTTGTTGTAGTTTATTTATTTTTGCTACTTCCATTTTAAATTACAATTACGCGTGTAAAATAGTCAGTGATTATGTCAGGCGTATTCCTAATTTGTTTGCTTTCTGTTTGCAATTATGTAAGCATTTAACGAACAATCAGCTTAAATTGGCCGTGTATATATATCCCTCTTTGTTGGGACATAGTACTGATGCTGACAAGAGTTGCTTTTATCGGGAAGTACATCACAGAGCTTGAGATTTTGTTTTTAAGGCTAAAATTGATACTTTTGAGGAGGAATTGTGTTGGCCTGGGATTGGACGCAGTCAGATGCCTTATGTTGAATTACTGAATTCTTTTCTGGTGTGTAAGAAACCATGTTTTTTTTATCGTGCCCTTTCTTATTCATCCCGTTTCTATTTGTATTTTTGAGGTTCTAAGTCTTTATTCTCACTGCTGGTCGCTCTTATCGATCTCTGCACTCCCATCGTTATTAGAGCTAAACATTTTTTGGGCAGTCAAAATACTTTTAGTTTTTTGATTTTCAATTGTGACATCACAATCGAAAGGTAAGACTGTTCTTGGAAAAAAATCCAATGGTCAATCACAGAATAACCACTTTTGGCTGCCTGGAATGTTTGATTCTAATAACGATTCGCTCCTGCCGCCTTTTTACCTTGAGAGTCTAAAATCAGTGTCAGCGACACGAGCTGATTCATGGATATCTTGTAACCTCGTCGACTGTCTTTATCGTAGTATTGTTTAGCCCGATGCAGATTTGATGCTTATTACTTCTACACACGTATGCTCGACGGAATGCTATTCATAGAGCGATAATACGTGGGTGTTATCTTTGTTCAGCATAGAGTATGTATGTATTGGAATCCTGTCCTTGTTATAATACGAAACCCAATAAACCAGGGGTCATTATAAAGCTTAGAGGTGTAACAATTTGCCACACATGTCCTGCTTTTTATAAGTCAAGAAGTCCGGTGTGTTAAATTGACGTCCCACGCCAATGTGAGAGGCGTGCAGGTCTTGAAGCTGAGGAGAGCAGAAAATTGAAATAGTGGCATGAAAGAATGCCATTGGACTCGCACAATTCTTCTAATTGATTAAGAGGTGATCATGGAACAAAGACTTTGTTTATCTAAAAAATGGGCATTTGTGTAAAGGAGTTAACGGTCTTATTATAGTAGGCCATCATAGAGTTCTAAAGTAGGCGGATTCTATGACATTTTAAGATGTTCTGCATACCCATTTTATTTCTTTGGGCTATTCCGGGCTAAGAACGATCTAACCGATGGTGTCAGACTCTGTTTGAAGTTGGAAGCATTAAATAGACACGAATAAATCGTTTAGACGAAAAAACTGACTTTCACCGAACAGCTTTTGTCGCAACTTTTTTTTTTGAAATGTCATTTTGGCACGAGTTATTGGATTTTAATTGTCGAGAAGGATATTATTGTTGAGAACGGTTTTAAATGCTGTAACTTATGAAATTTAAGTGACGATTTCACGAGATTCAAAAGAACGTGATGTGAATGTCTTAGGAATAGAAAGGGATCTGTTTTTGGAGCTAATAAGCTGGATACTATTCCTAGTTATGAATTCATCGCATTGCTTTTTTGAAAACCTTTTTAGAGCTTGTAACTTTGCAAAGGGCATAAGTGTCTGTTTTAAGACATTGTGTTATGTTCTCAATTTTTTGTCTTTCTTGGGAAAAGTGGCATACAGTCAGGGTGTTGTTTGTTGAAGGTGTATGGGTTGAATTTTAGAATTGGCATACTATATCAAAGCTTGTTACTTTTTGCTCTATGGTTCTCTAAACTTCACATGATTCGGAATGAAAACATGTGACCTTCAAGTGCGTTTGTGAATAAGATGTTAACCAAAGCAGATTTGGCGCTATCTGCTTTGTGCCATTACGCCATTAATTGCCATTTATTCTTGACGTATGTCTACTTTTTTTCTGTATACACCATTCACCGTAGTTGCAATTTTCAGTCCTATTAGAGTTAATAACACTAATTCGATTGTTTTGAGGATTATACAAGTGGACTGCAGGCTGGCACATTACATAACCCTATACTATAATTATTAGTTCTATTCTCATGTTAACACTAGTTATTATTTTTTTAATAACGATGTCCATTGTCTGGATGAATATTGCATTGGCTGGAAAGAATGTGCCAAGTCACGTACGTAAAAGAAATGGTGATGGATGCTCTTTGTCCACAAACTTTATGGTTTGTGGTTGCCTGGTCTACAGCCACCTATGTGTAGGCTCTAAACTGTAGCGCTTAAAGGTAGTATGGTCAATCGTAATTATGGAGTTAAAAGAGTTTAAAGAGGAGTGCTGTTGTTTTCTGAGCTTACGGTAAATGACAATTTTTGACTGGCTATGGTAAAAGGTTTCGAACTGCTATCTTCTTTATTCATTCGTTGCTCTGAACTTAGTCAAATTTCTTTTCCATAGCCATGAGATTGTGTTAGTATGAATGGTGTATAATCGAAGGTTTACACTCCTGTTTTTTTTATGCTTCATAGTTTACTGCAACTAAACCTGGACCGCTCTTTCTTACAACTTTGATGATAAAAACTTGATATAACATTACTTTATGACTGCCAGACATTGTTTTAAGGATCACAGCCATGTTGGTGTCAAATTTGCAGTGATGTTTGTGTTTTGGAAATGTAGCTATTACATTGTTTTGTTAAAGGCTATTATCTCCCTCGGTTTTTTTCTTGGCTTTGGACAGAAAAAGGCCGTTAAACGCAGAATGGAAGGAATATCGACGTGGCATTGAATGGCGATGTCGATGGTTGGAACTTCGCACACGAGAATTGACAGTTTTGCAAAACCGGTATAGTCAAATTTTGGACAAACTTCGGAACTCGAAGGGGGTTATTTTAAGCGGACAGCCAGGAGGTGAAAGTTTATTGAAAGAGATTACGGAAGATATGGCATTGGTGATCACTCCAGAAGGTGAATTAGGGAATCTGGGAGTTGTACATATGAATACAACAGATTTCAGACATACGCAAAGTGAAAATGGCAACGGTTCTGTTCCTCAACATTTTCCCACTTTAGGTTCTCCATCAGACTCGCCATCTGTACAAGAACCTCCTGAATCAAAACCCTTAGCTGTTTCTCTACCTGATTCTTTTGCCATAGATCCTGAATTTAGAACCTTATCACAATCTCAATTGAAAGAAACTGCATCTGCGCATCACCAATTGACATCTGATATGCCTCTTAATGGCACTTCCATGTCGGTTGACAATATAGACGGTATTTTCCCACCATGGAATTTCGAATCTGTTTCAAATGACCATCGTTTGGAAGCTTCTGGTAGTGGGAAAGTTGAGGGAAATGCCGATACCGTTGTCCCTGAAAGCAATAAAATTCAAGAGGGACTGTCTGGGAACAATAGTCCTCCGTTGGAAAAGACACCAATGGATGTTTTTGTAGAAAGTGATCATCCTCCAGTTGGGATTTTAGACGACCACGGAGAGCATGCGGCCAGAACAGGAGCAGTTTGGGTACAAAAAAGGAAAAAAAGATTATTGAGAAGACAAAGACGAAAGAAAGTTGAAGACCAGGAGGATGCCGATGAGCACCTCACTAGACATCCTCTATTTTCGCGATTCGGTGAGTTTTTTTTTTTTTTGGGAGGATTGTATTATAGGTGCTAAACAAATTTCTGGCTTGGTCTGATTCTCTTTATAGCACTTAGAAGTAATTGCCTTCTAACTTTTGGCTTACAGAATGTGGCTGTTCTGAAGTAAGTGTTGTTCTATGATTTATTAATCTAATTTAGGGTGGTAGTTGAGTTTCTGAATCCTATTTGAGGGGGAACTACAGAGGAGAAAAGTTTCATTGTTCTTGCGGCTTTCAGCTTTTTGTGATCTTTGGTTCTGAATTGCCGGCTTTATCTCCAATTATGTTTCACAAACTTATTGATGTTAGGTTTTACAATTTTACGTGTATGTGTCCAGTTAAACGCCGGAAAACCGCTAAAAAAAATGGAGACGAGGACAGTAGCCATGACCACCAAGCTCAATGTAAGTTCATTCCGCCAGGATTACCTCTTGAATTCACGTTAACCTGATTGTTGTTTATTTGTTTTTACTAGTTTTTTTCAACATTTCCCATCCATGCCTCAAAGTTACATGTGTGGTTGTTTGGATCCTGAATAGGAACGCATTTTACATTTGGGATTTCGCAACAGAACGAGTATTTTCACCTTCGTCCAATGCAGATGCAATTATCATTTTTTTGAGAAATGTGCCGTAATTTTGGGCGTTTTCTTCGTGTTTGGGTGTTTCTTCGTGTTTTTCTTAATGTTTTGGGTATAAGTTTTGGGTATTTCTGAAGGGTGCTGGTGCTGGTTATGGGTCCATGTCAGCTGGAGCGCCAGGTGGCAACAAGGAATTGGAGCAGACAGATAATAGAGGGGAAACAGTGGAGTCAATGGAGGTTCTTTTGGGCCGTATTGAGGCTTTACAGGTCAGTTTTAAATGATTGACCCAATCCTACGATTGCTGAGTCAAAGCGAGTGAAAAACATGCCATTTCAGATCTGAAGGTGACTCATAAGAAAGGGAATTACTTTAAACTTGAGAACCTGGAGTAATATGCAAAGCTATTTGATTGTTTTAAGCGTAACTGAAGCTCTGGTTGGGTACTTTGACAAGTAGCTGAGCTTTGGAAAGCCTAAGCAGAAATTATCTTTGCAAAGTTTGCAGAGGAGGTTTGTTTTTCGAGCAAAATATGAGCACAAGCTTCCTAGAGCATTTTTGGGAGTTGCATGAAAAGAAGTTGAATGGTTTATGAGTTCACGTTTTTTTTTGCTTCTCACATCAGTTTTCTCCATCAACGTTTGTTGAATTTACTGCCGGAATAAAAAGCGAATGTCTTACCTTTTGATGATCCATTTAAAAAAAAAATACAATTGTGCTCAGAGAAAACAAGTTTGAGAGGCCAATACATACTCTCATAATAATACACGACGTTGTTCCTTTGGACATGGCTTGAAAGAATTGAAGACTGAAAAAAGTTGACCCAAAAAGAAAAGGAGAGGACCTCCATATGTAAAGTATCATTGGAGTAAAATCGAATTTGAATAGTCATTCAGAATGGCAGTTTTTTGTCGAAAAAGAAAGGGAAAACTGATACTTTGTTATACACTTATTTCATTGACACATAAAACACATTGCAGACCCTTAAGACGTTAAGGTAGAGTTTATAAAGGAGGTAAAGTCTCTGTGTTTCTTCTCATTTCCAATTCTTGTTAAGGGGAAGTGAGAGAAAAGCTGTTAAAATCAGTCATATTTAAGTAAAGACTTTCAGTAAGAGTTGTAATGTAAGCTGAGCAGAATTCTAGATTGACCTGTCTTCATCTCTCTCTCTCTCCTCTGAAATG
>JBBHKE010001255.1:124507-144507 GCA_037447655.1 Zygnema cylindricum | reverse complement strand
CCTCCCCCCCGTTCCTCCCCTCCTCCCCACCTTCTCCCCTCTCCTTTTTTTTGTTTTCGGGACATTATCTATGCAGAATAATTGGGAAAAGTGATTCTCATTTTGGTTTATTGCGATTTTTTGCGAAAATTTCGAGCGATCAAATCAGTTTCGAAATCGCAAAAAATTGCGAAAAACGGAATTTGTTTAAAAATGAAGAAATTTACAATTTTTTAAAAAATGTTTCCCCGGAGAAAAATTTAGAAGCCATGGTTTTTTTTCTAAGCCCCGTTGAAGATTTTTCGGAGAATAAGAAAATAAATAATAGTTATGAGGAGAGAAGAGAAGGAAAGGGAGAGGAGAGGGGAGAAGAGGGAGGGAAGGGAGAGGGGAGAGGAGGCGGAGGAGGAGGCGGAGGAGGAGGAGGAGGAGGAGGAGATCAAAACAAAAAATCAACAACGAAAGGGACAGGAATAACTAAGGATACCTCATCCCCACCGAAACCTGGAGTTGTACGAAGCTCAAGCGAAGGGCTGTCCACAAATCCGTTGTTTTCTGGTACGATTCCACAAGGGAAGAGGAGGAAGAGGAAGGGAGGGACACATACCGTACCGGTCATGGCTTTTGGAAGCAGTGGGGACGTGACAAAACCAGAGGCTTCTTCAAACCCTTTAATAGAAAGTGGAAGATCGAGGTCCGGAGGAGATAGTGCGAGTCGAGTGGAAGGAGTGGAGGGAGAGGATGATTCTCCCGAGGCGAGTGCATCTGGAGGAAAAGGTGAGGCTGAAAGTGGGAGTCGGAGGATCGTATCTTCTTCTATTTTATCCGGGTTTGGGGTACAATTAAGTGACGTGGCTCTGCCGCCCATAAAAGAGGAAACATGATCTATGTTCTTTTCTACTTTTACTTTCTTTTTCTCTACTTTTTGTTCTCTCGACTTTCATGATCGTCTTTCTATTTTCCAGTTTCGTGATCTACTTTCCCTTCTTTTGTTCATAAGGAAAAGCATGTAGAAATGCAGGAAGCAAAAATGAATAATAATAATAAGGATAACCACTCTATATATGGTTTGTGCCGACGGAGTTGTTTGCTGTTATCTGCAGTCATATGGTCATGTGATATTGTTCCGTTTTTTACCCATTTTTACCTCACTTCCAAATTTGGCAAGCCTAATGATGGGTTTGTAGGTTTGTCTTTTTGTTTTTTTCTAGGGTAGGTAAAAACTTTTTTTTGCGGCTGGTAGAGAGTTCTTTTTTTTTCTTTGGTATTTTTTTTTTAGCAAAATTTAGAAAACACATCAAACGAAAAAACGGTGAATGTCGTAAAATGTGATATTATTTTATGGCGTTGATTCGGGTCTGTTTTCATTTGTTTATTTTTTTATGTAACGTGTTTTATTTCAACTGAAAGGAAAGTGTTAAGTTTGCGAGAGTAGCGACTGTACACTGTCAAGAGCAAAAAAAAAGGTGTAAAGCTTTCGCTAAAAAAAAAAAAAAAAGAAGGGAAAAATTTTACATAATGTAAAAAATACTGCGTGTGATGGGAATTTGCAGGTCGGTAGGATACAGTATATAGTGTGGATTTCTTTCTGCTAAAAGTTTTGCAAGGTGGACGTTTCATATTGTGGAATTTTGATTTTGAGATCAAATGATTGGCTGTTGAGATATATATGGCTGTGAGTTTTTCTGATGATAAATTTAGGGTTTATGGAACAGGGGCACTTGTGAACTTGAAAGAAGTTCAATTACTATTTTTTTTTTGCTCTGATAATTGAACTTATGACCGATGAGTTTTTTGTGATTTGAGCTCCGTGTAGCATTACAGAAAAATGTAGAGGTTCGAGGCTTTTTATTGGTTGATTGTATATGGTGGTCGTTCACGAAGTTGATGCGGATTTTTCACAGTTTTGAACTTTTGTTATATAATAATATTGAAAAATGTTCAACTTGAGTGGACCGTACTTAATCTTGTGTCATGTTGTAGTTTGATGTTTTTTTTTTTTTTTGATGTCGCAGCCATCAATTTTGTCACAAGATATGTATCGAATATGGAGACACAAATTTTGACATGTAGTGAATAGTGCCATTTTGGCCTCTGATATGCAACTCTAGTCCTTGTACTGTATGATCGTACCTTATTTTTAAGTTCGTACAATTTTATGTATGTTCCTGTTGTTCATCGATATGCAACACTACCTTATCGCACGCTGTATAGTTGATTATCAACTTTCGGCTGACGTACCGTATTTTGTACCGCTGTGCAGCTTAATGAGTGTGTGTTTTTCTTTCCACGTTCAATTTAAAAGTAACCGTCTGTTAATTAGTTTCGGGCAGCCAGCGTGACAACTGAGCAGTCAATGCACGAAAAAAAATGGAAATAAAATACACACTTTGAGATTTAAAGGCTTCCAATTATAGTTGTTCAACACGCATTTTACGCACGATTCGAACGCGCGTACAATACGTAGAAACTGGAGAGGTCGAATTCTAACATTTACTTCAACTGGTTATGGTCAATGCTGTTAGCGGTGAGTAGGGGCATACGTAGGCTCAGGTTCAACTCCTGCGAAACACTCATTTTTGGTCAGAATAAAATTGCCTGTCGTTCAGGCAGCCATGGCCTTCTCTCTCTACCTCTCCGAGAGCATTCAACTTCAAAAAAACAAAGTACAGGTGCCGTGGCGTCGGTAATGGCGTCTTCCTTGAATTTTCGCTTTCAACTGTTGAAGTATTTATGGCGGCTTCTTTTCGAAAATTTAAAGAAGACGCCCGTACACATTTTGAACTTACGGCGCTCAAATAGTGTGATGCCGCAACGTCTCTTTTTGGAAATGTCCGTAGACGTGACGATAAATTTCCGTACATTTCTGTGTACATTCTGATCAGTTTACTGAACAGAAAGTACCGATACGTGCATCGAATCTTTTCGACAATTTCCATACAGTTTCCGTAAATATTTGTACAGTTACCGTAATTTTTCTATAGGTTTCCGTAATTTTCAGTTTCAGTTTACAGTAGACATTTTTTTGCGATTTTTGAAAAGTCACGTACAACACGTAGAAACTGGAAAAAAGGAAAAAATCGCGCGTATTGAACAACTAGGCTTCCAATAGATGTACATTCAGTAAAATACGTGACATCCAACTGCAGACGACACAAACTGAACGTGTAGACAACAGTGAAGGCATTTTTTTTGACGATTTTTTAAGCATTAAATTATGTACATGTTATAAATTACAAAGATTCAAACCTCAAATTCACGAAATAGAAGGGACCGTCGGACCTCCAGATTGAGGTCCGGATTCGTCACAAACTATGTCGCACGAGTCGCACCACGCGTCAAATCACAATTTCCGAATTTCGTTTGACGACGTCGCACGCGCTACTTGGCAAACGCAAAATGAACAAAAAAACGAAAGCGAAAAATAAAAGCATCGACGGCTCAAAAACATAATGCCAAATCAACGGCCTATTCACGTCGCCACCAGACACCTTTCGACAACGTCAAACCAAAAAATGGAAGTCTTTAACCAAAAACAGAACACATCGACGGCTCAAAAACAAAATTACCAAATCAACGGTTCGAAATCCGATGCGTCAGACACCGGATACGACTACATAGCCTCGTCCTTGCGAAAAAGGGCCAGAGCAAAAACAATCCAGTGCAGCTAAGGACGCAAGTCCGCCTAATTGCTCCCACTTCACGATACTGGCGATGTATCGCCACGGTATGCGGTATTGTGAACGGTATTGCAGTCCGCAGCGAAACCGAACCGCGAGGTGGTCCCTCGACGACCCCAAGTAAGCAGAGAGGCGACCATCCGGCTTAATTTCATTGGCGCTTTGCGTCTCCGCGCAGGCTCCAAAGCTCGCTGCTCGGCCCCATGGCTCTGAGCGCCTTTCCTCCCTCTGGGAATGGCAGTTTCAATTGTTTGGAAGCTATGAGAGCTGTGTCACCTCCACGGTCGGCCGAGGATCCAGCTGAGTCTATGGAGGACGCTATGGCTGCACAGTACAGTGCTTGGAAGGTACCAATTCTCTGACCTTTTAGTGAATTCCGGCTGTGTACTTTGTTCAGATCATACAGGGACGATTGATGAGACAAACGGCTTGTTTATTTTCAAAGCGTATGTGTAAGCACATTGATTGAAGTGTATCAGTCGACATTAATTTACTTTTAGATGCATTTCGGATACAAAGCGTAAGTACTTTTTGTTTTCCTGAGTTTATGTCGTGAATTGCTGAAAGAGACAGTTTTGTTTCACAGTATTTACCAAATGTAGTATGGCTCAACTTTTGAAACTACCTGAAGTTAATGAGGCTGTGAGAGAAGCAACAGCGCCTGAAATTCAACGCTGAATAGGTTTGCTTGAGAGGGAGGGGGAGAGGGAGAGGGAGAGGGAGAGAGGAAACTTTTAGGCTGCCAGTCATGAAACCGTCTGTGCATTATTTCTCACAGTGGAAGCAGCATGAACCAGAATGGAAAGAGTTTATAGTTTTGCCAATGCTGTCCTTTAAGGTATATGGCCAGACGAATAAGACTTCCAAGCTCGTCATTATATGAAGTTCTCTATAAACTTGTATGATAATTTTTTGTTCACTCTTTTGTGTCTTGTGACTTCCTTTCTGACGGATGGATCCGGATGGATTTGTCATGATTTTCTGTATTAGTAGAGAGCTAGTGCGGTTTTCAGTTTGCAGTCTTTGAATCCTTGTTGGTTTGCCATGTTCCTATGGAAAAGGATCGGTCCATTATTGTGCACCTTGTTGTGAAAAGCATGAGGATTTTATTTAACAACTATGTTGTTATAAGCATTCGTACTGTTAGTAAAGATATATTTTTGTCGTGATCAATTTTTTGCAGGATTATCATCCGTCTGCAATTGACAAATTTGAAACTCTCATGGAGTTGGCAGAAGGAAAAAAGATAGCTGTATTTTTAGATTATGATGGCACACTTTCACCAATTGTTGAGGATCCTGATAAGGCGTACATGTCAGAGACAGTAAGTTAAATAATTTGACGTTTTGGAGTGGAAAAATAAGATTATTTCTTGCCACATTGTCTATGTCAGGATTTGGCGTTTCTTTACATAAGTGGTACACATTGGATGCTAGATGCTCAAGCATAGATGGAGTGATGTTATGTTTTACTTTTTGCAATTGTCAGTTTGAACTTGGATCACCGTTCAGCTGCTTCAGGTTTGTGGTGTCATCTGATATGTTGACTATTTGCAGATGCGTGACGCTGTGAAAAACGTCGCTTTACATTTTCCAACAGCTATTATTAGTGGCAGGGGCCGGGAAAAGGTGAGCTCTTTTTTGCTGTTAATATCTGCTATATCTTACAAAATTGAGTTATCTACCTTTCTCTCGGACGCTGTCTTTTCATTTTCCCAATGTAGATTTCGTACCATTACTTTCTGACAATGTTCACCTGATGACGGTACATCTCCATGCAACGATGGTGCGTCATATTTTTCCATGTCATTTATATGATGTTTGGAAAATTATTGACTGCTAAGGATAAAATAACGGTTGCTCATACAACTAAGTGTAAAATTTTTCATGTCTGTATGTGTCAGAGTTTCATTGCTTGTCTCTGTACTTCTCATGCAAGTCAAATTCTTGGATATTGTTGCCTTGTTGGTTTCACTTTATGCACAGTCATGAGTGCGATCATTCTGAGAATGTGCTCCTGAGATTATACTTAGAGATGGCTCCCATCAGAGATGTTATTTTTCGGTAGCCATTTTTTGCTTCACTGGCCTAAGCATCAACACTCAGTAAATCGTTTCACATGTCCATGGTTGTAAGAAAGACCCGATATTTTGGAAAATGTTGGTGTTTCCTTTTTTATTGTGGTTTCAAATCAATGCTGAGCTGTCACCTATCTTTTAATTTAGTTTGATTAAGCATTTTCTATTTGAAGCTTTGTCCCTATCATTGTCGTTCAGTTTATTCTTTAGGGAATCCGTCCATCTTGGTTGTTCAATGTACTGTCTGGAATGCTCCCGTATGCTTTATGCCGGAATGGACCAGCGCATCTTGCCAAGTATTTTTCTTTTAAAGTTGATCTTCCATTGTTTGCATAGAAACGTATTTCAAAGGGGAGAAATCATGTGTTTGGCAACACATCATTCTCAGTGTAGCTTATTGTACTGATTGTGGGCTGATGTACCACAGTATAAGAGCCTATGAAGATTTAAAAACAAGTGTTTGATAATTTTGATGTAACGGCCTGCCAATACATTTGTATTGCATTTGGTTGCTACATTTCAACTTTTTTGGAGATTTCTGTAAGGATTGCAATAGGTTACGAACGGTTTTGAACGTGTTGTCATTTAAAGCAAGCCTGTAATCTTGACTGCAATGAGAATGAAGTTCATATGATGAAAATGGAGAGATTATTGCGTGTATGAGTATCGACTTATATGTAGCTTCTTCATACGTACATGTATAGATTTATGCATATATACGCAGGTACATGCATATATATTTCTACATATATATGTTGTCAGCATTTCAGAGTATTCATTGGCACTGAATTTATGTGTCGGGATTCTGCTAGCATGCATTGAGATCGAAAGGTTGTAAGCCAACCAATTTTTGAAAATTCTCTTGGACCAGATCCACTTTCTGTTAATGGTTTGAACATGGTGTAAGAGGATTGGTGCATATTTGTAGATGGATGGCCATCCTATGTATTTTTCTCTTTGTTATATAGTCTCTTCAAAGCACTTGGCTGGACTAGTATTTACTTTCTCTTTGGAGTTTTGCTTACAGGTATATAATTTTGTGCAATTGTCTGAACTATATTATGCTGGCAGCCATGGAATGGACATAATGGGCCCAGCCAATGGTGTTCAACTTTCAGATGGGGCAGAAGCTGCAAATGGGACTACGTCATATGGCACTGACATCAAGGTATTATTCTTTCACACAAGCTTCGATTGAGCTGATGGGAAGACTCGTTCTTTTTTGTTTAGCTCTCTTTTTTTTTTACTGATCATTAAGCTTCTTATTTTCCTTTTTAATCTGGAGGTAATGTGACAAGAAATGCACCAAGTTACTAGTGATCTGAGGACCTGGAAGTGCTTAACTTCATTTCAACTATTATTTTTATTTATGTTTTAGCCTCTGCTCATTCAAGTTAGCGATAATTGTGATTTTGCTGCAATTGGTATTAACCACTTACTGTTTGGGGTACCTTCTGTTGGCCCTGGAGGGTGTTTGCTTTGGCTTATTTCATGTCAGGGAAACGGTGTCACCTTTTTTCAGCCAGCTAGCGAGTACTACCCAGTTATGAATGAGGTACTTCTTTTTTTGACGTTTTAGTTTCTATTGTTTCCCTTTTGAATAGGTACGAGTTTTCGATTCCCAGCAACTGCCTGATTGTAACTCACATAGAAAGAGAAGCAGAAAACTTGTCTGCCACTCAGTTGGTGACAGTAGGCCATGGAGGTAATCAATATTCCATCTGAAACGTGTATATCTAGTTCATAAATATGCAGCTGTTATCTCTTGACAAGAGCTCCAGAAGTGGTTCCACATTGAATTTTGTCATTGGCACTGTGATGTCCATTTACATTAAAAATATTCAACATTCAGTGAGAAAACAGTGCATATTGCAAAACTATTATATTTTGCTTTGCTACCAACGTCCAGGTCAACATTCTGCTGCCCATATCAAATGTTGCATTTACAATACGATAAGCGAGTATAGTGATAAAAGCAGGCTGGTTTTTGTATGTCATGCACTTCAGAAGATGATCAAAACCAAAGGTTACTTTGTGACCTCCAGTTTCAAAGAAACTGACAATCAGAAGAATTCTAACAAGGTTGAGCATACAGTCAAGATACAGTATAGCTGGATTATACAGTTCAGGGTCGTTATCTTTTTCAAGACTTGTCCTACCCTCCCGCCCCCTCCCACCATTCCTGATTCGGTCAGTGCAGGATGAGAAAAAGGCAGCACACCTTTGGAGGAAAGATCTTTCTGTATTCCTTCAGTTTTTGTTGTTTGAATGTTTCCAGATTTGTGAAAGGCTAAGGGGACAGGCCAAGGCAGTGGAGGGGGCATTAGTGGAGAATAACAAATTTTGCATTACTGTTCACTTTCGGAGGGTGCAACAAGATGTAAGCAAATCATCTATGCCTTTTTAAATACCTTGAACAGCTTAAGAAGAATATTGCCAACTGAGGAAACGGTGGGAACAATAAAATAACGAAGAGACAATGTCTCTCTTAAATCCCCACTCTACCCTTCATTTCCATGATGTTTGGGACTTGTTGGGGTTTTTTTCATGGCACAATGATTTGCTCGAATACTAAGCAGGTTTGACAACTTTGTGGCTTTCTGTTCAGAGATGGGAAGCTTTGGCGGACATTGTGGCAGGAGTGTTAAAGGACTACCCAAGGCTACGTACCACCCATGGGCGTAAGGTTTGTTTTGTCTCTGATACGCTGCATCAAATTGTCTTATGAGTTGTCACTGGTTGAATACTTGTTGTTTGCTCAATGACTTCACCAAAACCCGTGCAGAATGTGGACATAGATATAGAACATGGACATATTTACTGTAATTGTAATTATCAGTTTACTGCTAATTGTCTGAAAGGATAGTTTCCGCATTTCTTTTTTGGATGTTTGTCCAGGTAGTTGCAAGCGAGTAATAACCTGTTTGTTTTGATAGGTCTGTTTCTTCTGCAAAAGACATAGACGTTATTGTTTTTCATTCGCAAAATTTTGCAGACATCAGTTTTCTTCAGATGCCAACCTTCAAATTTTGTTGGTTCCCAAAATTAGCGGATGGGAAGTTTACTTTAAAAAAGCAAAATCGTGACTATTGAGCAGATGCCGAATATTCAGCATTTGATTTGAATATTCAAAAATCTCAGTCCTTGTGGTGAAAGCAGTGACAGTGATTTAATGGAGTATGTGTGAGAATGTGTGCGAATGTGTCCTAGGCGATTTTGTTTTCCTGCTTGTAATTGCGGTTAAATTAATGAGAGGTTGCCTTTGTAGTGTACTATTGAAACATTGCTGTAAATTTAGTTTTGAAAGTCCATGTTGGTATTGTCAATCTTCCCTCGCTATACATGTCTAGAAGTGGCATATACCAAAGACAACTCACTCAAGCAGCACAGGAGGGTTCCTGCTTGCCATTGTTTTTGAGCTCTCAAGTTGTTACTAAATAATGTTTTGCTCGTTTAAATTTTTACAGGTGTTGGAAGTACGACCTGCTGTTGATTGGAATAAAGGAAAGGCATTGGCTTATCTTCTTAAAGCTCTTGGTAGGAAAACTATGCTGGAAAACTATGTTTTCATGTGAATGCCCGTTCGTTATCCTGTCTCCATATGTCTTTCATATCTGACATTGCAGCTACTTGATGCTGTTTTCACTCCACACCGTATATCGTGAAATAACACTATGTTGGTGCCCCTAAATTCTTGCCTTTGAACGTAAAAAAGTATTAATAACACCAATGTCGTTTTCTTAACTCTAATTCTTTAAACAGTTGAAATTTAGCCACGTCATTCAGAAATGAATTAGAATTAGTAACCGGAATATAAACCCCACGCTAATAGTTTCTTTAGCCTAACAACAATTCATTGTGTGCCTCTTTGTGTCCATTTTTGGTATGAAATTTTCAGCAGCCACTTTCAAAAAAAATCTATTAATTTAGAGATTTGTTGGAACACTGTCTTTTAAGGAAAGACAGGCAGATAGCAAATGACCCAGATCATCCCCCCGTGTTGTTTGTACAGAGCTTTTCAGGTGCCTGTAAATGATGGGTACTGAGCAGTTTCATGATTTAAGTGTAACGCATCAAAGTCAATGTAGAAAGTGAAAGCGGAACTCTAATATTGCGCCTTCGCTTTTCAGAAAGCATGATGTTGCATTTCACTTTTATTTGCATTATGCTAGTTTAGTTTTACTTAAAAAACTCAATTTTACGTCACAAACACTGCACATGGAACAGCGTTCTGTTTCTGACAGTAGAAGCTTTACATTTACTGCACAGAAGACAACCATCAGTAACGGATATAGATTAGCATGGGGTAGTTCATTCTGTTTTGGTCCAGTGTACAAATTTTGCTTGTCTAATGAGAATAGAAGGGGGCCTAAAGAGGGAGGGTATGAGGAGAGTTTGCGATATATCTCCAGTTTATTATGGATAACTTATGTTTAGCTTCTATGAATAGCTGGGGATTGGATTCCGTATGCTGTTGGAGACTAGGAAAACCAGTAAAGGAGGTGCGGCTGTTTGTATATGCTTTATCGGTGATTTGTTGTTTTCCAAAAGTGATGCTTGAACACCAGTGATGTTTTTATTGGCATGTGGGATACCTTTTCAATTTAGATGTACATTCTGTGATCGGGGAGACATTTCGAATGCCCCTGGCTCGCCTTTGTGCAACCACTTCTTATATATAAGTTTGACATCATGCACATTAAATGTAAAAATCTAGCCTTTCATCACACGCTACATGTGATTGAAGGAGCCGTAACAAGTATAATAATGTATTCAGTCTTATTCTGACTGGTAGCGATCTATTAGAATTGTGACAAGTTTAGTTAATTATCTACCAAACTTCTTGTCAGCTGGGCAGTTTTGTAGCATTTCACACATGGTCGGTGTTCCGTATCCTTTCTGCAATATTCTGGGGTGTTGAATAACTATATCGCGGTTTTGATTGCTCATTGTGTCAGGTTTAGAGAAAGTCGATGAAGTCCTTCCACTTTACATTGGAGACGATCGAACCGATGAAGATGCATTTTCGGTGAGCTTGTCATAATCCGGTAGCTTCAATCTCCTGCAACTTCAATGATGGATGTCCAGCTGATTGCTTTAGTAAATGCATACCCTGGCACAAATTGTTACTGTTTAGTCCCACAACTCGTTCTTACAGGTAGGGAACAAAAAAGATGCATGTGGATTTACTGTAGAGTTTGAGCTTGTTTGTGGATGGATTGCTCTATTTAACAGGTGTTGAAGGATCGTGAAATGGGATGTGGGATATTGGTCTCTACCATCGCAAAGGCTACGCATGCATCTTACTCACTGAAGGACCCGGCAGAGGTAAAGTTATTGGCTCGATGATAGAGGAGCAAACATGTCAGAAGTATGTTGTATGGGGAGATTCTATTGGGTCGATAGAACTTACCACCATTGTGCAACGCATGTTCTTAATTGGCTAGCTTTAAAGGTCAACTGTATTTAAGCTTCTACATTCTTTCTTGATGCTTTTTACACGTACCATTGGTCTAGCCTCTGTTAAATTACCCGACAGCCAGAGACTGAAGCTGGTGGATGCCACATTACTGTTCACTTGTCCATCTCTTCAATGTTGAAGGACGATACTTGTCCATCACTATTAGGGTGAAGGAATCATTAGTGTGAAAATGCGAAATTTGAATGCATGATACTAATTTAGTGTAGGGAACCACTCTCTTAAGTTGTTTTATAAACATTGTTTTACTATTTCAGCCAAAAAAACTCGCGACTGAATGTGTGTTATTAACACTGATAGCAAAAGGCACTATAGGACCGAACTAAAACGCACATTCATGACTTTGTTCCCTGTTCGGTTTTGTATAATAAACAGAGTCGTAGCTGTTTGCCTCTCCAGATTCACATATTATATCAATGCTATCAAAATGTTACTTTGATTTGAAACTGTAGAAAAAAAGGAGGGCAGGAGGTCTTTCCGAGCCTTCACAAAACTGCATACAAAAAATGCAAAACTGAGTTTAGTGGCATATTCATAAGCATGGATCATATAAACACAAATTGTGTTATTCTAAGGTCCAGAACCGCAAGTGAAAAAATTGTGCAACGTTTTTGTGTAAACAAAAGTATTATGAGGAGCACATCAGATTTGTATATCACATGTATCGATGAGAAAACACTGTCAGCTTTATCATTGAATGTAAAAATTTCACGGTTTTTAGATGTTTTTTGTTCACTGTTGTAGTTCGGGGACTGGATTCTAGCATTTATATTGCACATATGTCACCACGTACATCTATTTGTCTTAGTGTATGTCCATTTTTATTGTTCTAATTGTGTTGCTATTGTTGTATGGTCCTGATGTTCCATTTGTATGGTGATGGGAATGGCAGGTGATGACATTTCTCAATAAACTTGTGAAGTGGAGAGAAAACAATCTGAAAGAAAGTAGTGGTGGATAGCGATTCCATCCATCATAGCAGATGTTACAAGTACGAGTTGGCGATGTAGAAAACTCTAAAAAACCGAAGAAAATCCTATGGATGAAAGAAAGGCTCCTCGCCTTTTTCCTCACTATGGCCAAAGTGGAAAAGCTGGGAGGGTGTCGCATGGAGCCAAGCAGGCACGTCAGTTTCTGCCCTTTTCTGGTTTTATTTTCAACAGTGCTCACGGAATAGAACCGATACAAAGTATAGGACGACGAGGATATGTTTTCTGTGCGTCACCATCGTTTAAGGATTTTGTTTTGTTTATAGTTGTAGACTGCTGTGAGGGGGAGAGAGGGAGGGGAATTTAATTCTATGCAGACCTCATAGAATAGTGCCCTTATTGTTGATTTGCCATTCCGTTACGTCTTCTTTATAGCTATGTAGCAGAAGTGCAGATTTGTGGCCTTGTTCTTTCAGAGTAGAAATATTATACTGGTGGTTTGGTTTCTTCTTTTCTTTGTTCCTTTCCTTTTCACATGTAGCCTTTAGCTAGTGAAATTCAAAAAATTGTGCCATTTTGCAAAGAGTGTGAATCAGTGTGGATTGATGTGAATTCGTGTGGATTAGTGTGGATTAATGGGTGGGCTCGGCTGATTGCTCGCTGGAAATTCGCTTTTTCTTTGGAGTTCTTCAACACTTTTTTGACTTCTTCCAGGAGTTATCATGACAGTATTTTTGATCTTATGGCCAAGCTTGTCAGTTGCTCGCCATTTGGTACTTTTGTTTGCTAGTCAAGTGAATGTTATAAAGTATATAGTAAAACCAGAGGAGGTAAGAGTTGTGGAATATGTGAAAAAAACTCATTTTGCCATCAATAAGTAATACTCAGTTTTGTTAAAAACGGATGGTAAACCATGAATGTACATGGAAACGAAAGAAAGAAACAAAAGAAACACAATGAAAGAGCGAAAAGAGGAAAAATCAGGAAAGAAGCAAACAATAAAGACAAATAGATGCACAGGTACACCGTCAATTGCTACTAGAGTAAATAGCGCTAATTCGGTGCCCTTTTTTCAAAAAAAAAAAATCTGAAATACAATCCATAATTCTATTTTTTCCATTATTCTAATTAGGATCTTTTTTCAATTAGCGTTAATAATGGAAGTACACTGCGATGGAAATAGTGTGGTGTACGGACAGGGTATCTCCGTCCGAATTGGTACTTTTTGAATTACAAAGGCATAAAAAGATACATTATTGCGCACACATGTGAATGTGCACTGGAAGAAAGAGACGCAAACTCGTCGACAAAAATCACGTTCTCATATGTTCGTCCGTCGACCGTGTGAACAGCGCGACGGCGTACGAATTGTCAGATTTTGTACGGGTACACATATTACTGTAGACATCGAAAGGGCGGGTATTTATTATTCAGGACAACCCAAATTACAGTTAGGGATTAATTAGTATATATATTTTTTTCAAAAAAAAAAATTTCCCGATTAGTGTTAATAACACTATTTTTTTTTTACGCTATTTATTCCTTTACTCTAATAGCGATTGACGGTGTAGCGTATGAGTTGGGCTCTGCTGTAAACTCTGTATGGATAGTTACAGGAATTCGTTTTTTCTCTTTGATCAATGAACAAGAACATGCAGGGAATCATAGTTTGATGTATGAAAACGTTAGAAATGCTATATATCGTATCACCATGCCACATGCATACAATATCAATTCTCTTGCATTTATAATATGGAAGACTGCATTGGGCAAGCAGGTAGGTGAACACCCGAGTCCATGGGAGCAAACAAAAAAAAAAAAAAATAGAGGCACAAACGAATCTGAAGAACTGGACGAGGCTGGAAGCAAACAGAAAGGAAAAAACAGGTCGGAAGAAAGAAAAAAATAACAGACAAACAAGGGCAAGGACAGGAAAAGGACCACAAGCTTGAAACAACACCAAAATAGCTTCTCAAAATGAAAACTACCAAACCAAACTTCAACATTCCCAAAAAAAAAAAAAATACCAAAAGCAATTCCTAAAATTCACTAGACTTACGAGCACGCTGAAGGAGTTCCGATAAACGTCGACTAGCAGATCAAAGGAGGATAGAAGCTTACACTCACTGAAAAGCCAATGATGAACGCTGACGAAGAGAAGTACGCAAGAAAACTCCCAAAAGACCTCCTCTCCAAAGAACGCCAACCACAAGTAAAATATGGAGGGAACTAATCATTTTTTCTCCTAAACCTAAGTGTTAGCCATGAATTAATAATAAGACTTGAATCAGAAAGCATGATGGTAAACCATTTGAGTACATGGGAACAAAAATTGCAAGGCAAACTGAAAAACCGAACAAAGGTGGAAGCTAACCATAAGGGAAAACGGTGCTAAGGAAGCACGCATACAAGGATAAGCCAACAAACAACATCAAAAGGAACAACAAGCATAAAAAAAACAAAAACATGGTGCACCCAAAATAATAACTACCTAACCAAAAATCAACAAAGCCAAAGAACTACTAAAAGCAACCCTTTAAATCCCCTAAACTCGGCGGAGCAAGTGGAAGGAAATCTTGAACAAATCGACGTTCCATAACCACAATACCAAATCGAAGTACGATAGAAGCTTGCACTTGTTGTAAAGCTACACATAAACATTAACGATAAACAAGAATATGGATAGAAGGGGGATGGCTCCCATGGCTCCTCCTCTCTAGAGAAAGTCGACCACAAGTACATAGGAACTCATTCAAAGAATCTCCCAAGCAAGCAAATATCTTGATTGCCGGTGGGACAAAGCCATCCTTAACACCAAGATGTGCATAATCACTCCCCCTCTTCTTAGCAGCGTCACCCTTGACTTCACGGGACTAACGATTGAAACCGAGGCACGATTCTCCAAAATATTGTCACAAAAAATACGACGGGCACCATCGAGCACAACAATATCGATCCGTCGCAAAGGTGTAATATGTGAAACCTATCGACGAATAGAATTCCCCTTTCAAAAGTGTAAGGAAGTGACGTGTCTCTAAACCAACTCCCCCCCATGGAAGCAACGGTGCAAATGGATGCCATCGGGCTAAAAGACACGGCTAAGACGACAAAACCTGAGAGACGAGCGATGGTTGATGAGGAGCCAAGACTGAACTCGAGCGTAGTGCTGGATGGAGAGGCCGTGAAACGTAGGTTGCAAAGAATGGGTGTAGCCAATGGGCAAGCTCCTCTTTCTCTCTTTCTCTCTTTCTCAATTTCTCTCTTTCGGTCCTCAAAGACAAAACGAGGCACATGAAGAGCCAGAGGGAAGCGCTGCGAGAAGCCCTAATGGCACACGGTGTGCACAACCTTGTCGCGAATCAACTCCCAAGGGGACGATCCTCACCGTCTTCGAATGCCGCGCGGCCGATGGAACAAAGGGGAGGACTACAACAGGGCGCCTCCCAAATAAAGTGTACGGCAAGACACCCATCCGAACCAGGAGGGGTAATGGTAGGAAGAGGAAGAGTATCCCCCTCAAGCAGCAGTCGCCAGTCTAGTCTCCCTCTCCCTCTCCCTCTTTCTCACTTTCTCTCACTCACCCTCTCTATCTCCCTCTCCCTCACCCTGGTCGTTGCCCCCGGACTTGCCTTTGCCCTCTCTTTCTCACTTTCTCGCTCCCTCTTCTTCACCCTTTTCCTCTCCCTCTCCTCTCCCTTTCCCTTTTTCTCTTCTCCTCCCTCTCCCTCACTCCTATTCCCTCTCCCTCTCCCTCTCCCTCTCTTCGTCCTCTTCCTCCTTCCCCCTCCCTCGTCCCCTCCTCCCCTCTCCCCTCTCCCTTTCCCCTCTCCCCTCCTCCCCTCCTCCCCTCTCCCATCTCCCATCTCCCCTCCCCGTTACCTTCCCGCTCCCCCCTTCCCCCATCCCCCCCCCCTCCCCCGCCCTCTCCCCCCACCATTTCCACATTTAGGCTTTCCCTGTTACTTTCGAGTGCCGCACCATTCCGTACAACGCGCCTCCAAACAGGAAATGGACAAGCGTTTGTCGTATTCACTAATGGTGGATATGGAGCAAATTCACGGTCGATTTCTCGCGGTATCGGTAGGTACCGATTCTGCGACCTGAAAATACGATATCTGTCGAGTTTTCCGATACATGTCGATAAGTCGACTTTTGGTAATCGACCGACAGCCGTACGGTAATCGGTGTAATGCTTTCATGGACAGAAAACATATCTCGCCGAATCTTTACCGTACACTTGATTGGGCGAAAATTGGACGTTCTTGAAGAGCCATTTAACGCGCTTCGAATATTGTTTTTAGGGCTTTGTCGCGACAAAATGTACGACAGGGCTTCTACAAAAGTCAATGAACAGAATTTTGGTCCATTCCCGGAAATCGAAGAAAATGTATGGTCGTTTTCTTATTTCGTTTCCTTATTTTGTCAGTTTATGCAGTTCTCCAAAGTACGTAATTTGTACCTACGTCTTGCTTTTGTCATGACCAGCGACCAATCCCTTCCGAGATGCGTCCTCAAAGAATTGATTCTATCGTTAACTCAGTACGGAAATCTGTATATGTACGGAAACGCAAAGGTCCACTTGGCAGCTCATCATGCGACGTGTCCCCCTTTTCGCTAAGGGACGTACGGCATTGCAATTTTGCGGCAAATTTCAAGAAACTGGATCTCGTTACGGCATATGTCCCTCATAACCGAGAGCACAGCTTTTCATTCTCTCATGGCTGACACTAACTTCCAACTTCAACAACGTATATCTGAGCAAGTGGTCGCCACTGATTTTGCAAACTACTTGGAGGCGCTGCCTTCTACTCAAGCGCGTGATTGTTTACGTTCGTGTTCTGGGCCTGGGGCTGGTGCGTGGCCACAAGCGAGACCAACTTCTTCGACACTCCGTCTATCTTCTGACCAATTTACATCTGCTCTACGCTTGCGGTTGGGTTTGCCTCACCCTCTGCTTTTGGGGGGGGGCTTGGTGCGTTTGCAACGAACCCATTGATGCTGAGGGAATCCATTCGCTTCGTTGCTCACATGGGGGGAAATGAACTATCGCGCATGATTTGGTGCGAGATGCCATTGCTGCCATTGGCGCGGAGGCGGGCTACACCGTCAAACGTGAGGTTTCTAATATATTTCCACCTCGGCCCCAATCTAAGGGTTCTCGGAGCCCTCGTTTTGACTTGGTTTTTCTTCATGGTGCTAGGAGGACGCTTGACGATGTGGTCCTCACGGATCCAACTAGGACACACATCCCATCTCGCGCGGCTTCGCATTCAGGTGTGGCGGCTCGGGAGGCAGCAGTTCAAAGGAAAGAGACTACGCTCACCGAGACCCGTCGGACCAATTTGTCCCATTTGCAGTGGATATTTTTTTATATGTGGACAAATCCTTCGATGACTTCCTTCGCCTGTGTGCGCGAAAAACTTTTGAATCCCGGGGTCCAGGGAGTTCTCCACCGAGTCTTTTGGTTGCATTTTACCGTCAACATGTCTCAATTGCACTTCAGTGGGCGCAAGCTGCCGAAGGAGAGCGGCTCTCCTTCGGCGTAGCACACCAGCCGATAACCGGCGGGGTCTTCCTCACCTTCCATCAAGGGACCCGGTTCACATCCATGATCTCCGTGGTTGTGGACCTTAGCTTGTCTATGGGTAGACTAGTCTAAGTTTTATCATTTTTTAGGCTGTCTAACTCTAGTATTGTTTTGTTATGGTACTTTGCTCTTGTAAGTATTGTTCTGTTTTGTTTCAGTTTTTAGGCGTTGATTACTTTCTTGTGACTCTTGTAGTCTCCAAATGTTTTTTTCCAGTTTTATCCCTTTTGTACAAAGATCTTTTTGCCATCGCAATTTTGGCAATGAAGACTTTTTTCAATTACCGCGAGAACTCTTCGTCTCAAAGAGAAATTTGGACCACTGGCATTCCGTTATTTTGACCCATTGGTACACAACGAGTTAACGATGGGGGGGGGGGGCTCTCCCTCACAGTTTGCCATAAATTAGCGCTGCGCACAGTCAACCATCGGGTACAAATTCACTGCCTTACAGTGTAGAGTATCATACTGAGAAAAGTACAGTAGCCTCTGCCTCGGCAACGTAGAAAAAAACTCGTGTGAAGAATATTAAAATAATTGTACAACGCTGACAATATCGCGCTACGGATTTCAATCGCCGTTTTCAGCAATACCATATATCAAATCAATATATCGGTTATCTCGACCCGCAACAAAGTACATATCGTCTAGAGAAAAAATTTGCTCGATACTTAACAGTATTAATGACATATCGACTTTCTTTGTAAAATTTTCCTTCGACATCAAAGATCTCCCAGTACTTGCCACGTCACAACCCAAATCAGGGAAACCTGTACGCGACAGGCACAAACTCTAAACACACACCGTGTCGCGTAATTGGCGTACTTAAGTGAACTTTTCCACCTTTTCACTTGTGTGCACACTGCCGGGTTACTATAATCGGTTGTGATGTTTCAACGGGCACTATCCGACTGGAATTCGGACACACGTGCTCGGAGAAAAGTTGATAAAAAAACTGAGAAAATTATACATTAACTTATATAACAATAAACATGTACCACCACCATCATAAGAAATTAGTGCCATGTGATTATCAAGAAGGCAATACTCACGCATTCCAATAACATAGGTTGATTGAAAAGTTCAAGCCTCAAATATACTTTTTCTCCAACTTGAAAGTGACTCAAATCATAATTACATATAAAAGACATGTTTTTCATATGTTGTGACAATCCAACGTGTCATTGATATTTAATGCAGGACCTTCGGCACTTGATTTATATCCTACAATTTCATGGTTTACAAGATTTGTGCGAAAAAAAATCACCACATTGCCTATCCCTAAATATGTCCTTTGCGTCCATATTACCGACCAGGGGAGCTCTACAAAAGTCACAAAAAATTATTAAAAATACAAGCCTAAATTCCACCATTTTATACATTCCCCACTCTTTACGCCATCGTCTATTTATAACCTATTGCTTGTGATAATTCTAAAGAGGAAAAAAAAAAACCATGCCAAGATCAGAATTTACTAATGCAATCAACCTTGCCTTCATGTCAATGCTCCTACCTAACCTCCAACCTAACCGTCATTTTGTATTTTTCATAACATAGTCATCTTCCAAACCGACTCATCTCACATCTTTTGTCCTCATTATCTCCTCCAACCTAACCGACATCTCCATTGTCACTATTTCCTGCAATCCCAAAAACCAGACGATGAAAAAAAAGTAAAAAAATGTAACATGGACATCCATCCAAACTTGAAAAGTAAATGTTCTCGCAAACATTAAGTGGCCCAAACTGCAACAAGCGTGATATGAACATCCAAACCTGAAAACAAAATGTTATCAAAAAAGAAAAACAACGAGAAAAACACGAACATCATCTAGCAGAACCTAAACCACCTGTCAATAAATCCCGTTATCCCATAACCAGATAACCCTAAAACATCACCCTGTTCAACTCCAAGTCGGTCCTGCAATATTATTTATTTTTCACATAAATATATTATTATACGCTACGACTATTAGAAGTTCAGTAACGGGGTGACTGTCACAGCGCTACCGGGTGGCGGCCGTACCTGGAAGTCACATCGCAGGCGGTGGAGGTAGTCCTGTGCCTCGGCCGTCAGAGCCTGGAGCTCGCGGCCGTCCGCATGCAGTGCCATGTCAGCAAGCACTCGCACTCGCCGAGCCACCTTCTCATGACGCATCTGGTTTTTTAAGGGTTTAATTTAGGATTTGTACAGGGTTCTTTTTAGGCGCATCCAGGAACCTCAACTTGTCCCACTACAAAATCCCAATAGACCAATACCCTATTGCCCT
>JBBHKE010001255.1:63899-121403 GCA_037447655.1 Zygnema cylindricum | reverse complement strand
GAGGGAGGGAGGGGGAGAGAGCGAGAGAGAGAGAGAGAGAGAGAGAGAGAGAGAGAGAGAGAGAGAGAGAGAGAGAGAGAGAGAGAGAGATAAACTGAGAGAGAGAGAGGGGGAGAGAGAGACGTTGAACTGTGCAAAAGTCAAAGTCAAACTGGAGTTGACTAAAAATTCAAATTAAGAGCTTCCTCTCTCACCTGTGCTGCCAGGAGTTGCGCCTCTCCTCCCCGCCCCTGTCGGCCATGGCTGCCTCCCTCTCCTCCTCCCTCTCTCTCCCTAGCCGCAATAGCTGACAACAAATGCTGTATCTCTCCTACCACTCCCCCAAATTCCTCTCTCGCCCCCCGTGCTCCTTCCACCTCAACCCCTTCCCTCCATGTCTCCCCAGTCCTCCAAAACCCCATCAAGGCCCCATCCTGCGACTCAGAAACCTGTGCAGCTCCATCCCTGTAGAACCCTCCCCCTCCCCCCCCCCCCCCCCCTCCTCCTCCTCCTCCTCGTCTTTGCCCTATGTGACACCATTCCTCTTCCCTCCCTCCCCAACTTCCCAAGTCAAAGTTACTTCTGGGACTCGATCCTGGACTCCTCCTCGGCGACTTTGGTCTGTCTCCCTCCTCCCCTCCTCTCCCACTTTCACCAATCCACAACTCGTGACCTCCTCCTCCTCCTCCTCCTCCCTCTCCTCCTCCCAAGACAGAACTTTCTATGTGAGCTACTCCACTTGTTCTCGGAGAACTCATAGGACTGTCGCTTCTGTTGTCTCCATGTCTCCGTTTCTGTTGCCCAAATGTACTTCTCCCTTCTATTGAATCCCACGGATCTCCTCCTCCCACGGCCCGTTGTACCGCCAACCACGCTTTGTTTGTTTCTGGAGTTCCTCCAAAACTCGTCTTTTTCCTCATTTTTCCACCTCCATTTTTCCCTTTGGGAGAAGATGACTTTCCGCGATGATTGGCTCTTCCTTTTGCCAGCCAGTCATCTCCTTCTCCTCCTCCTCCTCCTCCTCCTCCTCCTCCTCCTTTCCCTTGTTGTTTTCTGTCCTCGAACTTGGAATCTGCGGCTGTCGTCTTTCCCCTCCTCTCCGATTCCTCGTCTCCTTCTCCTTTCCCACTCTCTCTTTCTTCTGTACCTTTCTTCATAGATCCCACGGTTTCATTTTGAAATAAGGGAGATGTCGAGGGACTCGGGAAACCGATCGACGCTGGACTCCCAAACTGTGTGGCATTTGTCGCCACATTTTGTTCGTCTTTTCCCCCTCCTCCTCCTATCCCTCTTTCGTATTCCCCTTCTGGAATCACTAATTTCGGTATCGCCGAAGGCCTCGCGATTCCTACCATCTGTTTTCCCCAAATACTTCCCGTCGACATTCCCTCGGAGCTTTGCGAAGATCCCGAGAGAGACTGCATCGGATAATCCAGTACAGAAACGCCATTTTCTTCCATTTTCGACAACATTTCTACTTTTTTCGATTCTCCAGTTTCTTGCATTTTGGGAGACAGTACATTTGTTATCTGTCCCCTTGCTGTCTCCATGTGGTTTTGTTGACTGATTTCCGTTAAATCGAGATTTAGGGTTTGAGTAGTCAACATTAAATTTGAATTTTGTTGTACGGCATATTGTTGTGGTACAATGGACGAAATGGGCAACAAAAGGGACGGAGACGTAGTGACGGTGGTAGAAAGAGACGAGTTTTGATGGAGAAACAGGTCTAACGGTTTGTCGGACATAACGGTTTCCGTTGGGTCCAACAGGGTCATGGATGAAGGGGATGTGTACTCCCCCGACAGAAGCTCCGTGATACTGCACACATCACATTCGAAAAAACACCCGTGACATCATTGCTGACGTCAACAATTGCGAAACCGCCGACAGCAAAACAGTACGGGTAAAGTGTCGTACGCATGGGAAAGGATAGTACAGTGCCAATCGACATTAGAGTTCGTCCCTTTCAATAAAGTGCGCCGCTTTCTGCGCCGAGGCCGAGCCACTGACCTGTAGGATTCCGCTCGCAGCAGGTTGTCAGCGCACCACGGCGGTTCCATAATGGACGGGTCCAAAGGGGTGATTTCATCCCAAGCCGCCGATCCCAAAGTGATATCGCGCGCCAGAGGCTTGGCTGGCTGCAAAACAAACTCAATTATTTTTGAGTTGCACTATCCTTACACATACATACGCATATACATATACATTCGTACATCTATACAAACATACATATATATATATATATACATACCTTACACCTATATACATATAATACATATATACGTATATACATACATACCTTTACACCTATATACATATATACATAGATGTATATATGTACATAGATATATATATACATGTATATAGATGTATATATACATGTATATAGATGTATATATGTATATAGATGTATATATGTATATAGATGTATATATGTATATAGATGTAGATATGTATATAGATGTAGATATGTATATAGATGTATATATATAGGTACATAAATATAGGTATATAGGTATAAAGGTATGTATATACATGTATACATAGATCATACCCTCTATTATCTACATGCCAAATCTGTTCATTTTCTCCAAAAACAGTGAATATGTTGTTCCCTGTGCATCCTGTAGAAGTTGCAAAAAATAAAAGAAAAAGCTTTACCCATCCTGAAAACTTTCTTTGCCATGTAAGCACACAATCTGGACAGAATTTGGCATGTTCAATTGCCTAAAAAAATGTGAATTTTGACCTTTATTTCCATATATTCGGACATATTTTCGCCTCCACTTCCATCGACCTCTTCCGATTTCGTTTCTACTTCCTTTAATTTTACAACCGCTTCATTCCTATCCTCGTTGTTTCCAAAATCAAACAAAATATTTTCGCTCGAAATCTCCTCCGTTTTCACATCCGACAACTGTGCAAAAAAATTGTCTCCGCTTTTCGCATCGTTATGATGAATTGCAGTTGCTGCGTTTCTCTGCAAACAAAACAAACGCAAAAGAAAAGAAAAGAAAAGATTCAAATTTTAAAGGATAACGGCAAAGAGAAACCGTTTCAAATGGAAGTTAAACGCATTTAACTCCTAAAAGAAAAGTTAACCCTAAATCAGAGTGCGTTAAGAAGACAGTGTCAGTTCTTACGCAGAAACTTAGTTTCTCTGCTAATGTTTTAGTGAGAGGAGAGCGGGACTACCTCTACTAAGGCTCCCAAAGGCAATTGAGAGTCAGGAGAATTCCCAGGTTGTGACGTCACACAGGAATTCGTGACAGATGTCGTACCTTTCCTTGCAAGCGCCTGCAATCACAGCGTTTACAAATAAGATAAAACAATAAACTCCATATAAACATCATTAAGCTTAGCACAACGAGTTCAATCCTGTAAGAACTGAAAACAAAAAAAAACCCACTTTGGCTCCCCTTCCTTCTCCTCAGACCTCTGACTCTCTCTCTCTCTCTCTCTCCTCTCCCACCCTTCACTCACACCCTTTCCTCCTCTTTCGAGTTCTTTCCGATTGTAGTCAAATCAACAGAAGTCAGTAACATCTGCTTGTCCTTCAACTTCCTATACAGTTAAAACTTTTAGGCTTTCTGTAAACCTTTTCCAGTTGTATCTAAAATATATACTTTATGAATAGAAGTTCCTATAAAAAAACCAGGTTTTAAGACAGAATTCAAGTTTTTAGACAGTCTATTAACCAAGAACTTAAGAGGTACTATCATATCAGGTTTATTACTTTAACACATAATATTCAGTAATCCATCTTTTCTACCTACCTGTTACACTACACTGTAAACTTACAGGATTATCTATTTATATCTATTTCATCTCTTTATAGAATTAATAGTCAATAGCTCTATGTAAACACATCCTTATTTTCCTTGAAGTCAGTGCCACGTGTCCCTTCCTTCTCCCTCTCCCTCTCCCTCTCCCTCTCCCTCTCTGCCACTAACTGTTGCCAAATCGGTCAGCAACCCTCTTTGTCCTTTTCTAAAAATGAGGGAAGATTCAAAGCTTTCTAAACATTTACTTCAAAAAAACTTGAAAAGGAGCTCAAATAACCACAAGGACTGTCATTGATTCGACAAGCGAGAAAAAAGACAGAGGAAACCTCAAAGTGAGTGCCACAATAATGGCCGAAGTGAGGAGAGAAGGAGAGAAGGAGAGAGAGGAAGAAAGAGGGAGAAAGGAATAGAGTGGAAGAGAGGGAGAGAGAGGGAAAGAGAGGGAGGGGGAGAGAGAGGAGAGAGAGAGCGAAGAGCGAGAGAGAGCGCAAGAGGGAGAGTGAGAGAGAGAGCAAGAGAGAGAGTGAGAGAGAGAGGGAGATGGCACTCACATGTGCTGCCAGCGAGGCGGCCACGAGTGCCGGGAGATCCTGGTCGTTGATTTCCATGTCGTCCAGTTCTGATCCCATCAGTTTTTTCGCAAGAGCCCGGTACTCCTCCGGACTCCTCGGGACATTTTCCTGCGAAAAAACATAACAAAACACAATCGTAACCGGAAACTTTCATATATGGAAAACACAAGCAATATAACCAGTTTTATAAGATCTCTGCAAAAACATCGATCCCTGTAGGAGAGACAGAGAAACACTACAATTCACAGGGATTTTCGGACATAAAAGACAAAAGTTTCGCCTTTTCGAGGATCGATTTCCTACCGGAAAACGCAACGGAAAGACAATCGAAACTTAAAACTTTACTAAGAAACCATTCTAATTTTGTAAGATGTATGCGACAACAATCGTAAGAAAGTGAGAAACCATTGTAGAGAGGGATTATCAAACATAGAAGACAAAATTTTGGCCTTTAAAAAGAAAAGTTTTGTCCAGGATCACTTCTACAGTACAAAAGAGGAAAGGAGTGGACAAGTTTTCTTATTGGAGGAGAACATGGGATTGGAAAAGAATCAGAAAACCCGACAAGTCACCTTTTCTCTTCTTCACTGCCACCTCTCCATCTCCCTTTTCACTGTTCCTCTCCCCCTCTGTCCCCGCGCCTCCCTTCCCTCCCTCCCCCCTCCCTCCCTCCCTCACTCACTCCCTCCCTCTCCCTCTCTCCAAAATTGTATTTTTTTGTCCAGAAATGGGAAGCCAAAGTAAACATGCCAACATGTGTGGAAAGAGGGAGAGAGAGAGAGAGAGAGAGAGAGAGAGAGAGAGAGAGAGAGAGAGAGAGAGAGAGAGAGAGAGAGAGAGAGAGAGAGAACGAGAGAGGGAGAGAGTGCGAAAGAGAAAGCGAGAGAGAGAGAAAGAGAGACGGAGAGAGAGAGAAAGACAGAGAGAGACAGAGAGACAGAGAGAGTGAGAGACAGAGAGCGAGAGACAGAGAGAGAGAGAGAGAGAGAGAGAGAGAGAGAAGTAATGAGAGCCTCACCCCAGTCCCGAAGGTCGCGAGAACGGAGCTCTGTGGATCAGAATCCCCATCAGATGCTGATCCTCCTCTCTCTCCACCCCCCTTCTGGCCTCCGTCCCTCTCCGCCCTTTCTACCGTCACACTCTCGCTCCCTCCATGACTCCTTCTCTCACCACTGCCCTCCCCTCCCCCGCCTCCTCCTCCCCCTCCTCTCCCTCCACCCCCCCCCGACGAACTCCCCTGTATCTGCACATTGGCAAAGGCTGCCCTGAGAGGGATCGCTAAGCTCCTTGCGGGATAATCCCCCTCCTTCCCCCTGATCCTCCTGACTCCTTAAGCTAGCTTCCTCCCTTCCGGCTGATCCTCCCCCTCAGGTTCGAGCTGAGAAGCGTTTATCCCGCCCTGCCTTCTTTCCTTCCATCCTGCCCATCCCTGCCCTGAAGTATGCCGAGGAGCGATCAGGGAGAGGGGCCCAAAGGGGGAGGGAGGGGGGAGAGGGAAAGGGGAAGGGAGGGAGGAAGGGAGGGAGGAAGGGAGGGAGGATGAGGGGGAGGCGGGGAGGGAAGAAGGGGTATTTAGGGGGGGAGAAGAGAGGGTAGGAGAGGGAGAGGTGGGGAGAGAGAGGGGGGAAGAGAGACAAGTCATGAGAGTTGGGAAGGTGGTGGGGAAAGGTGGGGGGGAGGGAAGGGAGGGATGGAAATGGGAAGGTACAGTACAGTAGTGAGACAAGGAAGCATGTTTCGGATCGGGATTCGGACGCTGAATGCGATGGACAGTTGGTGTACTGATACGGAGTGGCAGCGATTGGCAGGGAGACGTTCGGAACTGAGTCCCAGAAACGACAAAAAAGTGTAGAGGGCTCTGCGGGATGCCATGAGTGGCGATATTCCGTTGACTCGCCAGAAGCCCACGCGGACCGCGGATTGTGCGAAAACGACGGTTTAGTATTTTGTCGTATAGTGTGCATGTCAAAAGTTGTACAGAGGTGGTCGACTCTCACGGGTGGAGAATTTGGCGTGGATTAACCCTCATCAGATAAAGCCTTTCCTGGATAGTGCCGGAAGGGTCTGTCTTGTCGTGACTCCAGATGGACGGCCTAGATTGGATTTATGTGAAAGTACGGTTTTGCTTTTTTTAGTTTTTTCGACTTTTTGTATTTTATGACGTCATCTTCCGCCTTGCGCCCGGTGCAGGGCCTGTCCTGCAGCTGCGTTGCCGCGAAACGAGCGGTCCAGAATGATCAGCAGCATAATTTAAAATGCCGGCGTATTCTGTCGCTTGCGGGTGCGAATGGCGCGATAATGGTTCACGGCGTCGAGATGGCAGAACGCATTCTATTCGCTAGAAGACAAGAAAAAAAATAGGTGTACGTAAAATTGTAGAAGCAGCCGAAAGCAACCAGCGTATAAAAAATAAAGGAGCAGAAAACTTGAGAAAAACAAAAACAAAAAAAAACGCAAGCCAGAAGAAAACAAAGGGTACATTTTGCGTTATTTCAAGCAGTTACGCACGTGAAATGTCGTTTGTTGTTCCGCTTTCAGATTTTAAATTCTGTGCGATCGGGCGGCCGTGAATTACGCCTAAATGGCCGTTTCACCCAGGAAATGCTCCCATTGGCCCCAAGTCCAGCCGGTTTCGGGCTTTCCTTTGTCATGTAGCGCAGCTACTGTCCGTTAGACTGGCTGTTAAACTTGTTTTTTATAAAAGCGCCAAACGTGAGGGACCTAAAGGCACGTCTACGTTTGAAATCGGCGCAAACAACTGACGGACCGGCGACCACGTCAGCACTTTTCCGGACAAAAGCTGATTTAGTTTGATAGCATGCGCCAATGATTTCAGAGGGCGTGTAGGGAGTCCAAACAGAATTTGTCGGTGGTGACCGTTACGTTTCTGTTTTGTTTTTTACCTTCGTCACGAATTTCGGTAGCGTCACAAGAAAAATTTACACGACGTCACAATTTCTACCCGTGCCCGTAGTGTCCATCGCTTCGAACTGAAAATAATAGGGGTCTAGCAGAGTTAAGTAATAATGTTTAAAAAAGCCCGAAAAAATATAAATTTGTTCCCTAATGGTTTAATTGACTGAAAATAGAAACGCCAGAAGTCTAGGCTCGTTATTTTATTCTTTTTTTTCATTCTTTTTTTAAGTCCTTAGCTGAAGAGAGTTCAAATCCCATTAACGTAGCTGACTAGATGTTCATTTTCTGACGAATTGAAATGATTTATTGAACCAAATAGGAGTATGAAGGGGTGGACATTTAGCATAGTAATAGGTTTGCACTTTCTGAGTGTTTAATTTTATCAGCTTACAATTATTTAATTGAAAGGTTTGGTTTTCTGATCCCTTATCATCCCTGCATTTGTCAATGAAACAGCTCGCCTTCCGTGTCAATGGAAATAACACCTAAAGGGGAATATCCATTAGTTCATGTTGGTGCCTTTAGTATGATACATAATTTAGCATTGTTGATTTTTTTGCCATTCAGACGTAACTTTTTTTTGTGGAGAATAATTGGGCACACACCGCCATGGGCTCCATAATATTGAAGAGGTATTCGGACCAGCACCTATGTTTTGCTGTTAATTTGTATTTTTAATGTTACATGCAAAATTTTGACGATTTTGAACTCGATCGCAACAACATTTTTTAAGCAGTTCAACTAGCCCACCTTCTAGTTCATTGAGGTTCATAGGGTTGAGAACTATGATTGGGGGCTACTTGTTTCCATGGAGTTTTGGCCTTTCGTACTCGAGGAAAGATGCACTGCAAGATTGGTGCAACAAATCTATTGGTGTGCATTTACCTTTCGTGTGTAGTTTTAATGTGATAGTATGCAATTTCTAAGTGAATTAAATACTAAATTTCGTATTGGCTATGTTAAATAAGGGTGTGTCCCCATGTACACGAGTAAGCGTTTTTTTTCTGTCATTGTCCTCAAAAATCTAGCGTCGTACCACTTAGGTTACAATCCTATAAAGAAAGAGAAAAAATTGAAAGTACAATTGCCTTATCGTCAACTTATAATGTACTACAGGTTGTCATCTCGTGTTTGCTAACCCACAGCTACATCAAGAAGTGTCATCCTCAAACTTTACTTTAAAACACGTCGCAGATGTGTTTTAAATTAAAGTAGCACCGCTCACATAATAGGAAGACAACTTCACATGTGTCCAAAGTTTTTGAATTTTTGAGGCGATTTAAAACGGTGAGGAACATTACACGATTTGTTATATTTTGTCCATTTGCGTCTAATACGACGAGGAAAAGTACACGATTTGTTTTGTTTTGTCCATTGTCTTCCAATATAAATTAAACTTATAAAAGAGTATCAAGATTTTGATGCCATTTCAGCAAAAGGTGGGAAATTTGTGAAGGGGGCACCCCAAATAGCTCTCATTGCCACTCTAACTTTTATTCTCATCCACTCCTTCACACTTCACTATTTCCAATCCATTCACAAGGTGGCTCTACGCTAACCGGTAGGGAGCAAAAGAAAATTGTAAAAGTGATGTTATTTTACCAATGAGAGAGGTATTAAAGCACTTCTTCCGCTTTAAGTAAATAAAATGTCCAACCTATTTTTGCTATGTTGTTTATCTCAAAAAAAGAAAAAAAATCAAATTTAAAGTTATGATGAAAAGAGGGAGAGGAGATATTCAATGTGCATGGAACTTATCAAAAAGGCGACCGGATAGGAGAGGCAAAGGAAAAGGCCTTTTCCCAACCATGGACACCATAGGGCTAAAAAGCTACACGTCTACAATTTCACGTTAAGACATGCGACATCTTAAGCAGTTACAAAAAGTAGCGTGTAACAACACAAATTGTAGACGTTGACAACCACTACGGGCATTGTCGACTTATACAATCGTCACATACGTAAGTAACGATTTCGTTTTACGCATTGGGACATTGTCGACTTATACAATCGTCACTTACGTAAGTAACGATTTCGTTTTTACGCATTGGGACACTTAAAAATTGTGTAACGATAATCTTTGCCACAATACAAAGTTAGTTACGTTACAATTACATGGTGACATACCCTAAGTCTTGAGTATGAAGTAAATTTGAAGCTTGACAAAACTGAATAGTTCAGTTGGTTGTTTATGTTTATGTCATTTATGTGGCAAAAACCCAAAAGAAGAAAAATCCCAGGTCTATAGAGAAAAATAACTTTAGTGAATTGAATTCGAGTCATCCACGTGGTAAATCCATCAATTGTGAGTTCGATCTAACAACATGAAAGTACTAAAACTAGAGCGTGAAAGTTGAATGTAACGCTCATTTGGTGGTTCGTACCGATTTAACAAATAACAGTACAATCACACTTTTTGTTCAATGTTCGACTCCCGAAAGTCAAACTGCAATGACGGGTTGAAAGTCACAGGCTCTAGTTTAAATTTAAATCGAGGCTCTAGTTTAGATTAAAATAGCGGTTTACAGTACAGTAGAGTACAAACTACACCGTGAATCGATATTAGCGTTCATAAAGCTATTTCGGCCTTCCCAAATTTTGACCAAAATTATCAAATAGAATTATTAATTCTATTTCGGAAAACCCCAAATTCCCAATTAGAGTCAATGATTCCCAAATTCTCAATTAGCGTTAATAATGCTAATTTTATTTTAACCCTAAATTTCATAACGCTAATAGAGATTCACGTTGTAGGTTCCGCTTGGGTATCTCGTGTTTTTAAGGTTATATGTTTAGGGTTTTTAATTATTTGTGCATATGTTTATAAAAAAAAAACACAAATAATGAAAACCCTTAACACATATATACATATGAAGGGCCGCGCGGCGAGGCGAGTCGTAAAACGAAATGAAAGGGGAGCGACGTGGACGGGGGCGCTTCCTCGACTCACCAGACCCACCAGGCCTCGGGTGCCAAAAATTTGATACAGTATAGTATACCGTGAATCGTTATTAGTGTTTAGAAATTATGAGTGTTAATAATTAATTAGTGTTATTAATGCTAATTTGGGTTTTGCAAAATAAAATTGAAAAATTAATTGTAATTGATCAATAACAAATGATATACACTGGATCTGCTGTAATTATATATACACTAAAATAGGTAAAAGTACAAAATTTGACAATCCGTACAACGTCGCGTCCTTTTCTACAATTTATCCATAAGTATAATTTGGGTTACCGTGTTAATAATTAATAAGCCGTTCATACTTAGACTAAAATATGTATGAGTACAAAACCGTTTATTATAAGCGTATTTATGTATGCAACCGACATAAGCTAACTACAATGTCCGTACGATTTTCTTTAATGAAGTACATTATTGTACGAACAAACACTTTCCTTACACCACATTATTCAAGAAATGTGTAATTCATAATGGTTAACGCTAATTTATAATAACCGTTATTAACGTCAAGGAAAATTTTGATTTGTTAATTCTATATCAGGTTTCGAGGTCAAATTTTGGGGGTGCCGATATAAAGTATATAAGGCTAAAAACGATTCACGATGTACTGAACTGTACTACGCGAATCGTAATTAGAGTTATGTACGCTAATTTCGTCACCCCAAATTTTGACTCCATCACCTGAAATATAACATTATTATAATTATCCTTTACATTATTTAAAGTACTTTTTGAATGAGCGTTAATAACTCTAATACTGTGCTGTTTTGAATAGTGTGACATACGAGCTATGTCAGACCGTGCAAAATTGTACTTTATTAAGTAAAAAAATACAAATGATGATTAATACAGGCCATTATCATGTAATGTGTTTTAACAAACCGCGTAGTGGAAACGTCATAGTGACGATAAACTGTACATTTTGTCACATTTTGTACGAAAACCTAATTTACAGTAGAGATATTCAGCGCGTCAAATTAGAATACTTAAATAAATTAGAGTCAATTCCTTTTTGAAAAGTTATATCACACAAATTAGAGTTCATAACTCTAATTATTTTTTTTCTCTTTTTTTACTCTAATTTTTTATTTACTCTAATTACGATTCGCGATGTACACCTTGAATCGTTATTAGCGTTAAGAAATTGTTGTGTTAAAAATTAATTAGCGTTATAAATGCTAATTTGGATTTCTCAAGATTTCGAAAAATCAAAATTACTCTAATTGATCCATAACGATGATTTGGGTATAACGGATCTACCATCAGGATCTTCACAGTAAAAAAGGTAAAAGTACAAAATCTGACAAATCGTACACCGTCGCATCTTTTTACTCTATTTTTTTCATAAATATAATTTGGCTTTTTTTGCTGTATAGTTAATAAGCGACAAATATATTTACAGTAAGATAGGTACAAGTACAAAATCTGACAAATCGTACATTGTCGCCTCGTTTTACTCTAATTTACTCATAACTCTAATTTGGGAATAAAATGTACGCGATAAATACCACTACACTAAAAGAGGTACGAGGTAAAAATATGAAAAAACGTACAGCGTCACGTGATTATAACGTTTCTATGCGTCGGTTTGCAAACGCAGCTAACCGTTAACGCGACATAACAGTACAACTGACATAGGTTGCATTCCTTCAGTTGCGAATTCTGTAATGTATGCAACTTTAACGACTCGAAGGGGCTTTTTACACTGTCGGTACATAAAACTTACATTAAAATGGGTGATTAATTATAATATGGTTGCCTCTCACCTTATTAATTAGCATTATTTTACATTAATATGGTGCCCTAACTCTATGAAGGTCGCCGTTTGGTTGCTTTATTAGAGTTAATATACTATAAAATAGACACTTAACTCCAATACGGTGGCGTTTCGTGGGAAAAAATGAAAAACATATCATGTATTAGAGTAAATGTTAACTCTAATTGAGGCTAAAACTCCCACAAAACTTAATGAATTGTCGTAATAAGGCTCTCATTGGTTATTGCCGAATACATGTGGCTTATTCAAAATCCACGTAATTTTAAAGACTTCTAACGAGCGTAGATAACATTGGAAAAACGTTTGCCATATTCACAAAGCCCACAATATACCTCTGCAAAAATTTACCGAACAACCATTAAGTTGGAGTTGTTTCGATGGCGGGTTCAACAAATTTTAGGGTGTGTAAGTTTTCAATTTTCTTGCCAAATTTAACCAAATTTGTAAATATTCCCGCTTTTACTACCTCGTTTTCAAAAATTATAAAATTTGAAAATCGAAAATAAGTTCAAATTTCAAATTTGAATGAAAACATTGCGAAAAACAATTCCCTCGTTTTTTACCGATCAATTTCATAATATTTTTATTATATATATTTCGCCATGAACACAGCCATGACAGTATCAACTTGTTTTCTGTAATAGCTTAGGCTGCCATTGTTAAAATCTAAGGTTTCTATTTTATATTTTTTAGGTCACCGTGTAGCAAAATAAAAAGGTTACACAAAATAAAAAGGTCTCATAGGGCCGACAGGTTATGCTTTCCCTCTCTCTAGTCCCCATACTTGTTGCGGTCAATAAAAAACGGTAAGAGAGAGATAGAGCCATGGCTGCCTGAGCAGCCATAAGAAATAGGGGAATCAGCCCTTTGCAAAAAGCTGACAGACCAAGGATTTGTTTTTGGTTCGAATAGACTGCCGGACTAGCCGACCGTTTGAGGGGACATAAAATACTTAATATATAGTGCGAACATGATCCCGCACGAAACAAATATGAATGATCACTTTCTAGGTTTTCGGACTTGGAATGACCTGGCGCCACGTGGAGAGATAACATTTGGTCGGAAGAATTCCAGAAAACATAAAGAGCAGTAAAACGTGGACACGCGTCTACTCAATGGCCTTGTCGTACACATGCCGTACATAAAGGACATCGGCCGTAATACCTTTCTGTACTTTACAGTTGCTTGATTGGCTCGTACTGCACTAGATAGGGGTTGTGAGAGAAGAATATGACTTAGCAATTTTTAGGAGACACCCACCTCTCTATTTGAGAGTTTGTATAAATTCGCTTCTTTGCCACCTCATAACTTATCGGCTGGTTGGCCGTTTAATTGATATTTTTTTAATACGAACCCAGGGGAGCCCAGACTGCGCATGGGTGCAGTCAGATTGTCAACTTGTCTGCTTGGGCAGCAATGGTTGTGGTTGAAATTGGGTTAGTAAAAAACTACCCAAAGGCTTTTTGAATTCTGTAGTCCAATGGAGGACACATAATCGCAGGTTATGGGCCCACCCTCTAGGGTGCCTATCTTCAATGGATCTGGGTTCATCTATTGGGAAGCCATGATGACAAGGGCTTTGTGCGACCAACGATACAGGGGTATTGTCAGTGGACAAGTGAAATGTCCACCTCAAGGAACTCCACCAAGGTTTCGTGGAATAAGGTTTTCTGCAGCGACATCTGCTACAGCAGAGGAGGCACATGATGGGGATAGCAATGTGTCCGAAAAAGATAAAGAGAAGGAGACACCTCTTACTCCTATTGCTCTTATTGCCACGGCACCCGGAGCCGCCGCCGTGAAGACCGTGGAGAATGATACCCAAACGAGGGAAGACATCTACATGGCTGCCAAAAACTTCATTCTAAGACACCTCGCTGAGGCTTTGGCAACCCCCCACCTTCACATTTATAAGGCCGAGGAGTTGTGGGTGAGTTTGGTGGAGATCTATAGAGTTGTAACTATTCAAGAACTCTAGTTGGCTGAGCAAAAGTTAGTGAATTATACTTACAAAAGGGAAAAGATGTTAGACTTTTGTAATGATCTCTCTTGTTTGTATATGGAAATGGAGAGTTCCAAGTGGACAGGTACAATCAAGATGAACGTTAACACTCTCATCATGAAGTTACCCGACAAGTATGAAAACATAGTGTATGAAATACAGGAAATGACTGACAGTTCATGGAAGGAGAACACAGTGGTCCGGATGATACTTGTGCAAGAGAACACAATTGAGATTAAGAGAGGGGGAAAGAGCATCCAAGCTCTAGTTGCAAGAGCAAACCGGTGGGGGAAGGATCTGAAGAAACCGTACAAAAGAGAGAGAGATGAGTGTGGAGGACTAAGGCCCCCAAAAGGTCTTTGTCATTTTTGCAAAAAGCCGAGAAACTTCATAGCGGATTGTGTCAACCTGTTCGAGTTGAGGCTCCAAGAGAATCGTTGAGGGGGTTCTTCCAGAGGGAAGAAAAAGGCACTTGTGGTCACAAAAGTAAAAGGAGAGACCGAGGACGAGTCATCTGAGGAGGATGGGGAGCTTCTTCTTAACGAGAGTCATGAGGAGAAGAAGATCACTCGGAAACAAAAGTGTGCTCTCGAAGCAATTCATCAAGCTCCATAATAAGGATGGATCATCGACTTAAGTGCATCCATACACATGAGTCGTGATAAGCACCTCTTTACTAAGTTAAGAAAAATCCCTACTGTAGAGATAGAGTATGGAGATGGGAGAGTGGTAACTACAGATCTAGTGGGGTGGTAGATCTGAAAGTCTTAGTGGAGGGTTAGACTGCTATACTCACCTTCTCATATGTACTTTACATTCCCTAGCTGAGTAAAAATCTAGTCTCTATGTCTGTGTTAGATGACAAAGAGTTTGATACCTTCACCAGAAAGGGAGTCTTTACAGCTAAGTATAGGGATATAGTCTACTTCACGGCAGATAAAGGTAGCTAAAGAATGTTTAGGCTTAACCTGAGTAATGAAAAGAAGAATGCTTACTTTGTGGTGTTCCAAAGTAGATGATTTGGCATAAGCGGTTGGGGCATGTGCATTTTGATAGGCTGAGGGAAATAAAGAAGCTTGGTGTAGGTGAAGGCATTTAGTTTGGGGATAATGAAATGATGGATGATTGTAGTGGCTGTGCTCAAGGTAAGGCTCATAGACTTCCCTTTCTTATAGCTGCCACATATAGGGGTGAAAAAGTGCTAGATCTGGTCCACAAAGATATACGGGGACCTGCAAAAGTACCTTCGGTTAGAGGGAAGAGGTTTATGTTGACAATTACGATGATTGGTCTAGATACTCCATAGTCTACTTCCTAAAAACAAAGTCTAAAATACCAACTTACTCCAAAGATTATAAATCGTGGAGTGAGAAGTTGCATGGAACCCGCATTAAGAGAATAACGCGTGATAATGGGGGAGAATATACCTCTAATCAGTTTGAGGAATACTTAAGTGATGAGGGAGTTCAGCACCAGAAAATTGCACCATATAACCCGAAACAAAATGGGGTAGCTGAGAGGTTGAACTGAACACTAGAAGATAGTGTTTGTAGTATGTTGGCCGATAAGAAAATAAGAAAGAGATTTTGGGTAGAAGCCATGAACTATGCCACCTACATTGAGAAATAGAGTTCTTACCTCAGCAGTAAAAAGAATGACACCTTATGAGAGATAAGTTGGCAGTTAACTAGATATCTCTCACCTTAAAGTATTTAGTAGCTAAGTTTACAATCTTGATACGGAAAGGAAGAACTCGTAACTAGATGCTAAGGAAAAACCTGATACTTTGTAGGATATGATAAGGATGTCAAGAGATATAGAGTTTATGACTTGGCAAATCAAGATATCATTTTGGTTAAACACCTAGTTGTCATGGATGAAGGGAAGTCATTTGACCCCTTCAAATATACTAAGAAGATAAGAATAAGTTTTGAGTGTGAAAGTGAGGAGAACTCGGTTTTTCCCGAAAGGGACATGAGTGAAACAGTGATTGTAGATTTAGGGGAGATCGAAGATATGGTTGATCTACCAGAAACCTTATATATTCCTTTGGACTTTCAGGAGAGAGTAGTGTAGGAACCGGAAACAACTTCCATCGATAGGGGAGCTGAAGAAACAATAAGGAGAAATCGAAGACTTCCCTCCATTCCAACTTTGAAGTTTGAGGGAGGGAGAACGAGCAGCAAAAGGATACAAGAAAAATATGTCACTCATAAGGTAACTAATCTATCTCACCCCGACGATCCTCAGTCAAACTCGGAGGCAGAGAACAGTTCGAAGAAAGACACATGGATTAGAGCCATAAAAGATGAGATGGCCTCCATCATGGAAGCAAATACTTGAAACTAGCGGATTATCCTCTGGACAAAAAAACCGATAGGCTATAAATGGGAGTTTTGCAACTTTGAGACCTCCATAGGTACTCAGAGTAGGCAGCTTGCTCGAAGCCTCTAGGATAACCTCAGTTCGTTAAGCTTTGTCTGAATATTGCTGACACCCTGAAAGAATACAAACTGACCAGACTGCACCCCTTGGAAGGGATGACTCCCGTGAGTTTGCCACAAAAAGAATCCTTGAATTTGCTCCCCTGAGCAGTTAATTATCAATGGTCAAAGATGACCCTTTTATACAAAAGCTCTCTGAGAGAGAGGTGGCTACCTCTAATTTTCTAACTCCTAAACCCCTCTCTAAACCCTCTCCTACTGATGTACGAAACCAATCAGTTGAGTGTAGAGTACAGAAAGGTACTTGGTTCGAAGTACTTTATGTATGGCCATTGTACGATATGACCAGAAAGACGACGCCTGCCATATCTGGGTTCGCCATAATATGTCCCGGAGATGCCGTTATCCAATGTCATGCTGCCACGTGTCACCCGTTGTGGTTGTGACCAAAAATAGCCAAATTGACCATTCCGCGATGCCGGCTTCTTTCTCTGTTGTCAGATTAATGTCGGCCTTAATTTATAGCCGTTAAAAATACAAGTAGTACATTTCCGGTGTAATTCTATTTTTAACTGTGTCTGTGTGATTGTGGTTCGTTTGTCAGTAAATCAAACTTTTTTTTTTCGTCATCTTTAAGTAGCTATCGTACACTATATACTTCAGCACTGGTCTTAGACTACAGGGTAAGACTAACGGCTACTTTGACGGATGGTAGGTACCTAGATCAAATCCTGGGTCCGTCAATCTTTTTTGGTAAGTTTACCAAGGATCTGCCTTCTGACTCTAGAAGAAGCATAGGCAGCCATGGCTCTAGCTTCCTCTCCAGCCTTCAGTGACTACGACAAGTATGGGGAATACGGAGAGAAGCTAGAAGCAGGCTGTCTTTGCTTTTTCCTGCTTTTATTTAAATCTTTTAACTAACCTAGAAAATACCTTTTATTTCAACACTCCCATTATTTTCTAATCACTTTTGATTTTAAGTCCACATCTCTCTCTGTAGAAAATCAATTTTGGAGAAGTTACCGGCTTGGTCATCATGTCTGCCACCATCTCACTGTCTGGTCTGTATTCTAGACTTATTATTTTGTTCTCCACCTTTTCCCTAACAAAGCTAAGTCTGATGTCCATGTGTTTTGCTTTAAAATGAGGCGGATGAATCGGTTTTAGGCCAACCGAATGTCATTATTCAAAAGGACAACTCGTGGTGTGAAGGACAAAGGGCCGGTGGCTTTGCAACTGTGGTCATTTGTTTCCATCGGTTGTTTGTCCTTTCTCTGTGAAGACGTGGTAGAGCAGAGTTGCCTGCGACTGTCCCCTACTATGATGTTCCAGGCTCCGGACAGAAAGGTTCCAGCATGATGAGCCTTTAGAGGCTCCATATCCCAACCCATGAGGTCATAATCATCTCCACTCATCGTGGTCGGCTGTTCCAGCTCCGGTAGTTTTTGTAGCAGTTTTTGTTTCTGTTTTTGCAGTTTTAGAGCAGGTGTCAAAGGTTGAGGTGTGCGGGCATTTGATCTCAAGCAGAGAGCAGCCAATTCTGTTGCCATGGCGGCCAATTGAGTACTCTGCTGCTGAATGATATGTTCCGCCGTCAGTCTACTAGGTCTTGGTTCATCGGGAGATCGTCGTCCCCAAGGATTCAAAAGTTGCAATGGTAGAGGATTAACAGTTGTTTCCCCTTCGCCCGTGAACAAAGCATATTGCATCATTTTTTTTGGGACGCCATTCTTCCGGAAACATTGCCGATTCTTTATGGCCCATGAACACACAAGCCTCAAATTTTCGTGCAACTTTGAGACCTCCATAGGTACTCAGAGTAGGCAGCTTGCGAGAAGCCTCTAGGAAAACCTTAGTTCTTTAAGCTTTGTCTCAATATTGCTGACACCCTGACAAAATATAGACTGACGAGAGTGCACCCATTGGAAGGGCTGACTCCCCTGAGTCTGCCACAAAAAGAATCGTTGAATTTGCTCCCCTGAGCAGTTAATTATCAATGGTCAAAGATGACCCTTTTATACAAAAGCTCTCTGAGAGAGAGGCGGCTACCTCTAATTTTCTAAGTCCTAAACCCCTCTCTAAACCCTCTCCTACTGATGTACGGAACCAATCAATTGAGTGTACAGTAGAGAAAGGTACTTGGTCCGAAGTACTTTCTGTACCGCTATTGTACGATATGGCCAGAAAGACGACGCCTGCCATATCTGGGTTCGCCATAATATGTCCCGGAGATGCCGTTATCCAATGTCATGCTGCCACGTGTCACCCGTTGTGGTTGTGACCGAAAATCGCCAAATCGACCATTCTGCGATGCCGGCTTCTTTCTCCGTAGTCAAATTAATGTTGGCCTTAATTTATAGCCGTTAAAAATACAAGTAGTACATTTCCGGTGTAATTCTATTTTTAATTGTGTCTGTGTGATTGTTGTCCGTTTGTCAGTAAATCAAACTTCTCTTTTTTGTCATCTTTAAGTAGCTATCGTACCCTATATAATTCAATACTGGTCTTAGACTACAGGGTAAGACTAACGGCTACCTTGACGGATGGTAGGTACCAGGATCAAATCCTGGGTCCGTCAATTTTTTTGGCAAGTTTACCAAGGATTTGCCTTTTGACTCTAGAAGAAGCATAGGCAGCCATGGCTCTAGCTTCCTCTGCATCCTTCAGTGACTACCAGTAGTATGGGGGCTAGTGAGAGAAGCTAGAAGCAGGCTGCCTTTGCTTTTTCTTGCTCTTATTTAAATCTTTTAACTAACCTAGAAACTACTTTTTATTTCAACAACATGCTCTTTTTTTTATTCTCTTTTCTGGGGCAAGGTGATATAGTTAAATCTGGAAAGCCAATCCTATTACCTATATATTTCTACGTGGTAGTGCATTTGTGTCTTCATCTAGAGTTCTCTTTGCTTTGGAGTGACCATCCCAGAGTAAACTAAAACCCCTTGGAATCAGGACAGTGGGTTTTGAGGAAACAAGTGCGATGGACTTCCCGTAGAGAAAGCACAGTACTGAAAAGCCACCTGTCTACTCGGATTAGAGAGGATAGGAGGTTTAGCTTTGGAAGCTCTCTTTTTGGAAGTGAGCTCTAGTGACATTCATTACTCTTTCTCTCGTTACCTCTGTCATCATGGCGGGAGGAGGGAAACCAAATAACGGATCTGGAGAGTAGGGTAGGCAAGAGAGGCCCGTACAAGAGGGACAAACTCAGAGGTCCGAGGAGTCTGAACCCATGGAGACTGTCTTTGATTCTCCGGCCAAGAAACCGGCTGGTGCTTCTTCTCCTCCTCCTCCTCCCAGTCTGACTCCTGAACATTACCCTTCCTTGGCGGAGGCCGCTAGGGTCTATGCTGAGGAAAGGAAAGAAGCCCGGGCTCAGGCGTGAAAAGGAACCGAGTGTCTCCCAAGGCTCGGCCAAAGCGTCAGGCGTAGAGGGAGCCCCATTAGGGTCCTCTTCCGGAGGTCAGGCTTCACACTAGATCCAATATTCCGCGGGCCGAGATCATGATTGACACCGCAGTTTTGACAGATCCACGTTGCCCATGTCGTAAGGAACTCCTTTCCCTTCATGCCCTCCATGAGCTGAAGGTTAACAAGGAATTGGTAGAAAGAGTGGCCCAGACAAATCGAGTCAGAGTGGTTAGACCCGTGGGAGGGGTGGTGGAGATTTTGAGCAGTTCTTTGGAGTGGAGCTCTTCACAGTCGGTGTAAGACCGGTCAAAGAGAGCTCGTTATTCTCGCCCTCCCCCATTTTCCTCTCAGGACACCACAGCCAACACCCTCCCGAGGACGCACCTCTTCTCGGCCTCCTAGAGGAGAAGGGGGTATCGAGAGGGAAGCACGAGATCCATTGAGGGGAAAGAGGTTTGACCACCGGGAGAGCAAGGAGAGATTCGCACCTCTTCCCAAGGAGGAGACGTCCCCAACTCCTGTGTCAACCTTAACCGAGAGACTTGCTCCTACAACAACTCATGTCCGCATTGCCGAATGGCTCTGGCGATCCAAACCAACTAATCTAGATGTTCCGGGTACGGAACTAAAAGATTTCTCTGAGGGCGGGTGGCGGAAAAAACTTAATGATCCCGAAGTTCCTAGGATGGGGATAACGGATCTTACCAAAGTAATCGAAAAGGCCAAGGAAGTAGTGGAAGTTTTAAAATCCCTAGGCAAGGCTACGGTTGGGGCCGGACCCGTCACGGTAGATTGGGAAACCTTAGAGGAGGAAAGGCGGAAGTTATGGGAACAAGAATTAAAACTTATTTGGGAAGCTAGACGTTAATCTAGTGGGATTTTTAGCGGGCAAAGTCCTCCTACGCCAAGGACAGAGCCGCATCCTAAAGCGCCAGCTCAGGGGACTTCTCCACTTGCAAGCACCTATCCCGAAGTTCCTTCCTCAAAAACTGTTGAAAAGAGGTAATTAATAGTTCAATTCTCTATTTTAGTTTTACTTAAAAAAAACAGAGTGAGGATCAAAGGCACGCCATGGCTGCCGCCATATTTAGAAAGTGGCAGATTTTGAAGTAGAGGATATTTTACTAAAATGTTGCCTAAGTCCTGATTTGAACTTGGGTCTGTGAACTAGTAAGTAGACGTTAGCCTTATCCTTTAGGGATTTATCGAAACGATACACATGAAGGGTTTCAAAGATATATAAACATTAACGCAACAGCTAATTAAAAGCAGACTAACCAACAGGAGCAATTCATGCATGTACGCGAATTAGAACCGTGTAAAATATGTTTTGATCGGACGGCCGGCATTATAGCCGCCACGCGAAGTGAGCTTTTGACGTCATTTAGAGATAGCGTCACACGGTGCCACGTGGCGCCACATTATTTGATACCGGAGAAGATGGGAGGGGGAACCATGGCTCCCGATTTGACAAGTGTCACCTTGTAGACCATGTCGTACATTGGCCGTACTATAAGTACATCTCCTATTGTACCTTCTTCTACTATATAGTGTTCCTATTAGACTAGGGTTTAGTAGTAGGTAGTCGTGATTAGGCAGACCAAGCCTTAGTGATATTTAAGTACCTCTCTCAAAGAGAGCTTGTAACTTTAAAGGTCATCTTTGACCAGCCATAACTTATTGCTCAAGAGAGCAAATTCAGTGATTCTTTTTGCTTTTGACTCAAGGGAGTCTTATCCTCAGAGGGTTGAGGGTTGTCAGAATATTTGTGTGCCTGGGCGGCACTTATTCAATGGGAAATTGGAAGGGGCAAATATTATCCTAGAGGCTTTACATAGGCTGCTCAATCTGTGGGTCAATTGAGACCACAAAATTCCAGGTTATGGGCCCACCCTCTAGGGTGCCCATATTTGATGGATCAGAATTTTTATATCAGGAAATGATGATGGAGGGAGAACTATTTGAGAAGCATCTATGGGGCATAGTGTCTGGACAAATTCGATGCCCACCTCCACTTGGGTTTGGAGGGACACGTTTTTGTGGCACCTCCGCCTCTATAGTTGGTAGAGCAGCTGCCACCATCACCGAGAATGAAAATGAGGAAGGAGAGGAGATTGTCATGGAACGAAAAAGGGAGGAGTTGCAACTCAAGTGACACCTTTGCCGAAGGCGATACCAGCAGCAACACCACGAGCAACGGCGACAAGGGTTCAGACCGAAAGATTAGAGTATGAAAAGTGGAACTACAAAGACAAGGTTGCTAAGCTCTTAATTCTTAGAAGTGAAGCAAAGGGCATTGCCATTCCCCTTATGCATGTCAAATCTTCATCTCAGATTTGGATATCACTAGTTAACAAATATAAGAGTGGATCATTGCAGCAACAATAGTTCGCGGAAAATAAGATTGCAGCTTATACTTATAAAGGAGGAAGTATGAATAATTATTGCAATGATTAGGAGCATTATTTGGAGAGTTCGAGAGTGCAGGTAACTCATGGTCTGAGAGACAAAGAGTGAACACATTAATGATAAAACTACCTGAAGAGTATGAGACTATCATTAACCGATTGCAGGACTTAGGAGATAGCAATTGGAATTCGGATGACACAGTGGGAATGATTTTAGTGAAAGAAAGCTCCATAGAGCTTAGGAGAGGGAGTCCCAGTGTTCAAGCATTGTCTGCAGGAGCTGATTGGCGGAAGCGTGATGAGGAGAGAGGGAAAGATCACTATCGAAACATTGGTGGAAGAGGACAAGGAGGTGGAAGATTTGATAGACAGGGGAGAGGAACTTCTCGAGGAGGATTATGTCACTTCTGCAAGAAACCGGGACACTATATGGCAGATTGTGTGAAACTTGCAGATCTTCGACTAAAAGATGGTCAAGGAACCTCAAGGGATGGAGGAAAGAAAAATGCTTTCCTGACTGAAGTTCATGATGAGAAAGTGGCAGAAAAAAACTGAATCAAAAGAAGAGCTTGAGGAGCTTCTTTTTAATTCGAAAAACAATGAAAAGCATGTCGATATTCCACGGAGACAAAATTGTGCTTTTGGAGGCAAAAGGGATCCACCCGAGGATGGGTGGATCATAGACTCAAGGGCTTCAATGCATATGTGCAAAGATAAGTGGTGGTTCACTAAATTGAGAAAGATCTCAACAGTTGAGATAGAGTACGGATATGGTAGAGTAGAAACCACAAGTCTTGTTAGAACTGTTGCCTTGAAGGTTCGAGTTGATGGAAAGGCCTCAATTCTAACACTCTCAGACGTTCTTTACATTTCACAGCTTAGCAAGAACCTCGTCTCAACTTCTGTCCTAGATGAAAAGGAGTTTGAAACAAGAACTAGGAAAGGAATCTTCACAACAAGCTTTGATAATGAGGTTTATTTCATAGCTGAGAAGGGCAGTCAAGGAATGTTCAAAATTGTTCTTTGCAATCAAAACAGTGTTCTCTACTCGTGTGCAAATGAGATGATGCTTTGGCATAAAAGGTTGGGGCATGTGCATCTAGATAGATTAAAGAAAATGAAGAAAAAGGGAATAGTGGAGGGTATTACTTTTTAGGATGAGGAGACCTTTGATGATTGTAGTGGATGTGCCCAAGGGAAGATTCATAGACTTCCATTTCCAAAGGCAACCACATTTAGGAGAGAGAAAGTATTAGATCTTGTTCACACTGATGTTTGGGGACTTGCTAGGTATGCTTAACATGGGGAGAAGAGATGGATTTTAACTATAAAAAATGATTGGTCTAGATACATGAAGGTATACTTTCTCAGACATAAGTTAGAGGTATTAAGATGTTTCAAAGAGTATAAAGTATGGAGTGAAAAACTACATAAAATCTCAATAAAAGAGATAAGAAGTGATAATGAGAAAGAATACACCTCAAGGGAATTTGAAAAATATCTTAAACAAGAAATAATTCATCATGAGAAAATTGTTCCCTATAATCCGGAACAAAATCGAGTAGCAGAAAGAGTGAATAGAAATTTAGAAGATATGTCCATAAGTATGTCAACTGACTAGAGGATAGGGCTGCAGTTTTGGGCTGAGTCTAAGAACTATGCTAATTTCATCAAAAATAGAGTCCTAACTTCAGCAAATAAGGAGGAAACTCCGTATGAGAGGTGGACAGGAAGAAAGCCTGATTTGTCTAGTTTGAGAGTGTTCGGAAGTCAAGTCTACAGTTTGGATTCCGATAAGACTAAATGGAAGTTAGAGGGGAGAGGGAAGCCAAGATATCTTGTAGGATATGATGAGAGCACAAAAGGATACCGAGTGTATGACTTGAAAAAGAGAGATATTCATAGTGGTGATAAATGAAGAGAAGTCCATTGATCTATTCAAATATAATAAGGAAGTCAAAATCTGATTTGAAATGGATCAGTTTTCAGACGTTGACTTTGAAAATGAAGAGAAGGAAGAGGGAGAAAAAGGAAAATCTGCATATCTACCAAAGGAGAGGGAGGAAAGGACAACATCCGAGGCAACGCCACAATACGAAGTGGAAACCGATGAGGATTTTGATGAGACACCGAAATTGGAAGATAAGGGAGTTGAAACTCTTCCTAAACAAAACCCAAGGATGCCTTCTATACCGGCTTTCGATTTTGAAGGGGGAAGAAGAAGTAGTAAACGACTTCAAGAAAGACAAGTAAATAACCAACTCACAAAGATGTCTCACCCGAGTGAAACTCAGACATACTTAAAGGCTATAAACACCCCAAAAGTAAGCGGTGGATCACAACTATAAATGAAAAAATGACCTCTATCATGGAAGCCAATACATAGGAGTTGGTAGATTATCCACCGGACTGAAAACCAATCGGATGTAAGTGGGTTTTTAAACTTAAATTAAACCCTGTTAATACCATTGAGAGGTACAAAGCTAGGTTAGTTGCAAAAAGTTATACTCAGAAAGAGGGGATAAACTACGAAAAAACCTTGGCACCTGTAGTCAGATTTCCTGTTGTTAGAATCCTTTTAAGTATAGTCGCAGCGGAGGATATGGAAATACACCAGATAGATATTAAAACGGCCTTTTTGCACAGAGAGTTGGAAGAAGAAATTTACATGAGGTAACCAAAAGGATTCGTGGAAAGTGGGGAAGAAAGCAAGGTTTGTAAATTGATAAAATCACTCTATGGGCTTAAGCAAGCCCCGCGACAGTGGAATATAAAGCTAGACGAATTTTTGACCGCTTTGGGGTATATCAGAATAAGTCAGATCACTCTATATATTTATTTAAGGATGAGAATATAGTGATATTTATTGCTATTTATGTGGATGATTTGTTGGTCTTAAGCAAGTCCTTAGATATAATTAACAAACTAAAACGGGATCTTAGAAGCAGTTTTGATATATAAGTGTTGTTCTACAACCACTGGTGCAGGTGGAGGAGCAGCAGTAGTAGTAGATGTAGACATGATACACTTTCAGAAGCTATCAAGAATCCTACCAAACAGCTGTTCTTAAGTGATCACCAATTCTTATACAAGCATCCAAATCTCACAAAACTCTATCAAAATATAGAGTAACATAAACACTGACAACTCCCAAAGTTTCAGCACAATTGACCCAACAACACTAAAGATATAATACTCAGAAGTTTCCCAAAAACTGTTTCCAGTTTTACTACTTGAAAGTCTGGATACATAATATGTTCTGAGTCCTAAGTCTTATACTTATGTTGAACTGGCAACACCATTATACTTCAGAGGTACATCAAACCACCAAGCTACCACTAATCTGTCAAGCTACCACTGAGCTATCACTAAGCTACCATTGAGCTATCACTAAGCTACCACTGAGTTGCCCACTAAGTTACCACTGAGTTCCCCACTAAGTTTACTAGAATTGTATATATCGCAGTTTCTCTATCCTGTACAGAATCACATCATGAATATTAGACGATGCGTTGTCCGTACGGACCATATCAAATATAATCGTGGTTGCGTTGTCCTGTCTGTGTTCCAGCTTCGCTGCTGTGCTGCTGTGCTGCTGCGCTGCTCCGCTGCGCTGCTCTATCTGCTTTGCTGCTGCATTGCTACGCTGCTCTGCTGTATAGCAGCAGCGCTGCTCTATTTGTATAGCAGCTACGCTGCTCTCTGTATAGCAGTTGCCCTGCTCTGTCTATATAGCAGCTGCGCTGCTCTAAGACTGAAAGCTTTCCAAAAAAAGACAACACTCCCCTAAAGCTTTAGACTCAGTATACCGGCGCAGCTGCGGTGATAAACTAGCGCAGCATCACAGCAAAGCAATATAGCAATTAGTAAGTCACCCAGTCCCACTACATCTCAATGGTGGATTTATCGCATAGTGGCAATATAACATTGCAGCAATTCAACTATTCACTTAATCCCACTGTGTCCCCACAATACTTCAGCTTAGGAGCAAGAAGGGTGTCAAGCTCGAGTGCTTTTCAGGCACCCCTTTATATTACCGAGGATTTTTGTACCCTTCCGACCCGTACTATTCTCAGATTACGGAGAAGTCAGCACAACCAGCCGGAAGGATTGAAGTACTTCCTCTACAAAACAAGACGCACTTTATTTCGTGCCTAACGGAGGCCGGACAACAAAGTTCTACCGTCTGAAAGATCGCAGTTCCGTCACATATTACTAGCTTTCACCAGCCCTAGTGGAGGGTACGTTGTGGATTGCCACGTAGACTTCCGAACTGTAATCTAGATTTTGCTGTTAGCTGTCTGTAGCAATTCAGTTCAGATTCAGCTGACCAGTGGTTAACTTATTACATTAAGTCAAAGTTTGGCACTTCCGTGTCCTTTTAGTACTTTGTCTTAAAAACTATGGAACAAATAATAACTTCCGGCCGCGGATCTAGCCGTAGTCAGAGGTCCAACTTTTTGCCCCAATATCTTAAGACTCTCTTTGCTGCGTCCAGATCAGATTTTCTCGGATTTTCTAGACTCCTACTCAGTACCCCGACTGTTGCAGCAATGTCAGGACGGGTATAGTTCATGAAGTATATTAAGCTTCCCACTATCAGTCTATAAGGTATTATTGCCATAGGATCATTCTCCCCTGATTCTAAATACTCGCTAACAATAACACCTGGTTCTGTCTCTTCTCCCTCTAACTTCTGCCGAAACTCCATTGGAGTTAAACACCCTTTTGTCCCCCGCATTCCGTACTCATCTAACATGTTTCCAATAGCCTGTTTTTGAGTCAATTTTATTATTTTCTTATTTCTGTCCCTCTCTACCTGGATACCCAAAATATATTTTGCCTCACCGAGGTCTTTTATCTCGAACCGTGAGTTTAGAGCAGTTTTGATTTTGTTAATTTCAGCCATTGATTTGCTAATTAATAGCAAATCATCTACATATACCGCTATATACACTATCCCATTTTCACCCTTTAGAACGTAGACAGAGTGATCAGAACTTATCCTTTGAAATCCTAGACTAGTCAAGAATTCATCATGCTTTATATTCCACTGTCTCGGGGCCTGTTTCAGGCCGTACAAAGATTTTAGCAACTTGCATACTAAGTGCTCTTTTCATGGTTCTACATACTTTTCAGGCTGCTGCATGTAAATGGTCTCTTCTAGTTCTCCATGCAAAAAGGCCGTTTTTACCTCCATCTGATGAATTTCCATATCTTCTATAGCAGCTAGGGACAGCAAAATCCTAACTGTTGGAAATCTTACAACCGGAGAAAATGTTTTTTCAAAATCGATTCCTTCCTTTTGATTGTACCCATTCGCCACAAGTCTGGCCTTATAGCGTTCAATGGTGTTATCGGGATTTAACTTCACCTTGAATACCCATTTGCTGCCGATCGCTTTTCGGTCTGGAGGAAGGTCCATGAGCTCCCATGTTTGAGCCTCCATGATCGACTTCATTTCGTCGTTTGCCGCCTCAATCCAGTGATTCCGCTCTGGTGATGAGAAAGCTTCTTGGATGGTCAAGGGCTCCCCTGAGACTGCCAAGTAGGCAAAGTGAGAGCTTGCTTGCAGGCGGCTGCTTGATCTTCTTCCCCCCGGAAATTCTGAGGCGAAGATCGTCGGATCCCGCGCATTGCGCTGATTGCGCTGGTTGCGCTGGTTGCGATCCGTGTCTTGCTGATTGCGCTGGTTGCGATCCGTGTGTTCGTGATTGCGCTGGTTGCGTTCCATCTGTATTGACTGCTCTTGGTCCGTCTGGACCCGAAGTTGGTGAGGAAGTTGGAGGGAGTCTGATTCCTGAGTCATTACCGGAGTTTTTGGAATCTGCGGGACAAGTTCCTGCATGCAATCTAAGATGACATACTCCTGTAATTTTTGTTGCCTTTGCTGCTCTGTCATTTGAAATAAATCTATGGAGTCTAGTTCATCCTTAACAATGATGTTTCTAGCTACAACTATTTTCTGCCTTTCAAACACAAAGACTCTATAACCTTTCGAGTGATCATCATATCCTAACAGAATACCCGGTAATCCCTTCGGTTCCATTTTCCATCTATCTGTAGACGTATCCAATATAAAGCATTGACTACCAATGACCTTGAAATGGCTAACATCTGCTTTGCTACCTGTCCAGATTTCGTAAGGAGTTGTTTCTAGCGATTTTGATCCTATCCTATTTTTAATATAAACTGCACAATTTAGAGCCTCAGCCCAGAATTTCGGATCCACACCTTTATCGGCGAGCATAGATCTAGAGCTTTCCGTGAGAGTTCTATTCAACCGTTCCGACACCCCATTTTGTTCCGGTGAATATGGAACAGTCAATAGATGACTAATGCCTTCCTCGAGTAAAAAGGTTTCAAACTCTTTTGATGTATATTCACCACCATTGTCCGATCTGAGCTGCAAAATAGATGAATTATGAATTTTTTCAGCCCATGCTTTATAGTGTTTGAAGTGACCAAACACTTCACTCTTCTCCTTCATGAAGTAAACTTTTGTAAACCGTGAGAAATCATCTGTGAAGGTGACCATATATTTCATTCCTCCGGCAGAAGGAACCTTCGCCGGACCAAAGACATCCGAATGAATTTGTTGTAAAAGTTTGGTCGACCAATGCTCAGACTCGTTAGGAAATGGCAATCTGTGGATTTTGCCTAAAGCGCAACCATCGCAAGTTTTGACCGGCCCATCTGTGATTGATACACCCTCTATCTTTCCAGCAACAACCATTTTCTTCAAACTATCATAGTTGACATGGCCTAATCTTTTATGCCACAACTCATCTGAGTGCAAAACACCGGAGTACAAAACATCATTTTCTTTTGTATTAGCCATATCAATGCGATACATTTTGCTACTATCTCTAGTACCTGTAACCGCAACCTTGCCGTTTTTGCTAACAACCTGCCGACCATTTGTCAAACTGACCTCAAAGCCTTTACTCTCAACCAACGACGTAGAAAACAGATTTTTCTTAAAGTCAGGCACAAATAAGACATTGTGAAGAGTCCTTTCAATTGGTTTTCCATCCACATCAACTAGCAAGGACACATCACCCATTGCACGAGTTTGGACACTCATTCCACAAGCATAATAAATATTTTTCTCCGGCGTTGCTTTCAGATTTTTGAAGATGGCCTTGTTCCAACACATATGCGCTGACGCTCTTGTATCCATAATCCATCCAGGGTCCTTTGCGCCTTCCATTGCTGCCGCCATAGCGAATAGATCCGTGTCGTCCTCCTCAGAAAATGTCAGAGGTTCGTCTTGGAGTGATGAAGAAGCTGAAAACAGTGCATTTCCACGAGGTGTAGGCCTCGTGAAGTTTTTGTAAAACTGACTTTGTTGCCATCTTGGCCTGTATAAACCTGTATCGTTAGCTTATTTAAGTTTAGGACAGAATTTGTATCCATGACCTCTCTCACTACAATAAAAACATGCATTGTTGGATTTTCTATTTCCCCCCAGATTAAATTGTCTAAATTGGGTAAACTGATTACTTTGCTGATTAAATTGACCTTTCTTTCCAAATTCTGAATTAAAAGCCTCTACTTGCTCAACATTGAGGATATCAATTGCTTTTTTCATCTTTATCCGAGACTTAGCTAAGTCCTCAGATATACAAAATTTCAAAATAGAACGAGCCTGCGTATTTTTCTTAGACCATGACGGATCAGATTCATCCAAAGAACCATCCAATATATCCAAAAGATTGACATTTTCAAAATGTGTCTCCACCATATCCGCCCAGTAAACATACTTATCCCCGGAAAAGATAGGAATTCTTGATGACAGGCCCATAACCTGTTGTTCTACAACCACCGGTGCAGGTGGAGGAGCAGCAGTAGTAGTAGATGTAGACATGATACACTCTCAGAAGCTATCAAGAATCCTACCAAACAGCTGTTCTTAAGTGATCACCAATTCTTATACAAGCATCCAAATCTCACAAAACTCTATCAGAATATAGAGTAACATAAACACTGACAACTCCCAAAGTTTCAGCACAATTGACCCAACAACACTCAAGATATAATACTCAGAAGTTTCCCAAAAACTGTCTGCAGTTTTACTACTTGGAAGTCTGGATACATAAAAATGTTCTAAGTCCTAAGTCTTATACTTTCGGTGTTCTACCGCCGATAACAGTGTACCTGAGAGGTACGTCCAGAATCAACCCACCTAGTGAGATCTACGTGTTCTTGATCGTGCCAACCCAATCTATCATTGTACAGTCAATATTACTCAGAATCTATATTAAGTTACTGTACAAATACTTGTCGGCTAAGTCACTTGTGATACTCTTATGAATCTCGTCCGTTGACTAGATTCATATTAATCGCAGCTGCGTTGTCCCGTACCGGATCACATTTATATCACCCGCGGCTGCGGTGTCCTGCACCAAATCATATCCAAGATAGTAGCAGCTGCGTTGTCTGTACGGATCTTATCCAAAGTGACCGCAGTTGCGTTCGTCCTGGCGTTGTCTGTACGGATCTTATCCAAAGTGACCGCAGCTGCGTTCGTCCTGTCAGTATCGCAGCTTCGCTGCTGCGCTGCTCTGCTGCTGCGCTGCTGCGCAGCTCTGCTGTATAGCAGCTGCGCTGCTCTTCTGTATAGCAACTGCGCTGCTGTCTGTATAGTTGCTGCGCTGCTGCGCTGCTTTGAGACTGGGAGCTTTCCAAAAGACAACAATAAGATCTCGACGAAGCAAAGTATATTTTGGGAATTCAGATGGAGAGAGATAGAGGGAATAGATTTATAAGACTCACTCAAAAAGAAGCTATTGGTAATATTCTAGAAAAATTTCAGATGGAAAAAGCAAACGGATGTACTACTCTTATAGATTTGAAGAAAGTGTTTGAGGGGAGTGAAGAGAGAGGAATATTGATCATTAATGATGAGATGGATGAGATAGAAAGAAAATTTATGGAAAATATCCCTTATTGGGAGATTGTAGGCAATTTAAATTATTTTATGAATTGTAACCGTCCGGATATAGCTGCAGCTGTAGGTGTCTTTAGAATTCTAAATGAACCAAGAAAGAGAGACTGGGAGGCTGCCAAACGGGTGATGAGGTATTTGGTGGGGACAAGAGAATTATGGTTGCATTTGGGAGGGGAGCACACAGAGATCACCACCTGAAGTGATGCCAGTTATGGAGATGTGCCTTTAAGGCGGTGTACGACTGGATATGTGTTGCAAATTGCATCTGGTGCATGTTGTTGGAGTAGCAAACAACAAAAAGTAGTTGCTCAGTCCACTATGGAGGCTGAAAACATGGCTTCTTGTGCTGCCACCAAAGAATTAATGTGGGTGAAATCTCTTCTTGAAGAACTTGGGTTCATGAAGACAGAACTCAAAATGTTTTTTGTGATAATCAAGTAGTTATCTCTATTGCAGCTAATCCAAAACATCACTACAAAGCTAAGCATATGGATATTAGACTAAGCTTTGTCAGTGAAGAAGGTTGAAAATAAAATTATTAAACTGGTTTATAAAATTGATAGAGAAATGATTGCAGACATGATGACAAAACAAGTGCCTTCCCTAAGTTCATATATTGCAGAGAAAACTGTGTATTAAAATTAAAAGGTGAGTAGGAATTAAGGGAAGTGTTGAAAAGAGGTAATTAATAGTTCACTTCTCTATTTTAGTTTTACTTTAAAAAAAGAGAGTGAGGATCAAAGGCACGCCATGGCTGCCGCCATATTTAGAAAGTGGTAGAATTTGAAGTAGAGGATAATTTACTAAAATGATGCCTAAGCCCAAATTTGAACCTGGGTCTGTGAAACTAGTATGTAGACGTAAGCCTTATTCACTAGGGAGTTATCGAAACGATACACGTGACGGGTTTCAAAAATATATAAACATTAACGCAACAGCTAATTAATAGCAGACTAACGAAAAGGAGCAATTCATGCATGTACGCGAATCTGAACCGTGTAAAATATGTTATGATCAGACGACCGGCATTGTAGCCGCCACGCGAAGTGAGCTTTTGGCGTCATTTGGAGTAAGCGTCACGCGGTGACACGTGGCACCACATTATTTGATACTGGAGAAGATGGGAGGAGGAACCATGGCTCCCGATTTGACAGATGTCACCTTGTAGAACATGTCGTACAATGGCCGTACAATAAGTACATCTCCTATTATACCTTCTTGTATTATATAGTGTTCCTATTGGAATAGGGCTTAGTAGTAGGTAGTCGTGATTAGGTAGACCAAGACTTAGTGAAATTTAGGTACCTCTCTCTAAGAGAGCTTGTAACTATAAAGGTCATATTTGACCAGCCATATCTTCCTGCTCCGGGGAGCAAATTCAGTGACTCTTTTTGCGTTTGACTCAAGGGAGTCTTCTCCTCACAGGGGTGAGGGTGGTTAGAATATTTGTGTGCCTGGGCGTCACTTATTTAGTGGGAAAGTGGAAGGGGCAAATATTATTCTAGAGGCTTTACATAGGCTGTTCAATCTGTGGGTCAATGGCGACAGCAAAATTTCAACCCGGGAGCCTCCTCTGCAGCGAAAAGGGGGGGAAAACATTGTACCTAACATGGAGGGTTTGGGTGCAAATTTACCTCCTGAGTTTGCTTCTCTTCCCAAAGAATAGCCTACCTTTGTCTTGGTGGAGGTTGCTTCCGCCGTGGAGGCTTTGGTGGAGTTACGACGGGACGAGAGGATTCACATTCCCTTGAGGCCGTCAACACCCCCTTCACCATGAGATCTCCCATCTTCTCCTCCTCCTCCATCTTCTCACTCCCCGGGTCTTACAACAGAGCCCTGGGACGTTGCCGCCTCCTCTCCCTCTTCATCCTTTTCTCTTGGTGCAGAAGGTTGTGGGTCACTGGATCTACCTGTAATACCGTACAAACACGACGTCCCCGCCTACTCACCGCCTCACCGACGTTCTCCGTCATCTGGCTTAGGAACTCCACCTCTTGAGACATCTAGGAGGCGAGCTAGGAGACAGACGCCCTTCTTAGAAGGTCCCGGCAGTCTCCGTCTCTATCTCCGTCCCCTCCACCATCCATTCCGCAAGGATCTCCTTTGAGGCGACCTCGCCTCCACATTCCATCGGTGGAGCAAGTTCTCAAGGAAGAACAATACTCTCTTGGATATAGAGGAGTAGTGGGGAACATCCTTCCTCCAACAAAATTTTCAAGCGCTGGTACTTCTTTTGTGGGAGAGGGATCCACACCTTTCAAGGCACCACCTCCTAACGAAAGAGGAGAGTGTTCGTTCCCGAGGAAGAGGACACAGGAGTCGTCTCGCCAGCTCAGTTTGTCAGTCCCACAAGGCCTCCTTCTTCCCATTTCACGAATTCTGCAGAGGAAGAAAAGAAAATGGGGGATATTCAGATCTTTACGGGAGATAGCTCGAGGATCGCATTTTCGGATTTCGAGTATTGTGGAAATCTTTCACACAATCCGAAATCCATAAGTACCGGGGAGGAGCCATTCCGGATGACTTCGAAACAACCCTCTTTCCCATAATGGTCAACTACCTTTCTCGAGGGGCATTGACAGATTACAAAGAGCGTCAACCTCTTTTGATGGCTCCTGGCATCAAGATCTCGGATCCAGCCCTGGATACTGCAGTTTTACAAGCGGAGGCTGACTTGGTTGCGACGGCTGCAACCCCTGTGACTGCAACCTTCACACAGGACATGAAACTACAGGCACAGGGAGGTGCCTATGTTAACCAGCTACAAGCAATCCAGGTCTCCCAGGCAGCAACGCGTATGGTTGCCAATCCTTACCCTTATACCACCCTGCTTAACATCTTGAGACTCCTCTACAGCGAAAGGAGCGAGTCTGAAATCAAGGAATTCACGGAATTCCGATGTTTGAAGAACGAGACTCTATAGACCCTCTTTAACCGACTTTCCGGCGTTTGTCAGAAGACAAAGTTGTCCACTATTGATCTTCCGGCGATGGCAACCAAGGAATTCACGGAATTCTGATGTTTGAAGAACGAGACTATATAGACCCTCTTTAACCGACTTTCCGGCGTTTGTCAGAAGACAAAGTTGTCCACTATTGATCTTCCGGCGATGGCAACCAAATATTTAATCGTCATCCGTAATTCATTCGGGCCAACAAAGCTGACTTCTTTCGATAATTAGATTGCTGGACACGCAATTCAAGACATTAATCCCTGAGCCAAGGGCATTTTGCTGGTGGCGATGAAGTTGTACGATCACTTTGTCCAAAGTGAGGCAAGAGAGAAGGCTGTGATTGGCAAGGCCCGCGCAAATTTTGCAAGATTCGTCGGGGAGACCTCCTTGAGTGAGGAGGAAAATGATGAACTTCAAGCTTTGCTGAAGCTCAAAGGGAGGCATGTGGTTGACACCGGGTCACAACCGGCAATGGGAGCAGACGATAGAGGTTTTCTTTACAATTGCCTAAATTGTCAACAATCCGGACATGGGTGGAAGCACTGCACACGGAAACTTAAACCCGAGCTGGCCTTGAAGCTAAAAGAATGGGAGAAAAAACGTGCAGAAAGGACTTGGAAGCAGTAAAAAAGGCTCAAAGGGGAAGGAGGGGGGCAAAAGACGCCAGTTACTAAGGACACTTACCGTCCGACTCCCCGAGGAGAAAGGTCCAAAATATCGCAATCCCAACAGCGACAAATCAAACTTCCAAAGTTTGATGACGCCTAGATCTCAAATGAAATCCACACTAAATACACCACCGAAGGAACGAAATGCGAGGCTTGCGGCTTCCTCGAGCATAAGGAAACGTAATGTTTCCGAAAAGAATCGAGTTCCTAAAGAAATAATATTGTTCGCTTTTTCTCTGGAGAAGGAGAAACTGTCGTTAACCCTCTCTCACTTCAACTCCTCTATCCTTGGGGACGCCGAGTTCCGCTCACCCGAAGGTGTTGTTTTGAAATGTTAGTTTCGTGCGTACGTGACATTTTGTGCGCACGCGACGTTTCGTGCGTATGTTATTATCGGAAGTAATGTGGTTATACAAATGGAGGTTCGAATGGATTTGTGGATTGGGGGAGTAAATGTATGAGTAAAATTCAAGGGACGTGATGGAGTAATTGAGTGGCGCGAAATGCGTTAAGAAATGGACGGCGGATTGCGACGCGATCCGACGTAAAATATTCGAAGAGATTGAAATGGTACTTCGCACGTACGAAACATAATGCGATAGGTGGCATTTATGAAAAGGACGTGACGGTACAAAGAATCCTATTTTACAGGAGTACTTAAAATTGGTAAGCGTAATTTATGGCGAAGTACGTAATTGCGGTACGGACAAATTTGGATGGTTTGACGTCGTTTCGTCAAGTGGAATTTGGGATTACGTGGCGCGATATCGAGGGTGCCGAACAAGAGCGACGGACGGCGGACAAAGGCCGCCGGTATTTTTCAAGTAGTGGTGACGCGAAATCGCTTCAATCACACAATATCTTTTTTTGGACGGCTCGGATTGTTTTACGAGATTCGTGGAGTCTTGTTGACTTACACGCAATGACTCAGCATACGATTTTGTTGTCGGTGTAAATATTTGGTTAAGCATTGTTTTGTCTTTTTGTGAATTAGTTATTAGTGTACTTTTACTCATTTTGACATACTTTGAAGCATTCAGGTATATTAACATTAATTGAAGTAGCTGGTAGATAGCGTACGGCTGGTATGCCTCCGTACGTTTAGTAGTGAGCTCTAGTTTATATTTGTAGGACTTAGTCATTTTAAGACATAGGAACTTTCTGTACCAAAAAACTGTTTATGGTCATTTTTGGTAATTTTGTCTGAGTATTGCTCTCAGATCTGTTAGCAAAATTATATGAAATTTTGCATGTATGTTCCTCATTTTATTTTTTAATTTGCTACAGATTTTCAGGCATATTGTGTGCCTGGTGTGTGTTTTACTTCATTGTGAAGCTGGCCGGTTTTATCAAAGTTCTGGCAGACTGTTTTTCTGCAACTTTGACCAGATGATGTGATCACTCTGTTCATTATTTTTTTTTTGAAATTTTGTGAGGTTATTTTTTAGCCTAAAAAATATCAGTCTTTGCAGTTTCAACTTGTTTTGATATTTCTATAGAATTCTGTGTTTATTCAAAGTAGGTTGTTTTTGGGTAGTCTGTTGGTGCTTCCGAGGGTAAATCCATGGCTGAATATGGCTATGGACAACAGGTTATAGGCCCACGCCCATGGTTACCCATATTGGATGAATCGTACTTACCCATATTTGATGGAACTGAATATTATTGTTGGAGGAGTATTATGGAGAGCTACTTCAAGTTGAGGGAGCTTATGGATGTGGTGGACGTGACATGTGTCGAAACGTCGGTTGAATGGGAGGAGAAAAACCTGGAGTGCTTGAGGATTATCAAGCTATCTATGACTAAGGAATTTGTAATGATGTACCTTGATGTGAAGAGTGCAGCTGAATTGTGGAAGTGTTTAGAATGCACTTATCAAAAGACTTCTGTGTATCATTAGATGATTAGTGCTACAAAAATATTTGAATATAAATATGCTGGAGGTAGCATGTTGAAATATTGCCTTAGTTTGCAAAGATTGTTTGCAGAAAATAATATTGCAGGAGGAAACTTTACAAATGTTCAAAAGGTTCTCTTGTTAATGAAAGGATTACCTAAAGAATATAGGTGTGCTTTAAATAGATTAAAACAAGTTGATAAAAAGGATTAGAGCTTACCTTTAGCTATCAGATTTGTTTAAGATGAAGAAGATGATAAAGAGGCTTTAAAAGATAGGGGGAATTTTGAAGGTGTTAGATCACAGTTTCATAAAAATAGAAAAAGTGGTAAATCAGAAAATTGTTTTTATTGTAATGATTTAGGACATACTTTTAGAGTATGTCCACTTTATAAAAGTGCATGTGTCACACGAAATTTTCGAAATGGATGGGATGACAATCGGGTTCGACCCCCTACACGAAGGGCTACACTTCCCGTTGATGAATTTGTATACTTGCCGACTGTTATTTTTCTAAATATAGAAAATGAGGAAGGAAGGGAAACATGTGCTGCCACCGAAAATGGAGTGGAGAAAGAGGTGACAGAAAAGGATTTGGTTTCTGTCAATTTTGTCAATTTTTCCAATGACAGATTGGTGAGTGATAAATATTTACAAGAGGAAGAGGTTATTGAAGTGAGAATAGTTGGAGGAGGTGAAGGTCATTTGGAAGTGGAAACTGAAGTTAATTTGCATGAGGAGATTACTGTACTTAGAGAGAGAGAGATGAAAGGTGTTCAGAAAATTGGATTAAAAGAGAAATGACATGATAGTGGGAAAGAAACTAAAACAACAAAAATTAGAAAAATCAGAAAAGAAAATTGTGATAAAGGTATAAATTTTGGCAAGACATCGAACTGCAGTAAGAGAACAAAGAAAAGAAGATGCAGAAATCAAAAGACCAACCATAGAAGAAAACATTTGCAAAAGGTGATAAAGAGAAAACATCGTGAAAAATAAATTTATGGAGGATTTTATTTGGGAACATGAATTTATAGAAAGTCTTTCATCGTTAAGGATTTATATGACATGTATGTCTTATGAAGGTAGTCACTTTTCACATTCGCCAACCTTGTAAGATTCGGATTTGGTATTTGAATTTTGAAATTAGATTGAAAAGATCTTTTTATATATTTTTGAAGACCTAAAAAGAGGCAAGAAAAATAATGGCGTAGTCGAGAAGGACGTATTTGGAAGGAGGGAGTGGAAGCAATGGTGTGTTGTGGAAAGACGAATTTCAGAAGACATGGCTGGAGGCAGCAGGAACAGTGGTGACGTCAGCGGAAGCAGTGGTGACGTTTGAACGAAGAAAAAAAAAGGAGAAATTTGGAGGTACGGAAAGGTACAGTTACATTTGATACGTTGCATACTTTATTATGGGTGCACGAAACTAAAATTTCGGGGGAGTGTTGTTTTGAAATGTTAGTTTCGTGCGTACGCGACATTTTGTGCGCACGCGACGTTTCGTGCGTATGTTATTACCGGAAGTAATGTGGTTATACAAATGGAGGTTCGAATGGATTTGTGGATTGGGGGAGTAAATGTATGAGTAAAATTCAAGGGACGTGATGGAGTAATTGAGTGGCGCGGAATGCGTTAAGAAATGGACGGCGGATTGCGACGCGATCCGACGTAAAATATTCGAAGAGATTGAAATGGTACTTCGCACGTACGAAACATAATGCGACAGGTGGCATTTATGAAAAGGACGCGACGGTACAAAGAATCCTATTTTACAGGAGTACTTAAAATTGGTAAGCGTAATTTATGGCGAAGTACGTAATTGCGGTACGGACAAATTTGGATGGTTTGACGTCGTTTCGTCAAGTGGAATTTGGGATTACGTGGCGCGACATCGAGGGTGCCGAACAAGAGCGACGGACGGCGGACAAAGGCCGCCGGTATTTTTCAAGTAGTGGTGACGCGAAATCGCTTCAATCACACAATATCTTTTTTTGGACGGCTCGGATTGTTTTACGAGATTCGTGGAGTCTTGTTGACTTACACGCAATGACTCAGCATACGATTTTGTTGTCGGTGTAAATATTTGGTTAAGCATTGTTTTGTCTTTTTGTGAATTAGTTATTAGTGTACTTTTACTCATTTTGACATACTTTGAAGCATTCAGGTATATTAACATTAATTGAAGTAGCTGGTAGATAGCGTACGGCTGGTATGCCTCCGTACGTTTAGTAGTGAGCTCTAGTTTATATTTGTAGGACTTAGTCATTTTAAGTCATAGGAACTTTCTGTACCAAAAAACTGTTTATGGTCATTTTTGGTAATTTTGTCTGAGTATTGCTCTCAGATCTGTTGGCAAAATTATATGAAATTTTGCATGTATGTTCCTCATTTTATTTTTTAATTTGCTACAGATTTTCAGGCATATTGTGTGCCTGGTCTGTGGTTTACTTCATTGTGAAGCTGGCCGGTTTTATCAAAGTTCTGGCAGACTGTTTTTCTGCAACTTTGACCAGATGATGTGATCACTCTGTTCATTATTTTTTTCTGAAATTTTGTGAGGTTATTTTATAGCCTAAAAACTATCGGTCTTTGCAGTTTCAACTTGTTTTCATATTTCTGTAGAATTATTTGTTTATTCAAAGTAGGCTGTGTTTGGGTAGTCTGTGGTGCTTCCGAGGGTAAATCCATGGCTGAATATGGCTATGGACAACAGAAGGAACCGGAGCTAACACTGCTGGCTACAAGAAGACTTACACCGGAATTCATCATCCAGCAGCAGAGTCAACAACTAACCGCAATGGCTGCAGAGTTGGTTGCCCTCTGCTTGGGATCTTCTTCCCAGCATGCTCCGCTCACGCCAGCACAACGACTCCAAACAAAGAAACATAAATTGTTACAAAAGCTCGCGGAGCTTAAGCTTCAAATCACATCGGGTGCTAATAAAACTCCAACTCCGCAATTCCACCTCTATGCAAAGACAAGACAGGCAGAAAATTGGTTACAGGGACCACAATCAGAAAGCTACAAGTCCTTTGTCTTTTACTCCCAGGGCAGTAATGTTGAACAGCAACATTGGCCTCGAAATCAAACCCACTCATCCGCAATCTCTTCCTCCCAAACCTCAATTGCCTCACGGTTTCGAGAACTACCAGAGCGAGAAACAACAACGGGAAAAAGAGTCACTAGCACGAGAGAAAAAGGACAATCAGGACTAGTTCGAGAGATCCATGGCAGAACACTTGGAAAATAAAACTCCCCAACCTCCGCCAATCCCAGATTTTTCCGAGAATGACGAGGAAGAAGGAAAGGATAAGGATCCGCTGAAACCGAATTCACTTCCATCTTCACCGAAAGGTACCCTTCTTTCCTCCAAACCGACTGTCATGCTAGTCCGGCACCTCATGCCATTTGCCCTCATCCACGTAAAGACTCTAGCATCCTCCCACAGCGTGCCCGAAGAAATCCTCATTCAGGCATTCGGAGAAGAAATCCACTCTGGAAAAGAGAGGGTCAGTAGGGCCACTTCGCCAACCGCAGTCTTTTTGTCCAAAGATCCGAAAACCCCTATATTCGATAAAAACTACAAAGCCTTGTCATTAGCTCTTATACTGAACCGGACGGGTAACTTATAGCTCAACGGGTACGGAGGATACGAAGACGAAGTGGTCGACACTGGAGCACTCCCCAACCTCATTACCACTTCCGCCTTACAGAAAATGCCTGAAGAACTCCGCATAAATCTGCCCGAGTAACATATGCTTGAGCACGGTAAGCAGCGATAGCCAACCTGTCCATGGCATCATCAAAGCCATGGAAATCGAATTCTCAGATGACGCAGGCCAGAGGGTGAAAATTGAACTCCCATTCTTAGTGGTTAAAGGGACTGAATTTGAAATTATGTTAGCGATGGCAACTTGGACCTGGCTAAATATGAGTTTAAGTGTGTGGAAAGAATAATATACTGTTCAAGACCCCGGAAATCTCGAAGGAACCAAAGTAGATGGTTCCTTTAGATTTATGGAACCGGGGGAAGACAAATGTCCCGCTGTTTGGATGTTACCCGGTGTATACTACATCATCTCCAACCGCACTGTTTGGCAGTTCCACAGATATAACGGAAGAAATCTAACAATTTCCCATTTCGAAGCGGTGGGAAGAGGAATACAATAATAGATTATTACAGGTGGCGAAACTCCGGCGGGGAGTGGATCAGACTTTCTCGGATTTATCATTAAAGGAAGTCGTTTTTACACCCGTGTCTAATAATTCCAAAACTAAGTCTGATAACGTGGGGTTTGTTGAAATTTAAGTATTTTCTAGGTCTAGAGATTATAAAATAAAAGCCAAAAGAGGAGACACTGCAAGCTTGCCTCTAACTCTTCACTCAAGTACCCACACTTGTCGTAGTCACTGGAGACTTGAGTAGGAGTTAGATCCATGGTTGCCTAGGCTGTCCAAAGAGGACGAAAGGCAAATCTTGATAGAGTTACCTAAAATGTTTGACGGACCCGAGATTTGATCTGGGTACCTGCCGTCCGTCAAATTAGCTGGTAGCGTTAACCTATAAGTCTAGGATTAGTGGTACGATATAATAGGTTTGATAAATGTTTATTTTTTAACACGTAGACTAGTTCATTTAACGGGATATAGATATGTAATGCATATATACACTTTTAGCACGTTTTTAATGTATTATATGAAACGGATGCCTCGCATTTGTTTCGAACACAAAACAAATACCGCGCGTATATTTTCAACGCCTATAGTTGTATCTGGTTTCAATCAAACAGCCACGATAGGCGCCGCGATCACGGAATATGTACTTTTGGCGTTTTACTATCATCGCCACGTCATGTGACACATGGCGCGACAACGTTGGATTGCGTCAACTCCAAAGATTACAGGAACAAATCACGATATGACATGTGTCGACATTTTGGCCATGTCGTACGATGGTTGTACAGAAAGTACACCGGCACATGTACTTTTCAATACGACAAAGTAATTTGATTGGTACCGTACGTCGTAAGATAGAGTTTTAGAGAGAGATAGGACTTAGAAAATTTTGTAGGTAGCAGCCTCTCTCCGAGAGAGCTAATGTACAAAAGTTCATCTTTGACCATTCATAACTATCAATTTACTTGACCATTTTCAGTGATTCTTTTTGCTGCGGACTCACGCAAGTCCAAGCTACACAAGGGTGAAGTCAATCAGAGTTTTTGCATGCCACAGTGGCTGCATTTCTAAGGGAAAGTCAAAGTGGGTGAATGTGTCCAAAACTCATAATCTACCTTTGCATTTTGTGGTGGAACTGAGCACACAGAAAGTCTTATTTCACAAGGGTGAAGCTATTATGGGTTTATGATTGTTAAGGGGTCAGTCATTTGGGTTTATATCAACTTGGATTCGGCACTATCTAGATTAGCTTCTTTTGGATCTGCAATTTCTATGGGCAATGGAGCACAGAGAGTTTCAGGGTTCGATCGACAAGTGGTGTCATTAGCAGTCCCCAATTCCGGACTACGTATTTTATCTCTCTTTTTGGGGATTAGTTCCGATTTGGAAGCGGTTTTGAAGACACGATATCTGGTGGAGTCATACGCAGTAGTGGAGATATCCCTTGACGCACGGGCTATTAGCGAACATCGACTCCACCAACTTCACCACTTATATCCTCAACAACTTCCAGTGTCTGCCTTCTCCAAAGCTCACCAGAGTCTTCCCCAAAATGTAGAAAACATCATGGCGACCCATCTGACCAGTTAGGGAAGAGTGGATTTGTGTTGGCAGATTGGCCTTGTGAGGGATACTCCTTAGCTAGACAAGGAAAAGGGCATCAAGACCGCAGAAGTGGAACATTTTACCATTTGATCGAATTAATCTCGTGGCTTCAACAGCTCCAAAACACACTGGTGGGGTACGTTCTGGAAAATATCCACCCGAGAGATGATAAACGGAAACAGGTTGTAGACAGCTAGAATCACGTAATCCAGATTTTAGGAGCTCCCATGGTTTTTGACGCCGCCTAGATGGGATCATGGGCATACAGAGTTAGGGCATATTGGACCAACATGATCCCGCTTCCACTCTTCCGGCAACTATTGGAGAAGCAAATCCCCGACCGCCAAAATTATGTGCAGCAAATACTTGGGGAAGGTAGAATGGCAACCCTTGTGACACGACCCGACCACTCCCATTTCTTTCAGTGGAACAAACCGGGATTCCCACGGAAAGCACTCCCGACCTTGGTCTCTTTTCGTAACAGTCACGCTTATCGGAAAGTAGCAGCAGGAATGATTTTTGACGGTAAGGCGGGACTCTGGACAACACCGACGGTTGCATAACAGGAAGAAGTAATGGGATTTCATAGAGGCACCACGGCAACACCAAGTATTTTAGAACTTTAGAGGTGCAGCCTAATTGGGCAATGTATGGATTTGAATTCGATCACATGGGTGCTCAACCATGCACTCGGCTTTTACAGTCTCAAGTCCCCGGTATCAAGGGCTATTTACCTTCAAGCTCCTCATTTGTTAGCGATGAAGGCAACTTCGAAGCTTGAGGGGGAGAGAGAAAGGAGAAGAAAAATTCACATTTCACCACAGCAAGTTTTCCCAGTGGGGGGGGGCGGCGGCTCAGATGGCGACAGCTTAGCGGAAGTTTTCAGCAGTACTGTCTTAGCTGGAGGGGTAGGGGCAGATCCACCGGTAGGGTTAGAATTTGACATTAACCTCTAGGGTAGACCGCCAGAAGATTAGGCTGCCATTGAGCCGGGGAAAATGGATTTGACCTTGGGGGAGCAGTTAGACCCTCAGCAGAAGGCGCGGCTTTCCAAACTGTTGGCCAAAAACAAACAAGTGTTCTCATGGTTAGAAACAGATGTCGGTATTTACAAAGGAACGCCTATCCGAATCGATTTGATCGACAAGACATCTACTGTTTGGCAGAAGCAGTATCCTCTCAGCTTCAACGAGTAGGAATTCATTACGACGAAAGTTCAGACTTTGGTGGAAGTCGGATTGGTTCAGGAAAGCACAGTACTTCATGGGTTTGTTTCCCCGACAGTTCTCTCTCCAAAGAAGAACTCGTCCGGGGAGACTGTAGATTTTCATATGTGTGGAGATAATCGCATGCTGAACACTTCCACCATCTCTGACCGGTATTTTATGCCGACCTCGAAAAATATATTCGGCTATTTTGATGGCGCCACTATCTACTCCACTCTATACATAGAGAACGGTTTCCACCAGATTGCCAGGGAATCGAAGCACATGGAGAGAACTGCATTTTGGGTTGGTTCAGATTTTATTAATGGATTTACATGCCATTCAGGCTCAAGAATGCACCGGCCAAATTCCAACGGGCAATGGACAAAGCGCTCTGAGGAATCGATTGTGCTCGGTGCTATATTGATGACGTTATCATATTGTCAAAGATTTTTGAGGAACACATGGAGCATGTCCAGATTGTTCTCCGGGCACTCCAAGCAGCGCGCTTGAAATGTCACCCGGGCAAAGGTATTTTTGCGGTACAAAAGATCATCTACCTCGAACATGAGGTGACTTCGAGACTGTGGGTCCCCACATGGTCAAGGTGGCAGCCTTTGACGCTCTTCCCCCACTGCAGGACATCTCGGCCCTTCGCACCTTTCTGGGTCTAGCCAACTACTATCGGCAGTTTATCCCCGAGTTCAGTAGTCACACTCAGCCCCTCAACCAGCTGTTGCGCAAGGACCAAGAATGGCCGTGGGCGGAAGAACAACAGATCGCCTTCCAGTTCTTGAAGGATGCTCTGAAAGAACACCTTGTGCTCTGGATGCCTAATCACCTGAGGCCTTTCCTCCTTTACACTGATTGGAGCAGGTTTGGATTGGGAGCGGTTTTGGCTCAAGTCGATCATGCTTGAGCAAAATATGTGGTGGCCTACGCCAGCTAGAGCAACAACCAAGCAGAGGGAAATTATAGTAGTTACCACGGAAAGCTACTCGCAACGGTTTGGGCAATCCAGCATTTCCGGCATTATTTGTACGCGGTCCATTTCACCCTGATTACGGATCACCAACCCTTGAAATGGATCATAGAATATAGTAAGTTAACGGACAAACTTGCAACATGGGTTCTTATCATGCAGGAATATGATTTCGACATTGTTCACCAGGCAAGGGAAATCCATGGCAATGCCGACGGACTTAGCCAGATTCCCGATCCCTCCACCCTCGATTCAACCTGGGCTCGGCATGATGAGGACCTGAAAATCAGTCTAGGTTTTATTCGAGCATCCTCTGCCTTCATCTGGCTTCGCCAATCTAGGGGGGAATTGCCAACTTTATTGGCCGACGTGGAGGGGCAGGCGCCCATAAGGGCCGGACGTAAGGATATCTGGAACGATCTTGATGCTCTCCAATCTATTTAGCATGGGGGACCTCTTTCCCACTTGACAAGAATTCAATTATCTCGAGTGCAGACCTGAATCGTGGTGTACGATAGGGACAAAGGTGTTCTCCTCCGGAAATAGTCAGACGACACAAAGAAAGTGGTTCCCCCCCCCTCAGACCAAAAAACCGTGATTTCCAATCTCCATCAGCAATGTGGACACTTCGGGCAAAAACGGACCGCTTCCCTAGTTACGAGCTCTTATTCGTGGCACGGGTTGCGAACTTAAGTTAACCGAATTGTGCACACTTGCTCCTCATGCGATCGAGTCAAGGCAGCTTTTGACAAAAAATGCGAGACTGAGCTTCATTCGTTTCCTATCCAGAGAATGTTTTATCAATGGTCTTTGGATCTTTTAGGACATTTTCTGACCAGGAGGCGGGGGGAACCGCTTCGTGTCGAGCCTGCCGGCAAACATCAAAGGAGGGCCCACTGCCCCGGTAATTGGCATTGGAGGCGTGCAATCAACCTGCCCCAGAATGCGAATGCTCCCCACAACCATGCCTATGCCCAATGCTGCCCGCCTTGTTCCTATAAGCATGCATGCAAAGGTGGGGATGAGTGCTTGGGAAGGGCGAAAAGATATCCCCCCCCCCTCTCCTTCCCCCTCCTGGCCGGGGGAAAGGAGGGGATCCTTAGAGGTGGAGTCGGGTCCTTGATTGTGATGGTCTGTCGAAAGTCTAACAAAAGTCCTCTCAGAATCCACTATCCTAGTACAAAAGATTCTGGTAATCACCCTCGGATGAAACCGAACCGAAGCCACAAAAAGAATTACCAGAGAGAGAATAAAGATACTTCCACTCAGAAAAATGAAACGATAGAAATATAAAGAATGTTGTCTCAGAATTAACAATATCACCTTGCCCTAAGAAAAATGGAGAATTAAGATAGAATATGAAAAATAGCAAGCGAGCTCAACCTACCCCCAAAACGTAACGCTGACAACAAAAGGAGACGAAATCTCCCCCCGAAAACCCCGGAACAGGTAAGGCCTCGTTAACTCCTCGGTTTACGCGACCCGGAACAGGCAAGACCCTTCTTGATTTCTAACAAACACCAGTCCACAAATCGCCCAAACAGGAAAGACAGTGCCAACCACCAAACCGACTACGATTTCCACAAAGGACAGATGAAAATCAAGATGGCAATAGGGTCATAATCACACAAAAAACAAAAGTTCTCCACAAGAAAGTTTGCTGGAATTTCTTGGGTTTTTCTCATGAGACAGTACTGAAACAGGAACCTGTCTCCCTCGGCCCCAAGTGCCTTATACAAGCAAAGTTTGTCCTACCGATAGTACCAAAGTCAAAGCGATACCAGGATACAATCACCGGCCAAGAATTGTTATCATACAAACAGACGACAAAACAGGTTGTACTACACTCAGGGCAAAAAGTTAGGCGACTATCTTCGGCTAGATTAGAAGCCATGTGTTTTTTTATGGTACAATCCTGAGCAACAAAGTTCTAAATTGACGTGAAACGCCTAACTTTGACTCTCATTAATAAATGCTCTACCCGGTTGGCGGACCTGATCTAACGTCTTACTGACAGCCAACAGCAAAATCTACAAGACTATCCCAAAAGTTACGTGGCGTTCCACAATGTAGCCCCCAATGAGACATTTGGCAACTGGTCACATGTAACAGGATGGTAATCTTTCGAACAGAGTAACTCCGTCGTCCGGCCTCCGTTAGGTGCGAAATAAAGTGCGTTTTGTTTTGTTAAGAAAATAGAAGAATCTGGTCCAGCTGAGTGCGCTCTTTTCCCCGTACTTTAATGACCGTACAGAGGTAAAAGGCCCGTGAATCCTTGGTAAGATAAAAGGGGTGCCTCTGAAGCACACGAGCTTGACAGCTGTCGAGCATGCCGGCAAACATCAGAGGAGGGCCCACTATGTTGGATTGGCACGTGAAGCCGGTCCAATACGGGGTAGAATATGGAAATATCCATACTCGAGCTGCCCGTAATAAATGGGTACGGACCTGCCAGTCTCAACATCGAGCTGGTGGCACAGTGGTAGTGCGTTTGCAGCTGAAGTGAAAGGTCCCAGGTTCGAACCCTGGCCGGCTCAATTTTCCCAAGTGTGGGACATGTCGAATCCCGGATTTCTAGGAAATCTAACATGTCTATAAATCAATACCGCGCATTTGTTTCGTAAATGAAACAAATACCGCACATGTATTTATTACGGCTACGATTAAATTAGATTCTAATCGGACGGCCGCAATTAGCGCCGAGATCGCGGAGGAAGTTTTCGGCGGTTTGTGGCCATCGCCACATCGGATGACGCGTGGCGAAATTTCGTTCGATCGTGGAATCCCCGGAGATTATGGCATCGAATCCGGATATGACATGTGTCGACATTTAGGCCTTGTCGTACAATGTCCGTACCTAAAGTACACCGACAGCTGTACTTTTGCGTACGGAACTCAATTCTGATTGGTTCCGTAAATCAGTAGATAGAGTCTGTGAGAGAGATAGGACTTAGAAAAATTAGGAGATAGGACCCTCTCTCCCAGAGAGCTTCTGTACAAAAGGTCAACTTTGACCCTCCATAACTAACTGCTCAGGGGAGCAAATTCAGAGATTCTTTTTGCTATCAACTCAAGGGAATCTTGTCTTCACAGGGGTGAAGTTGGTCAGAGTTTTTGTCTGTCAGGGTGGCAGTTATTTTTGCCGAAACACAAAGGGGTCAGGGTTATCCTAGAGGCTTCTTGGAAGCTGTCCACTCTGAGGACTTATGGAGGTCTCAGAGTTTCAGGTTATGGGCCCACCCTCTAGGGTACCAATCTTTAATGGAACTGGCTTCATATACTGGGAAAGTATGATGATAGCAGCTCTATGCGAAAAAAGGTTTTGGGGGATAGTGAGTGGACGATTGGGGCGTCTATCAAATCTTGGAATTCCTCCAAGGTTTATAGGAAGCATATTCACCAGGAAAGAGGATTCACCTTCAACGGAGGAAACAAAGGAAGGAGAGGTGGTGGACAAAGGAAAGGAGAAGGAGGCGACCATACCAATAGCAACTGGTTTAGCATTCATGTCACCTATTCCGAGGAACGAGGAGAATGATACTGAAACCTAGGACTTCAACAATATGGCGGCAAAGCACTTCATCCTACGCCATCTCGCTCAAGGACTTGCATGTCCTCATTTGCAGGTAGAGAGGGCATCCGATCTTTGGATAGCTATCATAGAGATGTACCGAAGTGGTACGATTCAGCAACAACAGTTGGCTGAGCAGAAAGTTAAGGAGTATGTATACAAAGGGGGAAATTTGTTGGAATTTTGCAATGAGCTTGCTACACTCTTCATGGAGCTAGAGAGTGCGGGTAAAGTTTTTAGTGAAAAAGAAAAGGTTAACTGTTTACTAATGAAGTTACCTGATGAGTTCGAGAACATAGTCAACCGTGTGCAGGACTTGCCGGACTCATGGTGGATATGAAACTCAGTGGTAGGGATGATTCTCGTTCGAGAGAATACGATTGAGATCCGAAGGGGAGGAAAGAGTGGCCAAGCCTTGGCAACAACGACCGATTGGAGGAACAAGGATTCTCGGAAACCAGTCGGAAACTATGGGGGTAGGGAGCAGAAAAAACAGGTTGACGAGTTCGAACCAAGGGCTCCCAAAGGTTTATGTCATTTTTGTAAGAAACCTGGGCACTATATGGCAGAGTGCACTAAGCTAACCGAGCTTCGGTTAAAGGATGGGCAGACCGGTGGTACCCCGAGAGGAAAGAAAAAGGCCCTTGTCACACAGGTACTTGAGGCGGAATCCGAGGACAAGCACGATGAGCTCCTTTTGGATGAAGAGTTGGAGGCGAAAACTGAGGTTGAAATTCCACGAAGGCAGAAATGTACTTACGGTGGATTGAAAGGTGAAGCAGGCTGGATTATAGATTCAGGTGCCTCAATGCACATGTGTAAGGATAGGCACTTGTTCACTAAGATATGAAAGATTCCCACCGTAGAGATAGAGTACAGGGATGGGAGGATAGTCACCACTACTCTTGTAGGATCGGTAGATCTGAAAGTGTTAGTAGAAGGAAAGACATCCATATTAACATTCTCCGATGTATTTTTTATCCCGGAAATGAACAAAAACCTTATCTCTACATCTGTATTAGATGATAAGGGTTTTTTTACTAGCACTAGGGAAGGTGTCTTTACTGCTAGTTTTGAGGAGGATGTCTATTTCATTGCTGAGAAAGGTAGCCATGGGATGTTTAGGCTGATCTTAAGTAATGAAACGAAGAAACTTTATTATGTTGGTGTTCATGATATTATGATGTGGCATAAGAGGCTTGGGCATGTGAATCTAGATAAGTTAAGAGAGATGAAAAAGATGGGAGTGGTGGAAGGGATTCAGTTCAGTGAGAGTGATGATATAAGTGATTCTAGTGGATGTGCTCAAGGTAAAGCACACAGATTACCCTTTCCTAAAACAGCCACCTACAAGGGAGAAAAACTTCTAGATCTAGTACACACAGATATTTGGGGACCGGCTAGAGTGCCCTCACCGGGGGGGAAAAGATTTATGATGACTATAACTGATGATTGGTCTCGGTATTCCCGGGTGTATTTTTTGAAAAACAAGTCAGAAGCTGAGGACTGTTTTAGACAATATAAAGCATGGAGCGAAAAACTCCATGAAACTCCAATCAAGAGAGTAAGGAGTGACAATGGTGGAGAGTATACTTCTAACCAGTTTGAGGATTTTTTGAGGGAAGATGGGGTTCAACACCAAAAGACAGTTCCACAAAATCCGGAACAGAATGGGGTAGCTGAAAGGTTAAATAGAACACTAAGTGATACTGCTAGAAGTATGTTGTCGGATAAGAAGATAGGAAAAAGGTTTTGGGCAGAAGCAATGAACTGTGCTAATTACCTCAAAAATAGAGTTCTTACTTCAGCTATAAATGATCAAACACCTTATGAGAGATGGACAGGCCGGAAACCAGACTTATCTCATTTAAAGGTTTTCGGCAGTCAAGTGTTCAGTCTAGATACTGATCGGTCCAATTCGAAGCTAGATCCTAAAGGAAAACCGGGATACTTATTAGGATATGATGAAGATGTTAAAGGATATAGAGTTTATGATCTAAAAAGGGAAGATATAATCTTAGTAAAGCATCTAGTAGTTATGGATGAAGGAAAGTCTGTGGATCCCTTCAAATATACGAAGTCAGTAAAAATCAGATTTGAGTCAGAAAATTCCGATGACTTTGAGCTTCCTACCTATCCAGGTTTTAGAGAAGATGACACTCTTGCAGGAACAAATCAGACCGAAAAGGACTCGGCTGTGGAAACTCTAGTGACAACTCTACCCGAAGCGGAAGACGTGGTGGAAATTGATTCGGAACCAAGGGATAGGGGAGAAACCGAGTTTGTTCGAAAGAATCCACGAGAACCATCTATTCCGGCCTCAGATTTTGAAGGGGGAAGGAGAAGTAGTAAAAGACTGCAAGAAAAACAGGTTAATAACAAGGTAACAAAACTATCTTATCAAGATGAACCTCAAACTTATGGAGAGGCGATGACTTGTCCAGAATGAAATCGGTGGAAGACAACCATCAATGAAGAGATGGCCTCAATTATGGCAGCCGATACTTGGGAGCTGGTGGATTGTCCACCTAACCGAAAACCAATCGGTTGTAAGTGGGTTTTCAAATTAAAACTGAACCCAGATAACACAATCAAGCGCTACAAGGCCCAACTAGTGGCAAAGGGATTTACACAAAAGGAGGGAATTGACTACGAGGAAACCTTTGCCCCGGTGGTCAGATTTCCCTCCGTCCGCATACTTCTCAGCCTAGCAGCAGCGGAAAACATGGAAGTGCACTAGATGGACATCAAAATAGCCTTTTTGCATGGAGAATTGGAAGAGGAGATCTTCATGCGACAACCCGAAGGGTTTGTTGAAGAAGGAGAGGAGAGTAAGGTATGCCGGCTGATTAAATCTCATTATGGTTTGAAACAGGCGCCTCGACAGTGGAATAAGAAGCTTGATGAGTTTCTTACCGGTCTGGGATATATCCGGATCAGCTCAGATCACTCAATCTATGTTTTCGAAGATGAGTAAGATTATATATTTATTGCAATTTATGTTGATGATTTGCTTGTTTTAAGTAAATCAATGGAAAAAATTAATAAACTCAAAACCGATCTTAAGGGGAGATTTGAAATGAATGATATGGGGGAAGCAAAATATATTTTGGGAATTCAAGTAGAGAGAGACCGAAAAAGAAAAATTATAAGATTGACTCAAAAGGAAGCAATAAAAACATGCTTGAAAAATTTCAAATGGATAAAGCTAATAGTTGTACACCTCCAATGGAGTTGAAGAAGGGAAGTGAGGGGAGTGAGGAAGAAGGAGTCATAGTCTTAGACGAGGAATTATCTCCTGAAGAACAAAAGTTCATGCAGACTATTCCTTACAGGCAAGTAGTGGGAAGTCTAATCTATTTTATGAATTGTACCCGGCCGGATTTAGCTGCAGCTGTAGGAGTGCTGAGTAGAAGTCTAAATGCTCCCACTAAGAAGGATTGGGAGGCAGCTAAGAGAGTTCTTAGATACTTGATAGGAACTAGGGATCTATGGTTGCATTTGGGTGGGGAGAATACTGACATCACTACTTGGAGTGATGCTAGTTATGGTGATGCTCCGATGAGGAGATGCATTTCTGGATATGTATTATATGTGGGTGATGGGGCTTGCTGTTGGAGTAGCAAACAGCAAAAAGTCATTGCTCAGTCCACCATGGAGGCTGAGTATATGGCCTCTTGCTTTGCTGTAAAAGAATTGATGTGGGTCAAGTCTTTACTTGGTGAACTTGGTCATCTTAAGAGTGGTGTGCAGAAAATATTTTGTGATAATCAAGCAGCAATCGCTATTTCTGCCAATCCTAAACATCATTTTAAAGCTAAACACATGGACATTAGACTCAGCTTTGTTAGAGAGAAGGTAGAAAATAAAATAATCAGTTTAGAGTACCCACCAGATAGTGAGATGGTAGCAAATATGATGACCAAACCTGTGCCTTCCCCTAAGCTAATTTTCTGCAGGGAGAAGTGTGGTCTGAAATTAAAGATTGACTAGAAAATAAGGGGAGTGTAGAAATTAATGGTTTTAAGTATTTTCTAGGTCTGAATAGAAAGAAAGAAGCCGAGGCAGTCTACCTCTAACTTCTCTCTCGAACTCTGAAACTTGTCGCAGTCACTGAGAAATTGGAGAGGAAGCTAGAGCCATGGCTACCTAGGCTATCCTGAGGTTTACGGAAAATTTATATTAGTTCGGGTTTATTTATTTAAAAGGTATGTGCCGGCGGCAGGAATTGATCCTTCTACCTACCGGCCGGCAGACAAGGAATTGCCGGTAGCCTTAGCCGCTAAGTCTAGGAGTCATGATACGTAATATATAGTTTGATAGTTATTTAAATATGTACACGTACGATTATTCATTTAACTATAATAGATTACGGGATACATAGATCCGGTAATATATAAAGTACGGATTACGGTACGGACTATAAATCAATACCGCGCATTTGTTTCGTAAATGAAACAAATACTGCACATGTATTTATTACGGCTACGATTAAATTAGATTCTAATCGGACGGCTGCAATTAGCGTCGAGATCGCGGAGGAAGTTTTTGGCGGTTTGTGGCCATTGCCACATCGAATGACGCGTGGCAAAATTTTGTTGGATCGTGGAATTCCCGGAGATTATGGCATCGAATCCGGATATGACATGTGTCGATATTTAGGCCTTGTCGTACAATGTCCGTACCTAAAGTACACCGGCAGCTGTACTTTTGCGTACGGAACTCAATTCTGATTGGTTCCGTACATCAGTAGATAGAGTCTGTGAGAGAGATAAGACTTAGAAAAATTAGGAGATAGGACCCTCTCTCCCAGAGAGCTTCTGTACAAAAGGTCAACTTTGACCCTCCATAACTAACTGCTCAGGGGAGCAAATTCAGAGATTCTTTTTGCTATCGACTCAGGGGAGTCTTGTCTTCACAGGGGTGAAGTTGGTCAGAGTTTTTTTTTGTCAGGGTGGCAGTTATTTTTGCCGAAACACAAAGGGGTCAGGGTTATCCTAGAGGCTTCTTGGAAGCTATCCACTCTGAGGACTTATGGAGGTCTCAGAGTTTCACACTACCCGGGTAATTGGCATTTGAGTCCTACAATCATCTTGCCCCAGAATGCGAATGCTCCCCACAACCATGCATGTGCCCAATGTTGCCCGCCTTGTTCCTATAAGCATGCATGCAAAGGTGGGGATGAGTGCTTCGGGAGGGCGAAAAGATATCCCCTCCCCCCCCTCTCCTTCCGCCTCCTAGCCAGGGGAAAGGAGGGGATCCTTAAAGGTGGAGTTAGGTCCTTGATTTCCCCCCTCTTAGTCAACTATGACTAAGACTTTCGAATAATTACCCCCCCAATTCGCAGTTCCCACAGAACTAGAGTGAAGAGGGTTTAGGACGAGGGTCCCAAGAGGAGAGGAGACAAGACTCATGCCAACAGTGGTCGCATCGATCACAGTCCAGTACAGATTTCTGGGAGGAAGATGAGAGGCATTCGGAGGAACACAAAGGGGGATCAACAAAATTGGTAAGGTGGAAAGTAGGTTCGTCTTCCAATCCCCGGAGGTGACAAAAGCCACATTGATCTGATTTTCCTTTATCCTCCGCCCATCCTTCCCTTCAAGTGTCAAGACCCTCTTATTGGAGACTTCCACTACTTTCAAAATCACCCTCCCCGTTGAAATGTCCAGAGTATCCTTTTTCCGTTGCATCCGATACACGAAATCCTCGGGCAGAAATCGCCGTTGCCGCGGGACAAAATTCTCGCTCTGGCGTTACGAATACTAGAGTTGATCTCCGTGCTGAGCTGCTTGTAAATTCCCCATGGCCAGAGGCATTTCCCACTAACCTTGGCCCTGTCGGCAATCAATTTTTCGATCGTTCCCTTGTTGTCCATCTCCGGAAGGACCACTGCTTGGGCCGAGGCATCGCCGGAGAAGATGGGATGCCGTCCGAACAAAATGAAATATGGGCTGTAGGAGTGGAGGGATGCTTGTCGGCTAAATCGGTGCCCCATGGCTATCCAACGTACCATTCGATCCCACTCTCCTAGATCCTCTTCCACAACATATTTACGCAGTGACCGCTTCACTGTCTGCACGCACCTTTCGGCCAAACCGTCAGCTTGTGGGTGGTCTCGGCTGGTCAACCGGTGGTCGATGAGGCACAATTCCAACAAGTTGGAGAATTCTCCCGCAAATTCGGAGCCCTGGTCGGTTACAACTTCGGCTGGGGCCCCAAATTGGGAAAGCACTCCCTGCAAGAATGCGTCCGCAATCGCCTTGGACTCCTTCCTGGGTAAGACCACCAATTCAATCCACTTGGAAAAACGCTCTATCATTACCAAAACAAAGCGGTTCCCTCGTCTGCTAGTGGGGAGAGGACCCAACAGATCCAAAGACCACCGATAAAACATTCTCGTGATGGGAAGGGAATGAAGCTGAGCACCTCCCTTTTTGTCGAAAGCTGCTTTCACTCGGTCACAAGAGGAACACGTCTGCACAATCCGGTTGACTTGGGTCCGCAACCCGTGCCACCAGTACGATCATGCGACCAAGGAGGTGGTCCGTTTCTGCCCAAAATGGCCACACTGCTGGTGAAGGTTAAAAATAATAGTCTCCTTGTAGGCCGGGGGAGGAACCACTTTCCTCGTCCCATCTGCCCACTTCCGGATTAAGATGCCCCTTTCCCACTCGTATGCCGCCATTCGTGTTTGCACATGAGATAACTGCACTCCCGACAAATGCGGAAGAGGGAAACCTTGTTGGACAGATTGGAGTGCATCGGGATCGTTCCAAATATCTTTCCGTTCGGCCCTTATTGGCGCATGCCCCTCCACGTCTGCTGAGAAAGTTGACATTCCCCCCCTTGATTGAGGAAGCCAAATAAAGGCAGAGGAAGCTCGAATGAGTCCCAAACTGATTTCAGGATCCTCATCATGGCGGGCCCCGATGGAATCTCTAGTGGAAGGGTCAGGATTTTTGCTAAGTCAGTCGGCATTCCCATAAATCTCTCCGGCCCGGTGGATTATGTCGAAGTCATATTCCTGCAGTATTAACACCCACTTGGCGAGCTTGCCAGTGAGCTTGATATTCTCCATAATCCACTTAAGAGGTTGGTGATCCGTGATCAGAGTGAAATGGACTCCGTATAGGCATGGTTTGAAGTGTTGGATGGCCCATACCGCCGTCAATAATTCCCCGTGATAGCTGCTCTAATTCCCCGTGATAGCTGCTGTAATTCCCCTCCGCTCGGTTATTACTCCTACTGGCGTAAGCTACCACATATTCGGCACCAGCATCATCCAGTTGGGCTAAAACAGCTCCCAATCCAAACCGGCTCCAATCAGTGTAAAGGAGGAAGGGTCTTTGGTGATCAGGCATTCGGAGCACTGGGTGTTGCTTCAGGGAATCCTTGAGGAACTGGAAGGCAATCTGTTGCTCCTCCGTCCACTGCCACTCCTGGTCTTTCCGCAGCAACTGGTTTAGAGGCTGAGCGTGGCTGCTAAATTCATGGATGAATCTCCGATAATAGTTAGCCAGGCCTAAAAATGTACGGAGTGCAAAGACGTCGTGAGGAGGGGGTAAGGCATCAAGAGCTGCAACTTTGACCATATGGGGACCCACTGTCCCGGGTGTAACTTCGTGTCCCAGGTAAATAATTTTATGCACACCCCAAAAATTCCCTTACCCGGGTGAAATTTCAAGCCCGCTGCTTGGAGAGCTCGGAGTACTATCTCTATGTGCTCCAAGTGTTCCTCGAAGGTCTTCGAGAAGATAATAACATCGTCGATATAGCAACGTGCACAGTGAATCCCTCGGAGTGCCTCGTCCATGGCACGTTGGAATTTGGTTGGCGGATTTTTCAGCCCAAATGGCATGTAGAGCCATTCATTCAACCTAAACCCTGCCCAAAAAGTTGTCCTTTCCCGGTGCTTTGGCTCCATCGCGATCTGGTGGAACCCATTCTTCATGTCTAGTGTGGAGTAGATGGTGGCCCCGGCGAGCGAGTCAAAAATCTCTTCCGGGGTAGGCATTGGGTATCGGTCAAGTACAGTTGCCGTGTTAAGCATCCGGTAATCTCCACACATCCGAAAGTCTAACGTTTTCCCAGATGAGTCCTTCTTGGGTGGGAGAACGGTTGGAGACGCAAATCCATGGAGTCCACTACTTTTCTGCACCAATCGTGCTTCTTCCAGAGTTTGTACCTTTGCCATGATGAACTCCTTTTCCTTGAAACTGAGAGGGTATTGCTTCTGCCAAACAGTAGACGTCTCCTCTATTAAATCGATTCGAAAAGGGGTTCCTTTGTAGATGCCTACGTCGCTATCTGACCAAGAGAACACTTGTTTGTTCTTCTCCAACAGGTCGGAGAGCAGGGCTTTTTGCTGAGGGTCCAACTGCTCCCCTAAGGTCCAATCCATCTTTCCGGGTTCCACCGCTGCCCATGCCTCCGGGGGGTCTACCCCAGCGGGAGATATCGAATTCCATCCCTACCTGCGGGTCTATCTTATCTCCTCCCGTTTGAATGCTGGTACTAACAACTTCCGCTAAGTTGTTCCTTTCCGAGCCTCCGTGAAACTCTGAGACCTCCTTAAGTCCTCAGAGTGGAAAGCTTCCAAGAAGCCTCTAAGATAATCCTGACCCCTTTGTGTTTAAGTAGAAATAACTGCCACCCTGGCAGACAAAAACTCTGACCACCCTCACCCCAGTGAAGGGAAGACTCCCCTGAGTCGATAGCAAAAAGAATCTCTGAATTTGCTTCCCGGAGCAGTAAATTATGGAGGGTCAAAGTTGACCTTTTGTACAGAAGCTCTGTGGGAGAGAGGGTCCTATCTTCTAATTTTTCTAAGTCCTATCTCTCTCACAGACTCTATCTACTCATGTACAGAACCAATCAGAATATAGTTCCGTACGCAAAAGTACAGCTGCCGGTGTACTTTATGTACGGACATTGTACGACATGGCCTAAATGTCCACACGTGGAATATCCGGATTCGCTCCTTTAATCCTCGGAGATGCCGCGCTCCCATGTACTCATCTATCTCAGACACTCTCTCTATCCTGAATCTTTTTAATCTTCTATCCTGGGAGAGAGGGTGTCTCGAAGACATGTTTTCCAGTTGAAACTGGGAGGTATTAAATGACGAGGCCCTTCGTTTAAGTCTCTAAGAAAAACGATAGCTGAGTCCCCTCAGAAGGGAAGTGACCCCACTCCCACCAGTCTCAAAAACAGACGGTCCCACCGTCAAT
>JBBHKE010001255.1:7500-63889 GCA_037447655.1 Zygnema cylindricum | reverse complement strand
TGCCATCTTTGTTTTGGATTGTCTTTTGTGGAGACCGTAGCACGGGTGGGTAGTTGGCACTATCTCCTCTTTGGGCGGTTTGGACTTTCGCTGTTTGAAACTAAGAAGAGTCTTGTCGGATCCTTGCGGTGGAACCGGGAGGGTTGAGGGAGACTCATACCGGTCTTCGGGGCCATTGGGAGAGGTTTCTTCTGCTGAGTTTGGCCATCGTTGCACTCCGGGGTATGTGAATTCGCTTCACCATTATCATTCATTTCTATCTTTAATTTCATTCTCTGGGGCAAGGTGATATTGTTTAATCTGAAAAGCCGATATTTATTATTTCTATATTTCTGCGTGGGAGTTATTTGCACACTCTTGTGGTCATCCTTGGGTTTGTCCGGAGTTTTCGCGGAAAGGATCGGACGACTCTCATTTCCTTCCTATTCTTTGGAGAGTAGCTGGGAGTGTGGCATTTAGTGGGCTCCCAGTGGAGTAGCACGGGAAATCTGAGAAGGGGGGAACTGGGTACTTTTCTTTTCCACTCCATTCCTCCTTACTCTCTATGCATATCCCGGGGGGGGGGTAATGAACAGAGATGGGCATTATCACGGATCCAAGGGAGCATCAGCATTTGGGGTGGATTGTAGGTTTCTCATGCACACCTCCTTGGACATATAACTTAGACCTCCCGGTTACCAGGCACGCTCGACATTTTGGTAAAATCTACCAACCTAATGTCTATCCCCATCAGGATAGCATAGGCAACCATGGCTTTATCTCCCTCTCCAACATTCAGTGACTGCGACAAGTGTGGGAGTTGGAGAGAGGAGTTAGAGGCAGACTGCCTCTGCTTTTTTTCTGCATTTTACAAAACCTAGAAAATACTAATATAACCTTTAACTTCTACAGAGGGGACCAACGTGGTGGTACCCGTGGATTTATGGAATTGTGGGAAAACCAATTTCCCGTTTACGAATGTTATCTAAAACTCTGAGACCTCCATTGGCATAAGAGTAGTCAGCTCACGCGAAGCCCCAAAGATAACCCTGACCCTTTTGTGTTTCCACAAAAATAACCGCTACCCTAACATATAAAAAATTTGACCAACTTCACCTCTGTGAAGATAAGACTCCCTTGAGTCTATAGCAAAAAGGATCTCAGAATTTGCTCCCTTGAGTTGTAAGTTATGAAGGGTCAAAGTTGACCTTTTGTACATGAGCTCTCTGGGAGAGAGAGGTCTACCTACCAAATTTTCTAAGTCCTAAATCCCTCTTTAAACCTTATACTACTAGAGTACGGACCAATCAAATTACTCTATTGTACAGAAAAGTACAGGTGCCGATGTACTTTATGTACAACCATTGTACGGCATGGCTAAAATGTCGATGTCTGCCGCATCCGGATTTGTACCCGTATTCTTCAAAGATGACCAAGGCCAATGTGATTTTGCCACGTGTCATTTGACGTGGCGATGACCGAAAACCGCCAAAGCGTCCATTCCGCCATCTCGACATTTATCACGGTCGTTCGATCTACATCGACAATTAATTATAGTAGTTGAAATTAATAGCGTGGTATTTCTTTCGCGGTCAAAACAAATGCGCGACATTGATTTTGTTAAGTAACGTACGCCGTACTATACAAAACTGTGTCTATGTCTAAAAAAATGTTCGCGCCGTAAAACGAACTTGTGTACATATATTAATTTAAATTATTGTCAAACCTAGTATGTACCAACACCGATCCTAGACTAATAGGATAAAGCTACCGGCTACGGCTGGACGTGACCGACGGTAGGTACTAGGATCTAATCCTGGGTACGTCAAGTATATTTTGGTAAATCTACCAAAATCTACCACCTGTCTCTCTATCTCTAAGCAACATAGGCAGCAATGGCTCTAGCTTCCTCTTAAACCTTTAGTGACAGCGACAAGTGTGGGAATTGAAGAGAGGAGTTAGAGGCAGACTGCCATGCCTTCTATTTTGCATTTTATTTTAGACCTAGAAAATACTAAAATAAATATTAATTTCTACAGTTCTTTTATTTTCTAGTCACTCTTTAATTTCAGACCACACTTCTCTTTGCAAGAAATTAGCTTAGGGGAAGGCACAGGTTTGGTCATCATATCTGCTACCATCTCGCTATCTGGTCTGTACTCTAAATTGATTATTTTGTTTTCTACCTTTTCTCTAACAAAGCCGAGTCTAATGTCCATGTGTTTAGCTTTAAAATGATGTTTAGGATTGGCAGCAATAGCAATTGCTGCTTGATTATCACAAAAAAAAATATGCACACCACTCTTAAGGTGACCATGCTCTCCAAGAAAAGACTTGACCCACATCAATTCTTTTACAACAGAGCAAGAGGCCATAAACTCAGCCTCCATGGTGGACTGAGCAATAACCTTTTGTTGTTTGCTACTCCAACAGCAAGCTCCATCACCCACATACAATACATATCCAGAAGTACTTCTCCTGATCGAAGCATCACTATAACTGGCATCACTCGAAGTAGTGATGTTAGTATTCCCTCCACCCAAATGCAACCATAGATCCCTAGTTCTTATCAAATATCTAAGGACTCTCTTAGCTGCCTCCCAATCTCTCTTAGTGGGAGCATTTAGACTTCTACTCAGCACTCCTACATTTGCAGCCAAATCTAGACGGGTACAATTCATAAAATATATTAGACTTCCCACTACTTGCTTGTAATGAATAGTCTGCATGAATTTTTGTTATTCCGAACCTAATTCCTCGTCTAAGATTATAACTCCTTCCACACTCCCCTCACTTCCCTTTTTCAACTCCATTGGAGTTTTACAACTATTAGCCTTATCCATCTGAAACTTTTCCAACATGTTCCCTATTGCTTCCTTTTCAGTTAGCCTTATAATCTTTCTTTCTCGGTCTCTTTCTACTTGAATTCCCAAAATATATCTTGCTTCTCCCATATCCTTAATCTCAAATCTCCCCTTAAGATCCGTTTTAGTTTATTATTTTTTTTCATTGATTTACTAAGAACAAGCAAATCATCAACATATATTGCAATAAAAATATGCTTTTCTCATCTTCAAAAACATAGATTGAGTGATATGAGCTGATCCGGATGTATCATAGACCGGTAAGAAACTCATCAAGCTTGTTATTCCACCGTTAGGGCGCCTGTTTCAACCCATAAAGAGATTTAATCAGTCGGCATACCTTATTCTCCTCTCCTTGCTCCACAACTACTTCAAGTTGTCGCATGATGATATCCTCTTCTAATTCTCCACGCAAAAAGGTTGTTTTGATGTCCATCTGGTGCACTTCTATGTCTTCCGCTGCTGCCAGGCTGACAAGTATGTTGTCGGAAGGAAATTTGACGACCAGGGCAAAGGTTTCCTCGTAGTCAATTCCCTGTTTCTCTGTAAATCCTTTGGCCACTAACCGGGCCTTGTAGCGCTCAATGGTGTTAACTGGGTTCAGTCTTAATTTGAACACCCACTTACACCCGATTCGTTTTTGGTTAGGTGGACAATCCACTAGCCCCCAAGTATTGGTTGCTATGATTGAGGCCATCTCCTCATTAACGACTATCTTCAACCGATTCCTTTCTGGACAATTCATTGCCTCTCCATAAGTCCGAGGTTCATCCGGATGAGAGAGTTTTGTTACCATATTATTAGCCTATTTTTCATTCAACCTTTTGCTACTTCTCCTTCCCTCTTCAAAATCTGCTGTCGGTATAGATGGTTGTCGTGGGTTCTTTCGAATAATCTCGGCTTCTCCCCTGTCCCTTGATTCCGAATCATTTTCCATCACGTCTTCCGCTTCCGATAGAGTAGACACTTGAGTTTTTGCAGCCAAGTCCTTCTCAATCTGGTTTGTACGTGCAAGAATGTCATCTTTTCTGAAACTTGGATAGTTAGGGAGCTCAAAGTCAACTGAATTTTCTGACTCAAATTTGATTTTTATTGACTTTGTATACTTGAAGGGATCCATACACTTTCTTTCATCCATAACTACTAGGTGTTTTACTAAGATTATATCTTCTTTTTTTAGATCAAAAACTCTGTATCCTTTGACATCCTCATCATATCCTAACAAGTACCCTGGTTTTCCTTTATGATCTAGTTTCCAGTTAGACGGATATTTATCTAGAGTGACCACTTCTTCCGAAAACCTTTAAGTGAGATATGTGTGGTTTCCGACTAGTGCATCTCTCATAAGGTGTTTGGCCTTTTACTGTTGAAGTAAGAACTCTATATTTGAGGTAATTAGCATAGTTCATTGCTTCGGCCCAAAACCTTTTTCCTACCTTCTTTTCCGACAACATACTTCTAGCACTTTCACTTTGTGTCCTATTTAGCCTTTCAACTACCCCATTATGTTCCGGGTTTTCTGGAACTGACTTTTGGTGTTGGACTCCATCTTCCCTCTGAAAATCCTCAAACTGGTTAGAGGTTTAGTCTCCACCATTGTCACTCCTAACTCTCTTGATTGGGGTTTCATGGAGTTTATCACTCTTTGCTTTAAATTGTCTAAAACATTATTGAGCCTTTGACTTAATTTTTTAAAAATACAACCTGGAATACAAAGACCAATCATTAGTGTTACACATCATAAATCTCTTCCCCCCGGGTGAGGGCATTTTGGCCGGTCCCCAAATATATGTGTGTACTAAATCTAAGATATTTTCTCCCTTATAGGTGGTTATTTTTTGGGAACGGTAACGTGTGTGCTTTACCTTGAGCACATCCACTACAATCACTTAGATTCTCACTTTCATCGAACTGAATCCTTTCCACTACTCCCGACTTTTTCATCTCTCTTAACTTATCTAGATTCACATGCCCAAGCCTCTTATGCCACAACATTATATCATGAACACCAGCATAATAAAGTTTATTCTTTTCATTGCTTAAATCAGCCTAAACATCCCTTGGCTACCTTTTTCAGCAGTAAAATAAAATAAGTCCTCAAAACTAGCAGTAAAAACTCCTTTCCTAGTGGTAGTATCAAAACCCTTGTCATCTAATACATATGTAGAGATGAGGTTTTGTTCATCTCCAAAATAAACAATACATCGGAGAATGTAACTATGGATGTCTTTCCTTCTACTAAACCTTTCAGATCTACCGACCCTACAAGAGTAATAGTCACTATCCTCCCATCGTCGTACTCTATCTCTACAGTAAGAATCTTTTTTATATTAGTGAACAAGTGTTTATCATTACACATGTGCATGGAGGCACCTGAATCTACAATCCAGCTTGCTTCACCTTTCAATCCACCGAATGCACATGTTTGCTTTCGTGGAATTTCGACCTCGTTTTTTGCCTCCAACTCGTTATCCAATAGGAGCTCATCGTCCTCGTCCTCGTCCTCGGATTCCGCTTTATGTACCTGTGTTACAAGGGCATTTTTCATTCCTCTCGGGGACCCACCGGTCTGCCTCTTTTTTAACCGAAGCTCGGTTAGCTTAGTACACTCTGCCATAGTGTTCTGGTTTCTTGCAAAAGTGACACACCCTTTTGGAGACCCTCGGTTTGGATTCATCGGACTGAGTTTTTGGTCCTACTCCATCATAGTTTCTTGCTGATTTTCTGGGATCCTTGCTCTTCCAATTAGTTCATGTTGCCACAACTTGTCCACGTTTCCCTCCCCATCAGATCTCAATTGTATTCTCTCGGACGTGAATCATCCCTACCACACAATTCCAGATCCATACGGAATCTGACAAATCTTGCACAAGGTTGACTATGTTGTCATAGTCATCGGGTAACTTCATGAGCAGACAGTTCACCTTTATCTTTTCTGTTTCTACTTGACCAACACTCTTTGGTTCTATGAAAAGGGTGCCAAGCTCATTACAAAAGTCTATTATTTTTCCCCCTTTGTATACATATGCATATATCTTATGATCATCTAATTGTTGCTGCTAAATAGTACCACTCTGGTACATCTCTATGACGGCAATCCACAGATCGGATGCCCTTTCCACCTGCAAATGAGGAGATGCAAGTCCTTGAGTAAGATGACGGAGAATGAAGTGTTTTGCCGCCATATTATTGTAATCCCAAGTATCACCATCATTCTCATCATTTCTCGGAATAGGTGACATGAACGTTAAACCGGTTGCGATAGGTGTTGCTATCGTGTAACTGTCTCCTTGTCTTTCCCTTTTTCCATTACAATGCTCTCCCCATCCTCCGAATCCTCTGGTGGAGCTGGATCTGCTTTTCTGGTAAATCGGCTTCCCCCAAACCCTTGAGGAATGGCTGAACTGGATGGACGCCTCACTCGTTCGCTTACTATCCCTCAAAACCTCTTTTCGCTAAGAGCCCTTGTCATCATACTTTCCCAATATAAGAAGCCTGCTCTATTAAATATGGGTACCCTTGAGGGTGGGTATAACTATAGGCCCCTAACTTGAAACTCTAAGACCTCCTTTGGCCCCCAGAGTAGGCAACTCACTCGAAGCCCCTAAAATAACCCTGCCCCTTTGTGTTTCAACAAGAATAGCTGCCACCTTGACTAATAAAAACTCTAACCAACTTCACCTTTGTGAAGAAAAGATTCCCCTCAGTCTATAGGAAAAAGTATCTTTGAATTTGCTCCCTTGAGCTGAAAGTTATGAAGGTTCAAAGTTGACATTTTGTACAGGAGCTCTCTAGGAGAGAGGGGTCTACCTACCAAATTTTCTAAGTCCTAAATCCCTCTCTAAACCCTATAATACTAGATTACGGACCAATCAAATCACTGTATTGTACAAAAAAGTACAGGTGTCGATATACTTTATATACGGCCATTGTACGGCATGGCCAAAATGTCGACGTCTGCCACATCAAGATTTGTTCCCGTATTCTTCGGAGATGACGCAGGCCAATGTGATTTTGCCACGTGTCATTTAACGTGGTGATGACCGAAAACCGCCAAAGCGTCCATTCCGCGATCCCGTCATCTATCATGGTCGTTCGATCTATATCGACAGTTAATTATAGCCGTCGAAATTAATTGCGTGGTATTTGTTTCGCGGTAGAAACAAATGCGCGATATTCATTTCGTTAAGTAACGTACGCCCTATTATACAAAACTGTGTCTATGTCTAAAAAATTGTTTGCTCCGTAAAACGAACTTGTGTACGTATATTAATTTAAATTATTGTCAAACCCTGTATGTATAAGCACCGATCCTAGACTAGTAGGATAAAGCTACCGGCTACGACTGGACTTGAGTGGCCATATGTACCAGGATCAAATCTTGGGTCCGTCAAATATATTTTGGTAAATCTACCAAATCTACCACCTGTCTCTCTATCTTTAAGCGGTATAGGCTGCCATGGCTCTAGCTTCCTTTTCAACCTTCGTTGACTGCGACAAGTGTGGGGACTAAAGAGAGGAGTTAGAGGCAGACTACCTCACCTTCTTTTCTGCATTTTATTTTAGACCTAGAAAATACTAAAAATAAACATTAATTTTTACATTATCCTAATTATGCCACCCAAACTTCATCAAAACTGCTTGCCAGCGCCACAAACATCGCCGAGATGATGTAGCAATTCCATATTTCCAAGTGGGAGGAGGGATACCAGAGCAGATTATCACAAGTATCCACACTTTGGCGCAAAGTGTTTTGTCTTTCTCAGCTAATGTTACCAAGGACAAGACTTCAAAGCCTCAGTCAGATTCTTCGGAGTTTGTGCCCGAAAGCTAGAAATTCAATTGATAGGTGGTGATCAGGTGGTGTCATTATCAGTTCCGGATTTCAGACTCCGGATACTATCACTTTTCTTTGGAGTCTGTTGAAAAGAAGTAATTAATAGTTCACTTCTCTAATTTATTTCCACTTTAAAGAAAGAGAGTGAGGATCAAAGGCACGCCATGGTTGCCGCGATATTTAGAAAGTGGAAGATTTAGAAGTAGGGGATATTTTTCCAAAATGGTGCCTAAGTCCTGATTTGAATTTGGGCCTACGGATCAGTATGTAGATGTACATCTTATCCACTAAGGCGTTATCAAAACAATACACGTGACGGATTTAAAAAAATATAAACATTGATGCGACAGCTAATTATCACCAGACTAACGAAAAGGAACAATTCATGCATGTACGCGAATCTGAACCGTGTAAAATATGTTTTGATCGAACGGCTAGCATTATAACCGCCACACGAAGTTAGATTCGGGCGGCATACGGAAATAGAGTCACGCGGTGCCACGTGACGCCATATTATTTGATACCGGAGAAGATGGGAGGAGGAACCATGGCTCCTGATTTGACAAGTGTCACTTTGTAGACCTTGTCGTAAAATGGTCGTACAATAAGTACCTTGCCCATTGTACCTTCTTCTACTATATAGTGTTCCTATTGGACTAGGGTTTAGAAGTAGGTAGTCGTGAGTAGGTAGACCTAGATTTAGTGATATTTATGAAATTCTATGGGCTCCATTGCCACACAGAATTCGCAGGTCCAAAGGAAGCTAATCTAGATAGTGCCGACTCCAAGTTAATATAAACCCAAATGATTGACCCCTTGACAATCAGAACCCCATTACAGCTTCACCCCTGTGAAGTAAGACTCTCTGTGTGCTCAGTTTCACTACAGAATGCAAAGTTAGAATATGAGTATAGGATAACATTCCCCACTTTGACTTTCCCTTAGAAATGCAGCCACCCAGGCAGGCAAAAACTCTGACCGACTACACCCCTGTGTAGCCTGGACTCCCCTGAGTCCGCAGCAACAAGAATCACTGAATTTGGTCAACTGAATTGATAGTTATGACTGGCCAAAGTTTGACATTTATACAAGGTGCTCTCTGGGAGAGGCAGCTACCTACCAAAAATATTCTAAGTTCTAAACCCCTCTCTAAACCCTCTAGTACTGAGGTACGGACCAATCACATTACTGTATAGTACATAAAGGTACAGATGTCGGTGTACCTTTTGTACGGACATCGTACGACATGGCTCAAAAGTCAACAATTGTCCTATCTGGATTCGCTCTTGTATTCTCCGGAATTCCTGCCTCCAAATCTTATCTCTCCACGTGGCGCCAAGTCATGCCGCGTCAGAAAACGGTACCGTACAAGAAAGTACTAGTGCCGGAGTACTTTCTATACGTACATTGTACGATGTCGCCATAGTGCGACATTTGTCACTTCCGGATTTGTTTTCTGCCGTTCCGTAAATTCCGTAATCCAGTACGTTGTTGCCACGTGTCATCCGGAGTGGCGGAGTCCGCAAACCGCCAAATTGTCCTTTCCTTGAGACCGGCGCTAACCACGGCCGTCCGATTCATATAGAGATTAAATACGAACCGTCGAAACAAATGTCCGTACTATTTGTTTCGTCCGGTACTAATAGTACAACTGATTCTATGTTCTATAGACCGTAACCCAGTTAAATGGAATTCCCTACCTGTAACTACATAAATATCTATCAAACCCTATATGTTCTAGCACTGGTCCTAGACTAAATGGACAAAGCTAACTCCTATGGGTCGATTCACCGACGGTAGGTACCAGGATCAATTCTTGGGTCCGTCAACTGCCTTTTTGGTAAACATACCATTATTATCTATTCCTGTCTCTCTGGAGAGCCTAGGCAGCCATGGCTCTAGCTCCCTTTCCGGCCTTCAGTGACTACGACAAGTGTGGGGGTTTGGAGAAGGGAGTCAGGGGCAGACTGCCTCTACTCTTTTCTATCTAATAAAGACCTAGAAAATACCCAAATATCAACACTCCCCTTATTTTCTAGTCTACTTCCTTTCAACTATTACAAACAAAATAAACAAAACACTCCCTCCCCTTTTTCCTTTTTCTTTTCTTTTTCCTTTTATATAACTTAAGAAATATGCTCTCGTATTTAAAACAATGCATTAGATGAAATGAAATAATAATTGCATCACACATTTCATTTAGCATCCCACTTATTATAAATCCGAGCAAAGTTTTTATCCACCTCACCTCTTTTCCATCCACACTAAATCTGATTTCCCTCTTGCAATTCAAACAGCCAGCCCCATCTCCAATCTGCAACACACATCCTGAGGCTAACCCTTTTACAGGCACACCTTCATAAATGTCATCACTCCCTTTAGTGATGTCAAACCCATTACCCCCAAAACATGAACTTTCCTCACTCTCTCCCATGGATTTCTTTCCACTTTCACTTTCTAAATTTATTCCCAATAAATATTTATCCTCCCCTAAACCTTTCATTAAATATTCCTCTTCTCCCTTATCCTTTAAAACCCCTTCTAGTTTCACTTCTCCCCTTTCCTCGTAATCCGTTGAAGTCTCCCTTTCCGACCAGTTTTCTAATTCCAAACTACCTATAAAATTATCCTCATTAATTTTATTTTTCCCGTTTTCACTTATTGATCCTAGTTCTGACTTTCTCATTTCTAAGTCATACACTTTACACTCCTCCACATCCTCAAGTACCTCCTCTCTCTTTACTTCCCTTATACCTCCAAAAGCACACTGTTGCCTTCGTGGAATTTCTGTGTACTTTTCTCTCTTCTCCATTCTACCGATGTGAAGAAGCTCCAAGATTTTTTCATCCTCTTTCTCCTCTTCCCCTTCTTCCTCCTCATTCACACTCCAACTTCTAAGTTCTTCTAAACGAGGACACTCCTCCATATAGTGACCCGGTTTCCTACAAGCGAAGCAAACCCCTTGTTTCAAAGCTCCCCTTTCTTTTCCTCTCCCTCTCTTTCCACCGAAGTTCCGATAAGGTTTACCTTTGTCCTTCTTCCTTTCATCACGCTTCCGCTCGTCACCGTCGTTCCTCACATCACGCTTCTGCCAGTCACCACCAGCTGTAAATGCAGTCACCCTTTCACTTCCCCTACGAAGCTCCAAGGTGCTTTCCCTCACAAGAATTATCCCCATGGTAATGCTCCAAGTCCATGAGGAGACATCCATTCCCTGCATACGGTAAATGATGTCTTCGTACTCATATGGGAGCTTCATGATTAGTGTATTAATCTTTCTCTCCTCAGATTCTACATATCCCGCACTATCAAGCTCAACATATAACACAGCAATATCATTGCAAAACCTTGTCATGCTACCGCCTTTATAAACATAGGCCTCTATCTCTTGTCTTACTAACTGCTGCCTCTGTATAGTCTCACTCTTATAAATCTGAATTAGTGTGTTCCAAATTTCCGACGACTTGGTTAGATTTAAAAGAGTGATAGCTATAGACTTAGACACATATCTAAGTATGAGATGTTTTGCTATAGTGTTTTTATATTCCCAAATTTTTCTATCATTTTCTTCGGTTTTTGGTTCAGTTATAACCCCCACAAGTGGAACCGTTGCCGAGAGCCTAGCTCCCCTCACCATAGGTGTCCCTTTATCCTTCTCCCCTATTTCCCCTTCCACGGTAATGATTTTCCCTTCACCTTCCGTTGCATCTGAACTCCGGTTGGTTTTCTGGGCAGCCCCAGATGATTCTCCATAGTGAGCTCCACCAAAGCCGGGTGGCGGACACCTCACTTGTCCCGAAACAATTCCCCACAAGTGCTTCTCGAAAAGCAATCCCTCCATCGTGAACTCCCAATAAGTGAAGTCTGTTCCATCAAACATAGGCACCCTAGATGGTGGGCCCATAACCTGAAATTCTATGGGCTCCATTGCCACACAGAATTCGCAGGTCCAAAGGAAGCTAATCTAGATAGTGCCGACTCCAAGTTAATATAAACCCAAATGATTGACCCCTTGACAATCAGAACCCCATTACAGCTTCACCCCTGTGAAGTAAGACTCTCTGTGTGCTCAGTTTCACTACAGAATGCAAAGTTAGAATATGAGTATAGGATAACATTCCCCACTTTGACTTTCCCTTAGAAATGCAGCCACCCAGGCAGGCAAAAACTCTGACCGACTACACCCCTGTGTAGCGTGGACTCCCCTGAGTCCGCAGCAACAAGAATCACTGAATTTGGTCAACTGAATTGATAGTTATGACTGGCCAAAGTTTGACATTTATACAAGGTGCTCTCTGGGAGAGGCAGCTACCTACCAAAAATATTCTAAGTTCTAAACCCCTCTCTAAACCCTCTAGTACTGAGGTACGGACCAATCACATTACTGTATAGTACATAAAGGTACAGATGCCGGTGTACCTTTTGTACGGACATCGTATGTCATGGCTCAAAAGTCAACAATTGTCCTATCTGGATTCGCTCTTGTATTCTCCGGAATTCCTGCCTCCAAATCTTATCTCTCCACGTGGCGCCAAGTCATGCCGCGTCAGAAAACGGTACAGTACAAGAAAGTACTAGTGCCGGAGTACTTTCTATACGTACATTGTACGATGTCGCCATAGTGCGACATTTGTCACTTCCGGATTTGTTTTCTGCCGTTCCGTAAATTCCGTAATCCAGTACGTTGTTGCCACGTGTCATCCGGAGTGGCGAAGTCCGCAAACCGCCAAATTGTCCTTTCCTTGAGACCGGCGCTAACCACGGCCGTCCGATTCATATAGAGATTAAATACGAACCGTCGAAACAAATGTCCGTACTATTTGTTTCGTCCGGTACTAATAGTACAACTGATTCTATGTTCTATAGACCGTAACCCAGTTAAATGGAATTCCCTACCTGTAACTACATAAATATCTATCAAACCCTATATGTTCTAGCACTGGTCCTAGACTAAATGGACAAAGCTAACTCCTATGGGTCGATTCACCGACGGTAGGTACCAGGATCAATTCCTGGGTCCGTCAACTGCCTTTTTGGTAAACATACCATTATTATCTATTCCTGTCTCTCTGGAGAGCCTAGGCAGCCATGGCTCTAGCTCCCTTTCCAGCCTTCAGTGACTACGACAAGTGTGGGGGTTTGGAGAAGGGAGTCAGGGGCAGACTGCCTCTACTCTTTTCTATCTAATAAAGACCTAGAAAATACCCAAATATCAACAATTTAGGGACCTCTCTCTAAAAGAGTTTGTTATTATAAAGGTCATCTTTGACAAGCCATAACTTACTGCTCGAGGAGCAAATTCACTGATTCTTTTTGCGTTTGACACAAAGGAGTCTTCTCCTCATATGGGTGAAGGTGGTCAAAATATTTTTGTGCCTGGGCGGCGCTTATTTAGTGGGAAAGTGGAAGGGGGAGATATTATCCTAGAGGCTTTACATAGGCTGCTCATTCTGTGGGTCAATGGAGACCACATAATTTCAGGTTATGGGCCCACCCTCTAAGGTGCCCATATTTGATGGATCACACTTTTTTTATTGGGAAATGATGATGGAGGGAGAACTATTTGAGAAGCATCTATGGGGCATAGTGTCTAGACAAATTCGATGCCCACCTCCTCTTGGGTTTGGAGGGACATGTTTTTGTGGCACCTACGTCAATACAGTAGCCAGAACAGTTGCCACCATCACCGAAGATGAAGATGAGGAAGGAGAGGAGATTTTCATGGAAGGAGAAAAGGGAGGAGTTGCAACTTAAGTGACTCCATTGTCGAAGGCGATACCGGGAGCAGGACCACCAACAATGTTGACAAGGGTTCAGACCAACTGATCAGAGTATGAAAAGTGGAACTACAAAGACAAGGTTGCTAAGCTCTTAATTCTTGAAAGTGTAGCAAAAGGAATTGCCATTCCCCTTATGCATGTCAAATCTTCATCTCAGATTTGGATATCACTAGTTCACAAAATTAAGAGTGGATCATTGCAGCAGGAACAGTTGGCAGAAAATAATATTGCAGCTAATACTTACAAGGGAAGAAGAATGAATAATTATTGCAATGATTTAGGAGTATTGTTTGGAGAGCTAGAGAGTGCAGGTAACTCATGGTCTGAGAGACAAAGAGTGAATACATTAATGATGAAACTACCTGAACAGTATGAGAATATCATTAACCCATTGCAGGACATAGGAGATAGCAATTGGAATTCGGATGACACAGTGGGAATGATTTTGGTGAAAGAAAGCACCATAGAGCTTAGATCAAGGAGTCCAAGTGTTCAAGCATTGTCTGCAGGAGCAGATTGGCGGAAGCGTGATGAGGAGAGAGGGAAAGATCCCTACCGAAACTTTGGTGGAAGAGGACAAGCAGGTGGCAGATTTGATAGACAAGGGAGAGGAACTTCTCGAGGAGGATTATGTCACTTCTGCAAGTAACTTGGACACTATATGGCAGATTGTGTCAAACTTCCACATCTTCGACTGAAAGATGGACAAAGAACCTCAAAGGATGGAGGAAAGAAAAAGGCTTTCCTGACTGAAGTTCATGATGAGGAAGAGGAAGAAGAAATCGAACAGTAAGCGGAGCTTGAGGAGCTTCTTTTTAATCCAAAAACCACTGAAAAGCATGTCGACATTCCACGGAGACAAAAGTGTGCTTTCGAAGGTAAGAGGGATCCAACCGATACTTGGGAGCTGGTGGATTGTCCACCTAACCGAAATCCAATCGGTTGTAAGTGGGTTTTTAAATTAAAACTGAACCCAAATAACACAATCGAGCGCTACAAGGCCCGACTAGTGGCAAAGGGATTTACACAAAAGGAGGGAATTGACTACGAGGAAACCTTTGCCCCGGTCGTCAAATTTCCCTCCGTCCGCATACTTTTCAGTCTGGCAGCAGCGGAAGACATGGAAGTGCACCAGATGGACATCAAAGCATCCTTTTGGCATGGAGAATTGGAAGAGGAGATCTTTATGCAACAACGCGAAGGGTTTGTGGAGGAAGGAGAGGAGAGTAAGGTATGGCGGCTGATTAAATCTCTTTATGGTTTGAAACAGGCGCCTCGACAGTGGAATAAGAAGCTTGATGAGTTTCTTACCGGTTTGGGATATATCCAGATCAGCTCAGATCACTCAATCTATATTTTCGAAGATGAGGAAGGTTTTATATTTATTGCAATTAATGTTGATGATTTGCTTATTTTAAGTAAATCAATGGAAAAAAGTAATAAACTGAAAACCGATCTTAAGGGGAGATTTGAAATGAAGGATATTGGGGAAGCAAAATATATTTTGGGAATTCAAGTAGAAAGAGACCGAAAAATAAAGATTATAAGATTGACTCAAAAAGAAGCAATAGGGAACATGCTTGAAAAATTTTATATGGATAAAGCTAATAGTTGTACAACTCCAATGGAGTTGAAGAAGGGAAGTGAGGGGAGTGAGGAAGAAGGAGTCATAATCTTATACGAGGAATTATCTCTTTAAGAACAGAAGTTTATGCAGACTATTCCTTACAGATAAGTAGTGGAAAGTCTAATCTATTTTATGAATTCTACCCGGCCGGATTTCGCTACTGCTGTAGGAGTGCTGAGTAGAAGTCTAAATGCTCCCACTAAGAGGGATTGGGAGGCAGCTAAAAGAGTCCTTAGATATTTGATAGGAACTAGGGATCTATGGTTGCATTTGGGTGGGGGAATACTGACATTACTACTTGGAGTGATGCTAGTTATGGTGATGCTCCGATGAGGAGATGCATTTCTGGATATGTATTATATGTGGGTGATGGGGCTTGCTGTTGAAGTAGAAAACAGCAAAAAGTTATTGCTTATTCCACCATGGAGGCTGAGTATATGGCCTCTTGATCTGCTGTAAAAGAATTGATGTGGGTCAAGTCTTTGCTTGGTGAGTTGGCCACCTTAAGAGTGGTGTGCAGAAAATATTTTGTGATAATCAGGCAGCAATCGCTATTTCTGCCAATCCTAAAAATCATTTTAAAGCCAAACACATGGACATTAGATCAGCTTTGTTAGAGAGAAAGTAGAAAACAAAATAATCAGTATAGAGTACCGACCAGATAGTGAGATGGTAGTAGATATGATGACCAAACTTGTGCCTTCCCTTAAGCTAATTTTCTGCAGGGAGAAGTGTGGTCTGAAATTAAAGATTGACTAGAAAATAAGGGGAGTGTAGAAATTAATGGTATTTTTAAAGTATTTTCTAGGTCAAAATAGAAATATAGAAAGAAGCCGAGGCAGTCTACCTCTAACTTCTCTCTCTAAACTCTCATACTTGTCGTAGTCACTGAGAATTTGGAGAGGAAGCTAGAGTCATGGCTACCTAGGCTATCCAGAGGTTTACGGGATATAAATATTAGTAGGGGTTTATTTAATAAACCTATAGGTGACAGCTTTAGGATTTGATCCTAGAAATTGCCGGCCAGTAAACAGTCAGTAGCCGGTAGCTTTAACTGTTAAGTCTAGAGATAGTGTTACGTAATGTAGAGTTTGATAATTAATTAAACATTAACACGTAGGATAGTTCATTTAACTGAAATAGTTTTACGGGAGACATAGATCCAGTAATGTAAAAGTACGGATTACGGTACAGATAAGAAACGAATATCGCGCATTTATTTCTTTAGCGAAACGAATATCGCGCATGTATTTATTACGGCTACGATTAAATGTGAATTTAATCAGACGGCCAAAATTAAACGTCGAGATCGCGGAAGAGAATTTCGGCGGTTTTTGATCATCGCCACATCGGATGACACGTGGCGGACTGACATTGGATAGGGCATCTCCGAGGATTAAGGGAGCGAATCCGGATATACCACGTGTCGACATTTAGGGCATGTCGTACAATGTTCGTACATAAAGTACACCGGCAGTTGTACTTTTGTGTACGGAGGAGTAATGTGATTGGCTTCGTACATCAGTAGATAGAGTCTGTGAGAGAGATAAGACTTAGAAAAATTAGGAGATAGGTGTAATTTTTGTACGGCCATCGTACGACATGGCCAAAATTTCGACACATGTCATCTCCAAATTCGTTCATGTAATCCCCGGAGATGCCGCGATCCAAAGTCATTTTGCCACGTGTCATCCTATTTGGCGATGACCGAAAACCGCCGAAATCTTCTTTCGCGATCTCGGCATCCTTTCCGGCAGTCCGATCGAAACCAAGTTTTGATCGTAGCCCTCATAAATACGTGGGCGGTATTTGTTTCCTGTTTGAAACAAATGCGAGGTATCCTTTTCATATAGTACATTAAAATCGTGCAAAAATTGAATCTATGCATTACGTATCTATATCCCATTAAATGAACTAGTCTACGTGTAACATAATAAATATTTATCAAACCTAATATATTCTATCATTAATCCTATACTTATAAGTTAAGGCTACCGGCTAATGATGGACGGCGGGTACCCGGATCAAATCCCGGGACCGTCAAATATTTTAGATAACTCTATCGAGATGTGCCTTCTTGTCCTCTTTGGACAGCCTAGGGAGCCATGGATCTAACTCCTCCTCAAGTCTTTAGTGACTGCAACAAGTGTGGGGACTTGAGTGAAGAGTTAGAGGCAAACTGTCATTGTTTTGGCTTTTATTTTACAATCTCTAGACATATAAAATACTTAAATTTCAACACTCCCCTTATTTTCTAGTCTACTTTACTTTCAACTCCCTTCAAAAACAACAAATACATTTATATATATTTTCCTTTCCTTTTTCCTTTTTCCTTCATGAAGCTTCAAGCAAATACCTTTATATTTAGGAAAGTGTATTAAGACCAAATATAATTTCATCTTGTCGATCACCTATGACTTAGAGGGAGGAAAATTTGAATATTGGCCCACCGCTTTCTTTTTGACCTCATTGGGAAAAGGGGAAAGAGAGGGGGTATCTTTTGTTTCTTTTCCTTTTGCTTTCTCCCGCATCCATCCATTCGGCATGTCTCTTTCTTCTTTACGTTTGCATTCATGTCACCAGAAAATATTTGGGCAGAAGGGGCATGACCATTTCCGAGGAAAGCATTCGCATTTGGGATTTTTTGCAGGTCTCCTTTTAGACAACTCTTTGGATCATGGACCCTTCCTCTCTTATCATCAGGCACGCTCGAGAGTTATCAAGCTTGTGTGCCTTTCCGGCACACCGTCATATATCATGGATTGCCGGAACCCATTTTTCTCGTAAGATCATCACCGTACGGATATTGAGGCGTAACAGACCGGACCGGATTCCTCTAAATCCCACAGGGAGCGAGAGGAAATTTGGTATACGCTTTACACAAGCCAGACGACCAAGTATTTTTCTCTCAAGATTATAGTTTTGCCACCTGGAACAAGTTTCCCTTATCTCTAACGCAAGGTACATTCTCGATTTGCATGTAACTTTCGGGATTGCAATCTAGATTATGCTATTAGACATCAGTCGGAATTTAGTTTAGGTCCAACCAGCTTGTGCTTCATTAATTACCTTAGCTCCAGGTTCGCCGTTTAAGTGCCACCTAAGTACTTTTGATAGATTAGTGGATTTGATTTAGACTCTCAGTTTCGGATTTAGCCAGAGTCTTAACTATAATTTTTTGTCTTGAGTGTGGTACGGCCTTATTTGTCCTATGTCAATTCGATAGCAATTGATTTTTGCTCATTGGCTCTTTGCATTACGCTGACCTTTTGGATCTGAAAATGGACAAACTCTGTTGTATAAGGCACTTAGGGCCAAAAGAGAAAGGTTGTTCTTTCAGTACTATCTTCGAGAAAACTTATAGAAAATTCCAGAAAACTCTTTTGGATAACTTTTTGTTTGAATGTGATTGTGACTCTATTCCCATCTTGGTGTGCTTTTGTCTTTTGTAGAAATCGTAGTCCGGTTGGGTAGTAGGCACTATTTTTCTTCTTTTGGGCATTTTGAGACTTGTGGCAATTGGATACCGAGAGGGGTTTTGCCGGTTGTGGGTTACAAAAACAGAGGAGTTAAGGGGGGCTTTACCTATTTCATTTTCTTCGGAGAGAGATTTTGTATCCTCTTGTTGTTAGCGTTGCATTTGGGGTATGTTGAGCTCGCTTGCTATATTTCTAAATTCGATTTTTATCTCTATTTTTCTAGGGCAAGGTGATATTGTTAATTTTGAGACAGCCTTTTCTTCTTTTATTTTTCCGTTATTCTGCGTGGAAGTGCCTTTGTTCCCTCTTTGGTATTCTTTCTAGGGCTCCGGTTGCATTTCAGTCGGGTTTGGCTACCTGAATATTTTGAAACAGAACAGTGGGTTTTGAGCAAATCTTTGTTAGACTTCCAGCAGTGCAGCACACAATTGGGATATCAGCCCACCCCTTTCCCTTTATTCTCATGGGGAAATGGGGAAGGAGATGGGGTATCTTCTTTTTCTTTTCCCTTCGCTTTCTCTCGCATCCATCCATTCGGCATGTCTCTTTCTTCCCTACCTTCAAATTCATGTCACCGGGAAAGATTGGGGCAGAAGGGGGCATGACCATTTCCTAGGAAAGCATTCGCATTTGGGATTCTTTACAGGTCTTCATTTGGACAATGGACCATTCCTCTGTTATCATCAGGTACGCTTGACATTAATGTTAGTAACAAAATCAGATTTTTGTTTTTCAATATTTTTAGTGGTATCTGATTTTGGAATAACGTTAATGTTATTGTTTTCTCCCCCCGTTTCATCAATAAGTGCCTTGGTTACTAATAACAAGAAAGCATGATTTGTTTTATCCTTGAAATGATTTTTAAATTATTTAGCAGGAATCAAACCTTCCACTCCCAATTTGGTTATGTTATTTATATGATTCCTATGCAACTTTTTTGAAGGTAATGCTTGCAAAAGCTTCCGGCTGTTCTCAAACTTAACTCTCAAGGTGTTAGTTTCTTAATTAATTTGAGGGTTATGTTCTGTTAACCAGGGCTTTTCAGTAATAATTGCTCACAACCCAACTTCATTATTTTACGCACAACTTTTATTTTATGACCTTGGATATCAACTTATGTTGTGTTAGTTTGTAAATCTAACGTGGACTTATTACCATTTGCCACCTGAACATGCAAAGGTTTTTCCCTTATGACTCTTGGAATTTTATTTTCCTCTACAAACTTATGTGAAATAAAATTATGTATAGCTCCTAAATCTACCATAACTCTAAATGGTTTCCCTTCAACTAAAAACTCTAATTTTATCAAACTTTGTCTGGTGTCTTCATTACTTAACCGTCCCAACATAAGTCTGTTGTTAAGATTTTCATCAGAAAAAAGATTGTTCAAACTATGAGTGTAGTTAACATCATAATAAATTCAGCTATCATAGCCTTTCCATTCATTAGCTTGCCCTCCAGAGTGAACTCCTTAACCTCTGGATCTGGTCGACTCAACTGAGGACTTTCAGCTTGTCTTTTCCGTTTACCACCTCTTGGGCTTCGTGGTCAGCTAGGTATAATGCAATATCTTCGTGGAAACCTTCATTGACATCAACTGTTTTAAAATATAAGTTATCTGTATAGTTCTTAAGAGTTATGATCTGGACCTCCGCATTTAAAACAAGTGACTTTCTTTTCGGTTTTGTGCACTCTCTACTGGAATATCCCTCCTCTCCACAGTTATAACAGTTAATTTTCTTCAGTTAAGCACACTCAATGCCTTATGACCTCTTTTCTGACAGATAGTGTTTGTGGGAATGCTAAGATTGGGTTTTTGACCATTAATACTTGGTTTAGGGCTCTTAATATATCCACACTATTGTTAAATTTGTTTCTTACATTAACACTCTGTCCACCTCACTGATTTCTCCTGAAGATATTTTGCCTATTTACCAGGCCCGCATTCAGACCCTCTTCCACAAATTCCTCCTCACCCCACTCGATACTTCATTCAAATTACCTCAAGTGATCGAGTTTCCCGATTATACCCCAACTGATCCTCAAATTCCAATGACTTATCTTGTAATTCTTTCAAATAAATAATTTTTTTATGTTTCGGTCTTTATTTCAGTAAAGGATTTCAGATAGTTCAAGAAATGCAACTTAGCCATTTCATCAGTCAAACTTATGACATGAATGCTAGATGAGTCAAATTCCACAATATAATCTTTCACAGATCCAATTTGCTCACGGTTCAGCCATTTTTTTTCCATTCTCGATTTATAAGTGATAGACAAGAAACGCGATTTGATCCCGGTCTTAAAAGCTTCCAATCATCATTATGAGGAATCAAATTTGACCTCTTATGACTGTAATACCAAATCTGAGCATCACCTTTCAGATAACTATCAGCAAAAGAAGTGTAATCATCACGATCACAATTTTAAAATTCGAAGTAATACTCTATATGAAAATTCAAAGCATCTAACTCATCAATCTTCTTACTATTAAAAGATGGTGCCTCACTAATAGACAACTCCAGATCACTTATCTTCTTCGGTCTATTGTAATCATCCTCCCTAAAACTGGCATTTCTTTTACTACTCTCACCCTTTTAGTTATTAACATCATTTCTGGTGTGAATTAAATTAATTAGCTTATCGAATTTCTGATTTGAAACTTTCCTATATTCCTTAACATCTTTCAATTCACTCTGCAATTCATAAATGGTTTCATCCACAGCGGCAGCATTATTATTAAATCTTTTGACCAGTTTCATAGTACGCTTCTTCAACACATTCAAAGCTTTCTATTTCACGTTTCCGTGCAGAATTTTCCATTATAAGACAATAAAATCAAACAATGAGAAAAGTATAGTATACTTATCCAAAAAAGTTTGCAACAGATTTGAAGTCCTTAGATTTCTCTAATCGAAGACTTCCGTTCCTTAACAAATCATTTAAAAGATATTAAAATGTGAGAAATCAAATAAACATTAAAAGTAAGTTAGTGAAAATTCAATTTTCCCAAACATTGAAATAGAAAGGTAAAAAGTTTCTCCACAAATTTTGCAACAGCAAAATTGAAAGCTCTCAAAGGTAAAATTCAACCAAAAATTTTGCAACATCAAAATTGAAAATAATCAAAGGTAACAATTTAGGGTTTGAAAAGTTTTGAATCATTTCAGGACTTATTTGTTCTTGAAGAAGTAAAGTACTCCACTTTCCTTCTCCTCCGTTAGCAAATTTCCCATTTCCCACTAGATCAGGATCTTTTCAAATCTAACCTCACATCCTCACATTTTATGGCTTTAAGCCTTCCCTCTACACATGATTCATTGCTAGGAGAAGGCAAGTTTGTTTGGCCTCTACGTAATTGGAGTGAGATTCAACGATGGCCAAACTGCTCACCCCGCGTGATTCTTTAGGGCCTAAGCACGCCGAAAATCTAACAAGCGGCCGCTGGCAGTGTAGTCACTTAGTTTCCCTCCAATCCCCTACCACTCACATTGTGGTTCCACCGACACAGGTCAGAGCACTCTCACCGGTCACGGCAGTCGATTTTCGAGTGAGCAAGCTTCTCCCTCGCTTCTAACCAAAGCTTTGATACCATATGTAATAAGATCTCCTACCTTTCATAAAATCCCATTACTACAACCAATTTTAACCACACATTCCACATATTGGAAAATTACACATTCACATTGGAAAGCACTTACATAGGATAAACTTTAAATTAGAAGAAGCTTTTGTCCACAGAACATTAGCTTGGTCTCTTGCCCTCGTGGCTCAACCTTTCTTTTAAAGTATTTTCCACTACTCTCCACTCTTAATAATTCTATCTCTTAACTACTTAAACACCACTTAGTTAGGAAGAGATTTCAGTGCAAAAATGCCATTGCTCCAATTTGGTTTTAATCGCTCAAGACCAAGATCACTCAGAATTTCCACAAACTTTTCTAAAGGAAAATATGTTTCCTTTCCTCTTAGACTTCACTATTTATCCATCATTGCCCTAGACTAGCCAGGCCAGAGTCAACGCTTCGTTGATCAGGTTTTTACTAGGGCCAATCATTGATCAGCTAGGACTCAGAGAGACCAATGCAAAAACGTGTGAAATCTCTTACTAACTACGTAGGATTTACTAACCAATCAAACGTTGCATTTCACTCTGTAACATTACTTGCAAAAATGCGCGCCAATCAAAACGCGACTTCGCACGAAGGTGCGTCGCAAATTTCACATGCGAAACTACCCACAGAATTTCATAAAGTGAAAGTGACGTTTTGTACTAAAAATTGTACGAAACGAACCATCGTGCGTATCAAACGAATATTGATTCATTTGGTACTTTTTAAACGTGCGCCTAAAATTCCGCGGCTAGTTTGACCTTTAACCCGTTACAATGAACACCCACTCGTTATTTTGACCTCGTGTTGTCGGCTAAATACACCAATCGTTATATCTTTTAAAATACAACTCTAATTAATGCGATTCTTTTGCTGACGTCTACCAAATTCATAACTCTATATTTGTAACAATACCCATTTACGAACAAGTTCGATCCACTATTACTGTTACAACAATGCTAGTTTGAAATAAAATATCTTTGAAAAGTTATTCTTTTGACTGCCTTGAGGCATGGTTTGATGGCAAGTAGAGTGTGAAAAGTATAAAAAACGAAATTAGGAAGCCATGGCATAAAGTTATTTAAATAATGATGTCGACGTTGTCATAAGTGAGCGTGACATCATTAAGTTACAAACCCCTAAGCGTCTATAATATTACGAAAAAGATAAACGCATTTAATCATCGTTGTTTTCAATGACGTCACGATTATCAAAAGTTTCGTAGTTATCTTTAATCGTTAGAAGTTCTACCCGCGTATACAATCTTCACCTTTCAGAGTTCTAATTTCGTTTTCGCACATTAGAATGCTATAAAAACTAGTACGGAAAATCTTCACTAAAATGTAAAGTACTTATTCGAAGTAACAATGATATAGACACATACCCTACCTCGTCCTATATACATCTGCCAATATATGTGCTAGTGAAATTAATGGCAACTCTTAACGGAAACCTTTCATAAAGAAAAATGTTAAACTATCGAGAATAAATATATTTGTCCTTGAATATCCCCATTTTCCCCCTCCCATGCCGTCGTCCTCTTTTTTTTTTGGCCTTTCTTTCCCCTTCCCTCTTTCTCTCTCTACTTTCCCCTCTTCTTTAGTCAAACACACACTTGATTGTCTAATTTAGCAGAGTATGCTTTTATTTTCCTATTTCATTATCAAATTTTAACTCTTATTATCGAGAGGGAGTATTAACATAAAATTCAAATTGTAAAATTTATAATTTCTATTCTTTCGATTTCTTTTTCACGTGTTTTTTTGTCACTTAATGTCCATGAAGGCTCTTTTGCTTGAAATCATTTTTTCTTTCTTTTTCTCACATTAATTTAGTTTTGATATATTTTTAACCTTTTCTAAACATTTTATTCAATCCATTTTTATTGCATTAACGTTCATTATATTTTTAACATTTGTTTTAATTTTCCTGTTTTTTTCAACCAGTATCCTTTTTGTTTTATTTTTCAAAGACTTTTTTTTCACCTCTTCAACCTTCATTTTGTTAATCTTCCATTATCCCGTGAATCATTTCTTCGACACAAATTTTTTCTTACCTCCTCCCACTCAATCAAACAACATTTCTTATTACAAACTATCCAACCTCTTAAAACACATTTAATCCATTTTTATACATTGGACGTTTTTTCAACTTTCCTTTTTTATATTACTTTCTTATGGGCTTTCTCTGTTCTATCCGATCTCAATAACTTATATAGAACATTATTTTTTTCAATGCTCACCTTTCTCTTTCAATGCTTTCCCACTCCCCTCCACCTTCTTTCTCTCATTTCCACAACTAAACTTGAAAAATTGCGTCAAAATACATTTTTAGTTCTATAATAACTGATATGTGTTGTTTTTCAATTATACGTTAATACACATTTATTTCTGTAGAGAGGTATTATTTTTTCGCATTTGTGCAACTTTGGTTCATGTATATTCGTTTTGTGAATACAGATACGCTTACTACAACGTGGATCCCTAATAGAGTTAAAGAAAAGTTTTTGTTGATAGCAAATTAGTGTCATTAATTTTATCTTCGGTTTATGCTTAACGCCAATTAAAACTAACGTGAATATATACACCTAACACTAACTTAGATACACATCCTGATATCGTAGCTGTGATAGCTTGTGTTTATATATGCAACACTTGAACATATGAAAACAAGTTGGCGCCATTTCCCCTCGTTTTTATGACGGGAAATCAAATATGGTTGCGTTTTTTCATGTCGAGGAACTCAATTTCTTGTATCAACGCTTTTATGTGACACTTATTTTATACGTTTTTTAGGGATAATAATTTATTTAGTACGAACAAAAACATTTTGCACATTACATTATTTTAAAATAGTTTAAATCAGTAGTGTTGTGTATCGACAAATATTTTATCGCGACATCACGGATATTGATAGATATTGGTTATTGAACGGTCAGGGATTCCGATGTATCGCTCCGAGACCAACAAATTCCTTATTGTCGATAAGTAGGAAAGTACAATGCCCTATATAATAGTACTTTACAATATAGTGTATTATATTTTTCACTATATATAAAGTGACATGCCACGTGTAACGACCCATTCTGTACTCTGTGTAACGGAATAATTGTGGCTCAATGCGACGTAATTAGCCGTAACATGAACAATACAATTATTGCCAATAAATATTGGTACCTTTGCTACCGCGATAACAAACTAATGTTATCGTTTTTTTATCGACGATAACAACAATGTCGATATATCGTGCCAATAATTAAATTATCTGCAAGCTAAAAAAACATCTATATCGAATATCAGCAAAACATTGCCTATACACAACACTAAAATTGGAAAAACAAACGCAAATTAGATTGTACCTATGCTAACATAAAACAGTAATAAAACTATGAAATCTATTTTATTTTCAAAGGTGAAAATTTAGAGTAAGGCAAATTAACACTATTAACGTTAGCAAGGATTCAAAGTATACAACTCAAACACACTTTCAAATTATTATACTTGTGTGTTTTTTATCTTATCGAATGATTTTTGCGTTGCATTTATCTATCTCAGTTATTCACCAAAAATGTTGACAATTTAAAAAATATTTCATTATATATCTCATAAATGGAATATGATTTTCATATGATTTTCATTATTAACCCTGTTGTCCATCGATTTTGTTAGTAATCGTTAGCATCGACTCGATTTTGTTAGTGGTTGATGTTATCGACTCCGACGGTGGTCGTTAGTACTTACATTTTTTTGTCTTTTGGGACCAATATTAGTTATACTATTTTGTCTTTTGCAATGAATATCTCATGGATGTAGTGTAACTAATCCATTATTACTCTACAAGCAAACTTAGTACTTAATCTTTTTATTTTGAACATCAAATTACTGATTATAGTAAAAAGACATTATTTCCCTTTTGTTTTTTTGTTTTAATAATTTGTCATGTTGATATTTGGCAAAATATTTTTTGCTTTATTTTACTTTGTTACAAAATTTCATATTTTTCACTTTGGTCTCATTCACCTTTCTTTTTATTTTTCTCATTTTTCAACTATATCTATTTCCATCTCTCTCCCGCTCTCGCTCTCACTTTGTCTCTGTTTCTCTCTCCTTTTATCTTGCTCACACCCTCTCTCATTTTCCCTTTTTCTCTTTCCCCCTATCTCTTTTAGTTTTGTTGATATTATGTTTTATCATATTTATGTGAGTGTGTTTATTTGAAAGCTTTCGCGTGGTTGTTATTGTTAGGTTTTTTATTTCTCCAACATGATTTTTTTCCTTTTATTTTTGTCATTTTTCAACTATATCTATTTCCATCTCTCTCTCTCTCTCTCGTTCTTACTTTCTCTCTGTTTCTCTCTCTTTTTATCTGTTTCACACCCTCTCTCATTTTCCTTTTTCTCTTCCCCCCTATCTATATCTGTTTTTTTTATGTTATGTTTTATCATATTGTTGTAAGTGTGTTTATCTGAAAGCTTTCGCGTAGATGATATTGTTTTGTTTTTTATTTCTCAACCATTATTTTTTTCCCATTTTTTTCTTAGAGAGAGAGAGAGAGAGAGTGAGAGAGAGAGAGAGAAAGAGCACAATATCGCAATAAAGAGCACAAATATGTTCATAAAAAAATTGGCTAAACAAAGGAAAACATGTTGAAATGATAGGTTAGAAAGAAGGGAAAATATGTGTAATGGAGAGTGAAAAAGATGGTGTGGGTGGAAATGAGGAGGTAACATCAACAAAAGGGAGGAAAGGGGGAAAAAGAAATACGTACAAAAATGAATCAGTCACTCGTTTGTTAGTGTTGGTGTTCTCTTGCTGTTTTTGGTCTTAACTCTTTTTTGAAAAAAAAGAAAAGTCATGAACCTTCTTAAAAGGAAAAAAATGAAAAGTAAGGAACATATGTGGGTCCCTAGTCTTGGATGTTTTTTTTTTTTTTTCATTAGTTAAGTTTGTGAATATGTGAAAGCTGACAGGGCCAACATGATTGGGAAAAAAATATTTAAACTCTTGCCACGTGGCAACTGAGGACAATCTCACTAGCGTAATGGATGTCGTTTGGGACCAACATCATTATGTTGGGTATTTTTTGTTTTTTTGTCAATTTCCTAATTCAACAACCCATATTTAAGACAAACCGTACAATCCCATACCGGGAGATAAAACAGGCAGATAACAATTTCATTAAGGGAATTCATCATGACCGCGACTGTTTTGGTTGCGCACAGTCACTTACGTCACTTTGTCAAAAATCGTACGTTTGAAGTACATATTGGTACAAATAAAGTACCGTTGAGTACAAATTTGACAGTCAATCGGTGACAACTTCGACTTTCAAAATATTGTTTCAACCGCTTAAAGTTTTGCCGCGCTTGTGGACGTCGACCGTCATAAAAAAATTAGCAATTCACACGGCCGGCGAACGTTTACAGTTACAAAACTGCAGCAACCACATGTAAATAAAAGTGTTGCAGACAATCACTTTTTGTCTTTACGTGAGCTCCACGGTGAGAGCACGTAGGGGGCAAGGTTGAAATTGAATCGTGTAAGCGTTACATTGAAATTTGACGCAAAGTGAAAATAAACCTATTTAAACTAAAGTACTATATGACTTGTACGGAAATATTAAACTTTGTACACTATAATAAAACCATAGTTGTTGAAAACGCAATTTAGGCACGATTTAAACGCGCGTACAATACGTAGAAACTGGAGAGGTCGATTTAAAAAAATTGTAAAAAACTTTAATGAAATTATGTTCGTACAATTTCGTATATGTTAAAAAAAAAAATTGAACATGTACCGCAGTTTGTACGCTTACCGTTAAACGAGCGGTATAATTTTTTTTATTTTTTAAATAAATATTACAACCAAATTATACATCGGAACGTTTACAACAATTGGTTTTTAACCTTTCAATATCAATTTATCAACAGAACTTGTAGGACCAGGTTCAATTTTTGTGCAATGCGTCTACTTTGTAAGAATAATAGTACCGTGGCGTCAGTGATGTTGTTTTCCTCCAAGATTCGTTTAAGTTTTCATGGCGACTTCTTTTCAAAAATTTGAAGAAAAGACGTTCGTACACATTTTGAACTTACGGCGCGCAAAAAGTGTGACGCCACAACGTCTTTTTTTGAAATTGTCCGTAGATGTACAATAAAATTGCGTACGTATCCGTGAACATTCTGTTCAATTTGCAAAACAGAAAGTACTAATACGTGCATCGTATCTTTTCGTCAATTTCCGTGCAATTTCCGTAAAAAACCATACAGTTACCGTGATTTGTCTATAGGTTTCCGTAAATCGCCCGTTCAGTTTACAATAGACATTATTTTGCGATTTTTTCAAAAGTCACATAAAATACGTAGAAACTGAAAAAAATGAAAAAATTGAGCTATTTGAACAACTAGGAATAAAACGAATTGGCGTAAAAATATCAATTAAAATTAAATGAAAAAAATGCGCGTCGTCACACGCGACGAGATCGAGCCACACTATCTACGAATCAACATTCCTACATTGACAACAAAATTTCGTTTTGTGCATTTTAATATTTCTATACAAAACTTACAGTAGTTTTGTTTGTTTAAAGAGGTTTCGTTTCAATTTGCGTCTAAGTTTAATGTAACGCTTACACGATTCAATTTCAACCTTGCGGCCTAAGAGTGAGGTTCCATTAGGGAAAAAATGTTGTTGTTTACTGAAAGTCGTACTGTTTCGTACAGTGCCGTACCAAAAAAAAATATTTGTCAGAAAATCAACGCTACTGAATGAAAAAATTCATTCTCAACGTTTATGGGCATAAACGTGGACCGTCGGATGCATAATCGGATACGCCATCGTCTGACACTTTCAGTTTGCAACAAATGACCCGGAGTAGGTTAATTCTCAGCGCCTGAACGAATAGCATCGTGCCTCGTGGAAAAGTGCACAAATATCCACGACGACCGCGCGACCACGTGGGTACACGTCGCGTATGACATGTGCCTTTCGCCATGGAGGATGCGATTCCACCTGAAGCCGTAAGAAAATCTTTGACGTAGGATATTGTTTCACGCTTCTGTCGCCATCGACGAACCTTTCTGACATTTTCGTACAATTTTACTCATCATAAGTTTCGTCCGCCCAAACAGATTTTATTTAATACGTCGTACAAGTCACTTTTTACCTTCGCTAGTACAAATATGTGGTCACAATTCGCTGTTAGATATTATATGAAGATTAGTAGAATCGTATTCTTCTATTTTGTGGCCAAATCAAAGTGTGCCACGTAAAAACAATGTCTGTTACTGACCCGCCACAATAGAACGGTCGCTTTAGTAAACGATTTTTTGATGTTTACAAGGACCGCCTAATGGAACAACGCTCTAAGGGCATGGTTACATCAGACAAAAAGTGAGGTTAAATACATAATTTTGTACTTGCCCGTACCATGCCGTACTATGTTTTCGTGAGTTTATTGAAAACAACATTACAGAAAGTAAGATTACCATTCTCCAAGTATCCGGGAGAAAACTTCGACCGTCCGATTACAATTTGGTCTTCATCTGCGAAGCAATCGCTCCATACGCCTCTGTATTGGTGAACACACCTCGCGGAGGTGGGTTCCCCAATACAAAACCTGCCAATTCGCTACACCTGGACGATACACACGTGCGTCGATAAAAAATGAAAATTTTCACACGCCCCAAAGTCACGTGCCTTCGGACAAGGTGACCGTAAAATCTTTGCTGAAAAGAAATACAGTTTTTTCTTGAAAGTCAGCAGAGTGAATGAGATCTTTGAGGTACATTGACGCGATACACTTGCGAAGTACACATACGTAATACGCAAGTGCGGAAATCCATACGAAAATGGTCGGTTCTCAAATCTTTGACAATTTTAGAGATTTGATCGTCGACTTACGTAGAGCCACTCAAATCACAACACGTATGTAAAAACTTATTTACAGACGATACGCGATGTAACCGAGGCCTCTGTAATACATAAATTTTGTTGTCCGTACTATTACAGAGACCTCCTGATGTAACCATACCCTAAGTGCTCTCACCGTGGAGCTCACATAAAGACAAAAAGTGAGTGTCTACAACACTTTTATTTACATGTGGTTGCCACAGTTTTGTTACCCTCAACGTTTGTCGGCCGTGTGAATTGCTAATTTTATTATGACGGTCGATGTCCGCAAGCGCGACAAAATTTTAAGCGGTTGAAACAATATTTTGAAAGTCAAAGTTGTCTAACCGATTGACCGTCAAATTTGTACTCAACGATACTTTATTTGTACCAATATGTACTTCAAACGTATAATTTGTGACAAAGTGACGTAAGTGACTGTGCGCAACCAAAACAGTCACTGTCATGATCAATTCCCTTTATTAAAACCATAGTTCAAAAGTAGGTGACCGTACGCCCATACAATATGCCTATTGTATGCAAAACATACAATATGGCCTTAAGACCCATATTGTATTGGACGCAAAATGAAATAAAATAGTAACAGGGTTGAGTTGCACATGGATCGATAGAGAATTAAACGTCATGTCTAAATTTGAAAAAAAAATAGGACAAAAAATTTTTTTCTGTGAGATTTGAGCGACTTTTTATTTAAACCGTCAGATTTGGACGATCTTACGGTCGTTGATGAAAGTAATGATCTCAGAAGATCACATGAAAAGCCCATAACACAACTTACGATAGGACTATCATCAGATTCGGACGATCGAACAGTCGCTGATGAAAGTGGCGATCTAATAAGATCACATGGGAAAGCCCGTAACACAACTTACGCTAAAGGCGGCCTACAAAAGGCCTACCAAAAAACGCCTACTTTTGAAAATGATTAAGACCCACAGTTGCGCTTATTTCCTGTAGTGGCTGCCTAGTACATTACAGTAATGTACTTTATCCATACCTTTGGCATTGTTTTGGGTCTGTCGGCCGCTCGGTTCGATTTCAAATGCGTCGCCATCGCGAGGCCAACCAAGATCTCCCATCGACGGCGGTCTTTCACCTTCCGGTTCGTTTCCCATCGGATCCGACGGCCGCCGAACAGGCGTTTCCGGGTGGCCGGGAAGGCCGTTCTGGAGAAGTTAAGAAACGTCTTTCGCGTATCGTACGTCAAAACGCATCGCGTGCGATCCAATGTATGCACCATAGTTCAAAAGTAGGCGTTTTTATGGTGGGCCTTTGGTAGGCGCTCAAAACTTGGCACAAAACTCGCGCAGAGTAAGCATACTGTATGTGTGTGCGTTGTGCACACTCTTGTACGAACGTACGAATCTGACGTATCATCATAGTACAGCCCACGCCGCTGGACGAATTTTTTTAGCGAACTGACACGGCGTAGGATGACATTCCGCGGGAAAAAAAACCCGGAAAAAAAAACGCGAACGTAAGTCCTATCGTAAGTTGTGTTATGAGCTTTTCATGTGATCTTCTCAGATCACTACTTTGATCGAAGACCGTCCGATCGTCCAAATCTGACGGTTTAAATAAAAAATACCTCAAAACTCACGGAAAATCAAAATTTGTCCGAATGTTTTTCAAAATTTAGACATGACGTTTAATTCTCTATCGATCGATGTGCAACTCAACCCTGTTACTATTATTTTTCATTTTGCGACCAATACAATATGGGTCTTAAGGCCATATTGTATGTTTTGCATACAATAGGCATATTGTATGGGCCTACTTTCACCTACTTTTGAACTATGGTATGCACATATAGAGTACGGACTACAGCACCGTAGGGTGTTGACTGTCCCATAGAGTGTAGACTGCAGTCAACAGCAGGAAACACGGGGATGATTTGACCTGTTTAGTAGTGTTGTGTATAAATATACTTATCGCGATAACACCGATACCGATAGTTATCGGTTATCGAACGGTCAGAGGTTCTGATATATCGGTCTGGGACCAACAAATTCCATATCGGCGATAACTTTTTAAAAATATAGTATGCATACAATAGTACTATATAACATATTGTATTATATAATTTTCATTATATAGCGTGGAATGCCACGTATAAGAATTTGTTCCGCGTATCTATTTAACTGAAAATCTGTACGGACAGCGCTGCACATAAACGTCGACAAATATAAGTTAATACTTTATTGTTATAAAAATATACTATCGAAACGAAAAAAATAAAATACATTGTAAAATTTCTGAATCAAACTTTTTCCAAAAAAAGACGAACAGACTGAAAGAAGTAGACGAACACACTTGTCAGACTGCCGCCATTTCCAGACGCCATATTTTGAAAATTCTGGCAGCAGGAATTTTGAAAACCCCCTTAAATTAGGAATAATGATGGAAAATTCGCGATTTTTTACCGGAATCGGGAGTTAGGGGGTCCGCTGCGCGTCCGGGGAATACGACGTACAGTTGCGTGTACAGGCCGTACATTTATCTGTACGGTCCGTACATATATCGCCGATAGTTATCGTTATCGGCATTATCGCCGATAAGTACCCGATATTATCGGCTACTTATCGGCGATAAGACCGATGTCGATATATCGTACCAATATATCGATTATCGGAAACCCGGAAAAAGGTCCATATCGGTTATCGATAAATTCCTACCGATACACAACACTACACCGCGAATCGTAATTAGAGTAAATTACTCTAATTCGGTCGCTCGAAATTTCGACTCTATCACATCAAATAGAGTAAATGATTCTAATTTTTTCATTATGCTATTTAAGGTAAGGTTTAATTAGCATTTTTAATTCTAATATAGGTTCATTTTAAATAGTGTGGAGTACGGACGACGTCCGATCGTGCAAAATTGTACTTCTATAAGTAAAAAAATACAAATAATGATTTAAAACAGGCCATTATCATGTAAATGCGTTTTAACAAACCGCGTAGTGCAAACGTCATAGTGACGATAAACTGTACGTTTTTTCAGATTCTGTACGAATACCTTATTTATAGCAGAGGATATTAGCTTGCCAAATTAGAGTACACCGCATAAATTAGAGTAAATTCCTTTTTGAAACAGTTCTATCACATAAATTAAAGTAAATTACTCTAATTATTTTTTTCTCTTTTTTTACTCTAATTTTTTCATTACTCTAATTACGATGCGCGGTGTACTGTTTAGCGTATCATTTCATCTCTGCCGTACATTTCAGGTTATTTACGGTATTGTACAGCTCCGCCTTCGTCGCCGTATCTCGGTGATACTTGTTCGCAAGTAGATTGTTCCAAACCAAACGCACGGTCACGATTGACAAGGAGAGCTCGGGTACCATGTTTGGTTTGACATTTGACGGTCAAATATATGACGCAACTTTCAAAGTTTCAATGCCTCAATTAACAAGATTTTTTGACGGCTGAGATTACACTAAAGATTCGATTTCGATTTCCCTCCAGTACCTGTACCGCCAGACGAGAAATCTTGGTCTACGACGTGGCGATCAGAATCTCGACTGGTTCCAAGAATTTTGGAAATATAGTACGGTTTCTAGAACACGGATCCGTCTCTAGACACGGGTTGGCTAAGAGTGTATCTATGTACATCTAGTTCCCGTCAAACAAAAAGAATTTTACTCTACATATGATGCCCTTGCGGTGCGAAAGATCTAGAAGCCAACACAGCGGCCGTATTGTGAGAGACATCAAAGTACGTATCTTACGAAGGAAACATTCTAGCATTTATTACATCAACGGTTATGAATGGCTCTCTTGAACTTCAGATAGATCTCGGCCGTCTGTTATGGAAGGCTGGACAGCCTCTCGAAGCAGTTTCTTGCAATCCTTCTGGAAGCTCCCGGCCTTCTCTGCCGCTTACAAAATTGTCGAACGCTGTTCCGGTGATTAGCAGTTTGACAGCCTACTAATCGTGCACTACTTACTTCAAAGCTCGCAGACGCCCTTCTTTTGTCAACCAGGCGCTCTCCTCTTGCCATCACTCCCTAACAGCAAGACATAGTAAAGCAGTTCTCCTTTAAAGGGATTATATCATTCATCATTTTATAGTACTCAAGGTTTTTTTGTTTTGGTAAATATCTAGCCATGGCGTCGGAGGCGGGTGATGTGGAGACTTTCGCATTTCAGGCTGAAATTAACCAGCTTTTAAGTTTGATTATCAACACATTTTACAGCAACAAGGAGATTTTCTTGCGGGAGCTTATCTCTAACGCATCAGATGTAAGTGTTTTTTTTCAAACTCCCGATAGCCATTGCTCACCGAAAAGTCTTTACCGTCAATTAAATATAAATTAATGTTTATGGTTAAAAAAAATCCGGTTTTTTGAGGTTTTATATGCGGTTTAGTAAGATTTTTAATCTCGGATGTCTTTACAGGCTCTGGATAAAATTCGTTTTGAGAGTCTCACGGACAAGAGCAAAATGGAGACACAGCCGGAGTTGTTCATCCACATTATCCCCGACAAGGCAAACAACACCTTGACAATTATTGACTCAGGAATTGGCATGTCCAAAGCTGGTGAGTTTGTCATTCCTTGCTCTGTTTATTTTTGTCAAAGAGCATACATTCATGAATTTGGCATATACGGTGGATTTTGCATGATAAGCTGGTCAGCTGTGAATTCTTTTTTCTCCCCCTTATTTTTTTTAAAGAACAATTTTTTTTCAACGACTGTAAATGTTACTCGTCGGGTATTGTGCTTCTGCTTTTCTTAGAAATTGTAAATTTCACATGGTGACAGTAGTGCTAGGTTTCTTCTTTGTTTTTACGTAGTATCTCGTTAGAATTGTTAAATTATGTGTCTACAATAGATTCACTCGGTGACGATTGACCTTCTGGTTTTGTTATCTGGTTTTTGAGGCAGATCTGGTGAACAACCTTGGTACCATTGCTCGATCCGGTACCAAGTCTTTCATGGAGGCTTTGACAGCCGGAGCTGATATCAGTATGATTGGACAGTTTGGTGTCGGTTTTTACTCTGCGTATTTGGTTGCCGAGAAAGTGGTCGTTCACACAAAGCACAATGATGACGAGCAGTACATCTGGGAGTCACAGGCAGGAGGATCCTTCACTGTGACCAGGGATCCTGGTAAGTCTTCTCTGTGTGGTGGTGTGTAAGGTGCTTTGAAGATGTGCTACTTATGAAAATTTCGAACTATGAAGATTGTGAAAATTTCAAGCTTTCTTCTATGGAGAGTCAATGCCTTCCTTCCTTCCTCTCTCTCTCTCTCTCTCGATGTCTCTCTTTCTCTTCCCCCCTCTCTCTCGCTATACAATCTTTATTTTCTTCGTGTCAGTTTTAGCATGCCGTTTGTATGCTGGTTTTTAATTGTTGTTTTTGTGTCTAGGTGAACCTTTGGGCCGAGGAACTAAAATTATCTTGTACTTGAAGGAAGACCAGCTTGAGTACTTGGAAGAAAGGAGGTTGAAGGACCTGGTCAAGAAACACAGTGAGTTCATTAGTTATCCCATCTCCCTGTGGACTGAGAAGACTACAGAGAAGGAGGTTGAAGATGATGATGAGGAAGAGGAGAAGGATGATAAGGAGGAAGGAAAGATTGAGGAAGTTGACGAAGACAAGGAGTCCAAGAAAAAGACAAAGAAGGTAAGTCATCTTTATCTACTTAGGGTTTGTTCACCGATTTCTCACCGCTGGTAACACAAGTATTTTAAAAAATCATCCTAACAAATAAAATTTGCTTATGCAGGTGAAGGAGGTAAGCAATGAATGGGTTCTTCTCAACAAGCAGAAGCCTGTCTGGATGAGGAATCCCGAGGAGATTACAAAGGAGGAATATGCAGCCTTTTACAAGAGTCTCACCAATGACTGGGAGGAACACTTGTCCGTGAAACACTTCTCCGTTGAAGGACAGGTAATAACTTGCTACATTGTTTAGGTTTTCTTTCTGTCAAGGATAGGTAATGATTTCGTAAATTCTTGGTTTTTCTGTGCTGGTTTTCTGTTGATGTTGTAATGTATGTTGTTGTTATAAGGCACAATTTACTCTACTGTTTAAGTCCAAATGCTAATTTAATTCATTCGTTGTTATTATGGGTGCCAGGGGTGCCGATAGTAAATCTTTTTATTATTTACAACTCGGTTCTCAGTATTCTTTTCCTTTTTCTGGTGTCTGGCGTAGTTATAAGCTGACAGAAGGACAGTTAAGCTTAGCTTGGGATTTCATTTGCTGTGTTGCAAGCTGAGTGAAAGGAAAAATTTGCCAACTTTTCTAACCTACGGTTTGTGAACTTACGTGTAGCTAAAACTATGTTGTATTATTATATTTGCTGACTAATTTTTTTTTTGTCAATTGCAGCTGGAGTTTAAGGCCATTCTTTATGTGCCGAAGAGGGCTCCTTTCGACATGTTTGATGGCCGAAAGAAATCAAACAACATTAAGTTGTATGTGAGGAGAGTGTTTATCATGGACAATTGTGAGGAATTGATCCCTGAATATCTCAACTTTGTTAAGGGTATTGTTGACTCAGAAGATTTGCCTCTCAACATTTCTCGTGAGACGCTCCAGCAGAACAAAATTTTGAAGGTGAGCTTTTTTGACCTGGTTGTTGTTGTTTTTCTGTTTTTCTTTTCTGGTTACAAAAGGTGGATTTTTTTTATCTTCTTTGTGATTTGGGGAAATTGAGAAATTGCTGTCCTATCTTTCAGTAAGGCATTGCAGCTTGTTTGTTTTCGACTTTGATTGTTTTTTGTGATGTTGTCTAAAGCAATAACAGTTACTATATCTTTTTTTGTTTCTGGATCTTCGCAGGTTATCAGGAAGAATCTTGTCAAAAAGTGTATTGAGTTGTTCCAGGAAGTTGCTGAGAATAAGGAGGACTACAACAAATTTTATGAGGCATTTGGCAAGAATTTGAAGCTGGGTATACATGAGGATTCTCAGAACAGGTCTAAACTTGCAGGTATTCTACTGATTATCACTTGTAGTTTAGTTCGTCTGTCTTCCTCGCTTAATTGTTTTTGGAGACGACAATCTTCAATCTTCTTCTGTTTTTCGGATTTTTGGAGCTGGTTTTGAATTTAAGAGATTCACATTTAGTTTTCCTGTCTTGAAGGATGTGTGCTTTTGGTAGACTAATCTGGAGGCTTTAACATTTGACCCCATTTTGTTTTGATATTTTAGGTGGCCTTGTAGTAAATAAAGCGTTAGAAAATTTGGCAACCGTCTTAACGTGCGAAAATAACTGTTGTCTGTTTAACACCCTTTCCGGTTCTACTCTTCCGACTCCGTACTTTATTTTATTTGTTTTGAGAACTGCTTTTGCTATTCAATAGTTTAATGGCCTCAGTTTTAAAGGCTTTTTTTCAACACATTTTTTATGGTTTTCCAGACCTTCTTCGTTACTACAGTACCAAGTCAGGTGAAGAGCAAACATCGTTGAAGGATTATGTCACAAGGATGAAGGAGAACCAGAAAGACATCTACTACATTACTGGTGAAAGCAGGAAGGCTGTTGAGAACTCACCTTTCTTGGAGAAGTTGAAGAAACGAGGTTATGAAGTACTTTTCATGGTTGACCCTATTGATGAGTATGCCGTACAACAGTTGAAGGAATATGACGGAAAGAAGCTTGTTTCAGCCACAAAGGAGGTAAGGTCTTTAATTATAAGCTGGTAGCTTGTCTATGTGACTCATCTTTTGCAGTCATGGGATAGGTGTGTTGGAAGTTGCCCTAATCATGGTCTTGTGGTCTGATATCTAAGTAAGTTGGCGAAGGGTTTTTCTGCAGGGTTTGAAACTGGAAGAGACAGATGAAGAGAAGAAGAAGAAGGAAGAGGTCCAGAAGCAGTTTGAGCCACTTTGCAAATTGATGAAGGTAAGGCGGTTTTGAACGTACTCATTCTGTCAAGCATTAGTTTGCCCTGCGATAATTATTCATAGGCTTGTTTCTCTTTAGTATTTGAGAATCTTCTTTGTTCTCTGATTTTATGATTGGTTTCAGATTTTCAGGGTGGTTGATGACCTCGTTTTATTGGCTCATGCAGGAAATTCTTGGCGAGAAAGTTGAGAAGGTTCTTGTATCAGACAGAATTGTGGATTCTCCATGCTGTCTTGTCACTGGCGAGTAAGTGAAATTTCTCCTTGAGAAAACAAGCTAATGTTATTGTTTTGGTAGGCAAGAACATATGTTACCTTCTTATATGCTTGGTCGAGAAATCAGTATTGACAGTCAGAACAGGTGTCTTAGGTGCTGAAGTTCGCTTTCCGGTTTGTGCTGTGGATTTTTAGTACTTTGGATTGTTCCTGATGCAATCTATGTGGGTATGTGAAGCGCTGATATATGTTTTTATTGCAATTGGCAGGTATGGATGGACTGCAAACATGGAGCGTATCATGAAAGCTCAAGCTCTTCGTGACAGCAGCGTGTCCAGCTATATGAGCTCGAAGAAGACTTTGGAGATCAATCCTGATAATGCCATTATGGTAGAATTGAGGAAACGCACTGAAGCTGACAAGTCTGATAAGACAGTCAAGGATCTTGTTCTTCTGTTGTTTGAAACTGGTGAGTTGTTGGTGATTTTCCTTAAGCTTATATTCAAGTTTTAGGTTTGTGGATGGCCTTCAATATGTGCCTCGCTAGTTAGGGAATTATCCATTATTCCCTCAGGGATACTAGGGAATTGATATAAGACAATTGTTGAAATAGCAATACTCTGGTTCATTATGGCATACTTGGTAGCTATATTGTCAGCCTTGAATATCAATGGTAACAGGAAGTAAAGGAATGTGGATGGGAATTTTAATGATGCATATTGTTTGGCGTAATTGCTGGACTTGTTCTGGACTGTGTGCCAGTTTGCACCTCAATGTGGAAGGCTTGTTGATTTTGAAGTTGTCTTACTAGCGCATTTTGTTGTTGATGTTCTGTTATTTTGACAGCTCTCCTCACATCCGGATTCAGTCTTGAGGATCCAAATACTTTTGGCGGTCGCATTCACCGAATGATTAAGTTGGGCTTAAGTATCGATGAAGATATTCCCACAGAAGATGTGGAGGATATGCCAGCTCTGGAAGAAGCCGATGAGGGTTCTCGCATGGAGGAGGTTGACTAAATCAGTATCAGTTTCTGTTATAAACGGGAATATCAGTTTCAAGCGGCCGATAGGATAGTGGAGATAGTGGTGAGTTGTAAGTATGGCGCTGCAGAAGTAATGTTGATGAAGTTTTCAGGTGAAGCATTTTTCATATAGCTTTTTCGGTGCACTGTAGTCGATTATATGTAATGTGGTTTTACGGGTTACAGTCGTGATGCGTAGTTGTGTATCATTTTTTTTCCCTTTAACCCTCTTCTTAGTTGAGGTGAGATGATCCTTAGGAAGTTTATATTTGAGTTGTTCCATCAAATCAGTAATTTGAGCGAAAATTTCAAATATGATTTTCTCCATGTCATGGATTTCAAAAGAATGTATGCGCTTTTGTGAATTCTCTTGTTTTTTATTTTGCAATTTAGTGTGGTTTTTTCTTTTCAGGATAATTTTTTCTCCATAACATTTTGTTTCGTTTGTCACCAATTTCTGTCTGTGAAGAATTAGAGGATGTTTTGGGAAAGTCCGTAAGAGTTTCAACTTATGGTTTCAAATAGGAAGTGATTGTCATATATAAATATTTAATGTTTAGAAGATCCAATTCAGTAGGGATTATATATCTCTGGAAGAAAGTGGTTGCTGGCCTTTATTTGTCAAGCATTAAGATGGAATGCTTAGTAGGATTAAAAACACAGTTTGGGAAAATATTACGAGACTTCTCTTCTGGCCTTAATACCCTGTATTTTCTTCCGAATACCGCACGGTTTCGGTATGATTGGTCCATATTATTGTTTTCTTTTTTAATTAGTTTTATTCAGAGTTAAACCATGAGTCAATTTTTCGGCGTCTCGTGATGATGTCATTGGTTCTTAAAATGTATTCTAGGTCTGGAGAGGATTAGAAAATGTACTAGAAGACAGGTGTCACTATCACATGAGTTGCACCTTTAGAGCAGAAATGAGAGAAATTTTAGGAGGAAGATCCCATGTAGCCACATTAGAGAAATATAAAAAACACGTATTTCCACAATTCTCATCCCTACCTTTTTCCAAACTTGTCACCTTTGCTTTTTTCCTAGTCTCTCTTTTTCCCTCCACTTAATCTGCCTTTCTCTTCCACATTACCACTTTTTTCATCAATTAATTTAGGTGAAATATCGATATCTTTGCATGTACTATTCCACTATCTCCAACAAAGATATCTTGGCACATCCAATAGTATCTTGGGTGACAGAATCTTCTAGAAGTTCTGGCCTATGCATGTGTGACAACAATCGTTTTTGTGCAGCCTATCATAGGCCGTTTCGAGCTTACTTCTTCTGAGCAATCCCAAATTTATATGCGTATTATGCAGAGGATGTTTGTTTATAGAGATTTTTAGAGATTAGAAGAGACTGGTATAGTTCATACAATACTCTCGTCATGGGAGATGAAAGCGCATTTCTACACGATTTTGAAAACTTGGGGGAGAGGGAGAGAGGGAGGGAGGGAGAGAGGGAGAGGTGGGATTATCTCGTCCTTGTTTACATTATTTATCCCTTGTGGTGTGCACCCGTGGTGCAATACATTTAACTCCAATCACCGAGCCAAATGGGGGAATCTAATCCAAAGGCTAAAGCTGTCATGCGTTTTGGAAGTTCCACCATATCCTTACAATTCTTGAACACCATTTGCACTTCCCACCACATTAAGGGTGGATACCGAGGGGAGATGTCGTTGTCCGTGACCTTCGAGCATCATAGGATCTCTATTTTTACTTTACATTTTAGGGTTTTTGAGGGTTTCTTCAGGTTTGTGCTTCGAATGTCTTTTTTTCATCTCGGTGGATGGAAACCTTTTTGTTTCTAAGCCTATGGTTGCCCAATCACCAGTTGTCCCTAAAATCTTAAGGTTTTCTTCAGATTTTTTTTTCTTAGGCTTTTCTTCTATTAGCAATGTATGATGATACCGTCGAGATTTCCCTTTTGTCTTTGACAGACTTAAGTGCCATGATAACTAAGATTGTTGCTTTAATCTTTATTCTTTAGTTTATATTTAAGAGGCATTGACATTGACCTTTCCTTTTCTTAACTAGATTGTTTATAATGTGATTTTTTCGAGTTATTTACAGCTGTGGGTACCTGTTTTTCTCCCAAATATTGATGGTTTATTTTAAATTTTTACAGGGTTGTCTTTGGGTTTTTAAATTTTGCAAATTTTTCTTAAATGGTTGTTGTATATGTTTTTCATCTGCTTTCCCTTCTTTGTCTCTTCCCTTTCTTAGATATGGTGAAAACACAATATCAATGACCCTATTGACCAGGTGTTGACCTACAATTTTTCATAAAAAAGTGAAAAAACTCTCGACGAAAGATTACTTTTCTTTTCAACCATCCAAATGTGTTGCTTGGTGACCTTTTTGTCTCCCTTCCGCTCTCACCATCCCTCTAGGATTTTCTACTTCCACTCTATTTGAGGGCATTAGTGAGTTGCAGTAAATCTATTGGGCTTGAGCTCTTTTTTGACCCAGTTTATTGACTCACATCTTTAAAACCATTCTTACTTGTTTACAAAATTAAATCCTGAGAAGATATGGCATATCACTCACTCTGAGCCTCGATGGCGGTTCCACTTAACTTTGTTTGTCGATACTCCTCCCTCCTCCATCCTCCCTCCTCCCCCCTCCCCCTCCCTCCTCCCCCCTCCCTCCTCCCTCCTCTACACTCTATCACGTACCATCTTTATCCCCACCATGCCAGGGGCCTCTTCGTTCTTCACAGCTCTTTTTCAATTTTTTTTAAGGAATTGTGTTTTTTACGTTTTTTTTCCCCGGCAATGGGAGTAATATTTAGACCTGAAATGTATATGTTAGATTACACAAACTTGAAGAATACATTACAATTTACGAATTCATATGTGAACCTTAGTGGGTGTTCAACTTTTTTCTGTTTAAAAATAATCATAATCTTTCCATAATTATGCATTTGAAATCTAAAACCGTACACTTGACTTGAACACATACTTTGCAAAGTACAAAAATGAAACCTTATGCTTTATGCTGTCGATAAAAAAGTATTATTCATTCATATGCATGCTAGAAAAATCTTCATTTTATTTGATATATAAGCTTGTAAAGTAGAGTGTGCACTTTTCTTTCCGTTTTTGCGGAAAATTGCTTCCTTTTCCTTAACTTTGCAGAAAAACGTTTTTAAAGCCCCTTAAAAACCTTAAAAAACTCTAAAAATCTCTTAAAATTCCGAGCACATGAAAATCCTGAAAAATCACAAAATTACTTTTTTTTTCTTTTTTTGCTTAAAACCCCTAAGGTCTGGAAATACCATCGCAATAATCGAAGGAGTCGTGGGGGGCGTTGTTGTCTTTTTGATTATTGGTGCCGTCATATTTTTAATTTTCTATAAAAAAAATAACGATAGGGGGGGATATGATGGTTTAGCAAAACCTTATGTTGGACCTAATGAGGTCTCCACAATTTAGACCTATATGATTGGAAAAAGTAATGTCAATTTATTTTGGTTATGTTTTTCATTTTTGTTTCGATTGTTTGTAGTTATTTGTCTCTGAAGAAAGAATGTACATGATAAAAATAATAATTTTAATAGAAATTAAGTTTTGTTGAAAGAAGAAGTAATAAAAATCTAATTTTACCTTCAGCAGTATTTCCAGAAGTGTAGAATGTGAGCATTTAAATAGTTCCCTCAACAGGAAATCCACCCTATTTTAAGTTGAGCTCTATGAATATGAATTGAACCTCACAATTCTACTTTTGTCATTCTATAGTGAAATTTGCATGTCTAACTTGAATCCGCTATTCTACTTTTGCAGATCTAGCTGAGTTTTAAAAATTCTAAATTGATATATCTAAAACTGCGCGTGGCAAATTTTAATGAAATTTCGCAAATTCGACTCGAGTTTCGCAATTCTAACGTATTTTTTGCAATTTTCGGTGTAAGATTGGAATTCTAGCTTGCATTTTGCAATTGTACACAGAAATTTGCACTCTTACATTGTCTTTTGCAATGCATATGATTAGTTTTACATGAGAATTTATGATTCTAACAATAATTTTGCAACACTAAAATAAATTTTAGATTCAGAGTAAATGCTCAAGTAATTCCTCCATTAAATGTTGTCTGCAAAGGAAAAAATTGGCAGTGAAATAAAAAAAATCATCGAATGTCAATTTCATTTCGACGAATGGTGATTGTTGTTGGAGCAATATGAAAAGTATTACACTTTTTGGCGCGCCATCATTTAAGCTGAGAAGATTTACCGCTTAAGAAAGTAACAAGAGATAAAAAAATGAGGCGAAGATATGCACTTTTCAATACTCCATAGTCAGATTCATTTAAGAATTTGCCAATGAACAAAAATGACTAGGCTTTGATTCTTGTGACAATGTCACGTCAAGAACTTGGCCAATGACACGCTACCACTAACAATGTCGTAAAACAGTAGTCGGTCAACACTGAAAGATCTTACTTCGACCTCTACACCGTGAATCGCTATTAGCGTAATGAAATAGATAGCGTAATGAAACAATTAGCGTTATTTAAGCTAATTGGGAATGTCGTTTTTTTTGGAAACAATTTTTATTCTAATTTTTCGTATAATCTAATTTGTGAACTGCGTTGTAAAAAATTTCGGTGCTGAATATCTCCACACTAAAATATGTGCATGTATGAAATTGTTCAAATCGTACGCCGTCGCGTTTTTTTGACATCCGCTAATGCCGTAAAATATTTACGCAATTACATGTTAGCGCGACTACGGGACAGCGTGAATATCTTTTCTGTACTTTTCTACTTGAAAAAGTACAAAAAAGTACGGCTGTGGCAGACCGCACACCACACTACTTATAATGGCACTATATTAGAGTCATGAATCCTATTTAATGGGCTACCTCAAATAACGTGTAGAAAAATTTAGAATGTTTAATTCTATTTGAGAATTTGCCAAAAAAAACAGGGTACCTCAATTAGCGTTCAACACGCTAATAGCGATTCACGGTGTACTACTCAAGAACGCATGGATATAACACTTAAGAGTACTTGTGATTAAGGGTATGTTCCATGTAATCGAAACTTGGCTTGACTTCCATTAGCGAAAAAGTGAGGCTGTTTACCGAGGGCCGTACTGTTTAGTACCATTGCGTACCATTTTTTTTTAACTGGAGAATCACCAAGGTAATGAGCGTAAAAATTGACCGTCGGATGCTCTGCTTTTTATTCCAAGACGCAACCCTTCGGTGTGTGGCTAATATCGTCAAAGATTACACTATACACAGATTGAACGTGTAAAAATGGGCCGCGTGTAAAACATAAAAAAAATCCACGATGAACGTGCGATCGAGTGCCTACACGTCGCATAAACCATGTGCCTTCCGCCGGAGGTGGTTGCGAGTCCACTTAAATTACGCCCTCAGCCCCCACCATCAAAGTTTGCCGCCGCCTTTTTTTTTGACATTTAGATGTCTAAGGGTTTTATCGCTTACGGAGGGAGGGTGATTTGTACATTTTCGTATGTTTTAGGGTTATTTAAGGGAGAATTTGGGGTTTTTACTTTTTAGGGTACATTCTCGGACGTTCCCATATATTTCAGTACAAATTACCGTATATTATTCTGTACTTTTAGGGTTTTTAGGGTAGACTTTTCGTACAATTTTGTACATTTTCCATAGTTTTCAAAAAATTTAAGGATTTTTCAGGGTTACAATTCTCGTACACTTCAAGTGAAGTTCCATTAGGGAAAAAATGAGGTTTTTTACTAAAGGCCGTACTACTTCGTACAGTGCCTTACCAATATTTTTTATTTGTCAAAAAAACAAGGTTACTGAATGACTGATGTTATTCGCAAAGGTTATGGGTGTAAACCTTGACCGTCAGATGCATAATCAGATACGCCATCAGTTGAACCTTTCAGTTTGCAACAAGTGACCTGAAGGAGGTCAATTTTCAGAGGCTGAATGAGTAGCCTTGTGCCTCGTGGAAAAGTGAAAAAAAACCCACGATGAACGAGAGATCGGAAGCCTACGTTGCATAGGCCATGTGCCTTCCGCCAAGGTGGATGCATGGCCACCGGAAGCCGCGATAAATCTTTGACGAGGGATATTCTTTCACAGTCTTGTTGCCATCCACCAACCATTCTGACATTTTTGTATGCCTTTACAAACCTTAAGTTTCATTCGCCCGTACAAATTTTATTCAATAACTCGTAAGTGTTACTTTTTACCTCCGCTAGCACAGATATTGGGTTCACATTTCGTTATAAAAGAATCTTTGTAAATTAGAAGAATCTTAATAGCATCATCGTGGTACCAATCAAAATGTGCCACGCAATATTTTTTTGGTTAATGACAAGGCATAATGGAACAGAGGCCTTTAGTAAATTTGTTTTTACGTTTACTGATATCGCCTAATGGAACATACGCCTTAGGGTATGGTTACATCAGGAGGTCTCTGTAATAGTACGGACAACAAAATTTCTGTATTACAGAGGCCTCGGTTACATCGCGTATCATCTGTAAACAAGTTTTTACATACGTGTTCTAATTTGAGTGATTCCACGTAGGTCGACAATCAAATCTATAAAATCGTCAAAGATTTGGAAACCGACCATTTTCGTATAAAAATCCGTACTTGCGTATTACGTACGTGTACTTCACAAGTGTACCGCGTCAATGTACCTTAGAGATCTCCTTCACGCTGCTGACTTTCAGGAAAAAACCGTATTTCTTTTCGGCAAAAATTTTACGGTCACCTTGTCCGAAGGCACGTGACTTTGGGGACGTGTGAAAATTTTCATATTTCATCGACTCATTCGGCACCAGGGAACTTGTCATTAGTAATGGAGGGGATAGTTTTATTTTTGATAATCTGGATAGTTTTATTTTAATAACTTGAAAAATTATATTTTAATCATTTGAAAACCATCACAGCCTCAGAATAAGAGGTCCATACATCTTCTCACCCTCGTCTTCCTTTTCCTCTTCGCCTCTCTTCCTATCTTTCACTTCTTCCCCCTCGCCTTCTTTTCCTTCTGTTCTTTGAATTTTCCTAATCTTCTCACAGGAGGCGTTCAAATATGTGCATATGTAAAGGATATGAAGAACTTGAGTGAAAACTCACAACCGAAACAAAGATTAGGAGATGACTATAACAAGACAGCAAATCCTCATTAATATTTATTCTAGTAAATAAAGTTATAAATCTTTCATCCAAATACCAGCTGGGCCTCTCGAAGCATTGCCCTTAAAAGAATTGGGAGTCATACAGGAACTCCAACATTATTGACTTCTAGAATAGGCATGAAGCACAGAAGTTGATAAAATGCTCCATTTATTTCTTGATTTGTTATGTGAATGGAAGAAACAATAATCTGTTTAACAATATGGCATCAATCATTTTCAAGTCCGCGAAAACCATAGGAAAAATTCACCCACCTGTTAAGGCATATCCAGCGAGTGCAAAACCCTGCAACAACAGCCATACAGACATCCCCAGTTCAAAATTTAATACCAACAATGGAAAAAAATCAATAGCAATTATGAAAAAAAAACTCATAAGGACTTTGGTTTTTGAATCAATCCTGACCAATGTACAGTTTTTCTCCATCCAAACTGGGGATGACGATGAGGAAAACTGCAAATGTATACATAAAAAAGTTAGAAGGTTAAGGTTTGGCCCATAAGGAAAGTCACATACGGCTACGACAGCGGCAACTCCCAGAGGCGATGGTCGCACCTCCTCCACAAAAGCCTCAGCTTCCTGAAGCTCCCAGCATTCCCCAAAAAGTTACTAAAGTCACAAGGCAGATCATAATTTGTTAACAAATTAACAAATCCTTTCTTGAAACTGTTCTCTACAGGTCGAAATTAGTCTTAACGGGCCATTTGGAGTACACCATTCACTACAATCAGCAATTTTTTTTTTTAATTTTTTTTTAAAATAAATAAGAGAGCGGGACAACCTCTCTTTTTTCTTTTATTTATTTTACTTATTTATTTATTTGGTTACTCATTATTTTTAAATTTTTTAAAAAGTAAAAGTAAACGAGAGGTCGTCTTGGACTTCCGTTTATAAAAGTTTGATCGTTGCTAATTCGCACTCGATCGGTATAATTTTCGAAGATTACCGCATCCCACTCCAACTCAATTAATTGAAAAAAATGAAAAACTGTATCGCACATGTTTCGTTACTAATTCTTTAATGGCGTAAACATTAATGATAATGAATATATACCTGCTTGAGGAGAGTGACAATAGATTCCGGTGTGTCAGGCTTTGTCCGAAAGGTGTTTGCCCATGCCTGATATCCTCCACTCATACGATACGATTTCTGTTACATGGAAATGCCCCTCAAAACCTTTATGTTAAATACAGGAACACTTGTATACGAAATGGACACGGCAAAAAGAAACCCAAACAAAAAAAAGAGTATTTTAGGAAGCAGCAAAAAGAAACCGAAACAAAGAAAGAGAGAATTCTTCAAAAGGAGTATTTTAGGAAGCAGCAAAAAGAAACCGAAACAAAGAAAGGGAGAACTCTTAAAAAGGAGTATTTTAGGAAGCAACAGCGCAAATTAAGTTTCACTCGTCTTGCCCCATAAAACTTTTGACTTTGAATTAGCCAATCCGAAGTGAATATGCTCAAATCAAAATACCAAAATTTCCTCCTCGTCATCTGATTATGAGGTAAACAATACATAGGAAATATTCTCAAATCAACATACCAAAATTTCCTCTACATCATCTGATTGTGATCTTACCCCAAATCCTCCGAATTTTCGTAGACCACGAGCCACTTCCCGAGATTCTCCACTTCCAGTATCATCCATAACCACCACTTTAGTTCCCGTCTGCAATCGCCATAGGAACTCTGGTCAAAACACTACTAAAGAAAGGAGGATAGAATTTGCCGAAATTCATGCCAACAAAGCTACACCGTGATTTGCATATGGTGTTAATAACACTAATTCGGTCCCCGTTTCTTTGGCCTCTGACCAAATTAACAGTGTTAATGCCCAAAGTTTTTTCCTTCACTCTAATTATCTAACCGGTTCAGAATCATCCATGTCATTTATAACTAAATTCGCTAAAACAATCCTCGCGCTGATTATTTCTTTACTCCAATAGAGATTCACAGTGTACCCTTTCAGCGGGAATACACATTGACTCTATAGAAGATCATGCATAAAGTTTTACTCAGTTGTACGGGTTTCCTACACAACGCAATTTTTTCACGTAATTGTAGTAAAACGAGTAGAAATCCCTGTCTGACCAACTTACATATCGAGGCCGTCATTGTACATTTACTCACACCCACAGTCGTACTTTATCGTCCCAAGAACGTATTATATTTGCTGTACCAAAGTACAGAGGCATGCTCTTCTCACAAAATGTGTTACCTGCATGACATTTAGTGCGGATGCACAAATGCAATTGCAATGCTCTATTCATCCTTAAAACATATGGCACCTGTGAGAGAGGAACAAGATCTCACTCCAACTCCTTTCAGACCGCGAACTTTTGAAGCCATAATCATTTGGTCGACCTCCTCCGCATTTGTCACGAGGCCTTTCACTGGGTCAGAAACCTGTAAAATTATCAACACATGCATGTAAACAAGTGGAACTTTCAGGGCTTTTTACGGTTTTAAGGGGAAAGACATATGATGCCAACATAGAGGCACAGAGAAACATTCAATACACTTCGTTCTCGAACTCAAAGGAAACTCCTTTAATGTTGAAAAGAATGAATAAACAACAGTTTCCACGCAGCACGAGAAGGAATAACTGTCCATTACAATAAAACATATCCACCTTATCACATAGATTGTATTATGAACAATTTGAGAGAATGAAGGCGTACCCTGTAAAATTCCACAGCGGCATCTTTAAAACGAGCACCCCTCCGAAGGTCAGGAATACCATCTTGGTCTCGTAGTGCCTGCAATAAAAAGAAATGTGATGCTCGATACTCAAAGGATGACTGAATAAACCTGCCTACAGCAGTTCAATACTATCATCCCATAAACCTACATGTACTCAAACACAGTCGTCTCTCCCGGTGCTTTGTACTTCTATCCTCCAACACTTTCTTGATAAAGTTCCAGCCCTTGCCCAATTTTATTTCCGCTCCCTCTTTATGCGAAAACTTTGACATAGTTTTGGTCAAAATATCAAAGATGTATAACATCAAACTATCAGATGTGGTATTAGTCCAGAGACATTAAAGCTTTCCCTATTTCCTTGATGCTAATTACGACATTACACATATGGCATAACGTGTATGTCTCAAAGTCTCAACCTGGAAGTCAACAATAGTGGACTTTCTAGAATCTCCAATTGTCAAGCTATGATAAACACAGAAACAGATCTTTGGTTGTAGAGGAAGTGAACCTGGGGACGAATATCAAGTAGTAAAGCATCAAAGTCCTCCCTAAGAAGCTCCAAAGACTCCTCGGGAGTTAAATCTCCTGAATATCCAGCAGCTTGTGCTCGCTGGTATAGAATTCTGAACCCCAAACGATAGAAGTCTATAAGACACAGGCATACAGAAGAAAAAAAAAAAACTAACTAGCTCTGGTGCCCAATCCCCTACCATCGGGCCAACATTCTCAGCTGAAAAAACTACGACAACAGTTTTCTTGGGAATTGTGTAATACTGCTGATTGTACGGCGGTAAAATTAAAATGCCTTCTAACTACAGAGCATAAATTCACACCATATATGAATTCCAGGAACATGCTTTCAAAGCCGTGGAAATCCTTTCATTTGACTCAGAAGGTAACAAGAAACGACTCCTACTGCAAGGAATTTCTCAAGTTCAATGAAATTGTGAATCAGAGACAATCATAACAGGCGTAATTTCTCAAGTGCTTCAGTAAATAAATGGACACATTTACTTGAGAGGAAAGAGTAAACCTACATAGATACGCCAGCACTTCCGACAAGAATGATGGACAACGCTACAGGGGCAATGAGGGGGTCGTCGGGATCGAGGCCCACAGCAATTTCCGCAGCACGAAAAACGGTATTCGCAACCGTCCCAACCTGTCCCAACGCATAAAGAATTACAGCATTAGAACATCAGAAGGCTGTTGAAGAACAACTACACTACACCATCGTTGTTAGTGTTAATAACACTAATTCAGTCGCGACTTTTTTTGGCCCAAAATCACAAAATAGAGTTAACAACAATATTTAAGGAAGTGGACCAAAATCTGCCACGTCACCTTGCACTAAATTAGTATTATTAATTATAATTTTGCGTTTACACTAATTTTCCTTTAACACCCTTAAACATTTTTTTTCTGCAGGTGCTTGAAACAATATGGGATTCTGGATTAGTCGTGGAATACATTGAACTAAAAGCATTTTCCAGACACAAATCAACACGAACATCTGAAAACCTATTGCCAAATGACGTAGGACGATGAAAGAACTAGAATGACACTAATAGTCATTGCTGCCCTACATTTCATGCTTCCTCCATCAGTGACTTCTGGAACATAAACCTTCAGCCTGAGCTCCATTTAACATACCTGAAGAAGAGCTTCCCTCAAAAAGGCTGAGGTAGGCCCCGAGTATTCCTCCACTTTCTCCTCTACCACCTCTAACCCTGAAACAATTTCTGGAGGCAGTTGCTCCTTAGTGGCAAAATATAACTGTGCTGCTGCTTGCCCTATCTGTACGGATGCTGCACCAGCTGCCAGTCTGACTGCATTGAAAACCGCGCCTCCTGCTTCAACTACTTCAGGAGGGACGTCAACACGTGGGATAGGGGGAGGAGAAGGAAGAGGTGGTAATGGTGGTAATGGAGGTAGACCTAGTTGCTTTGTGACATCACTAACTGCACCACCCACTGCTTCTTTGCTGGACTCGACAGAGCTGCTGAAGGCTTCCCCAGACGATTGAATGGCACCAGTGATAGAGTCAACAAAGTTACTCACAGACTCTTTGCCTGCATCGACAGCTCCAACAAAAGACGCCTTGGCTGACTCTATTGCATTATTCACGGTTTCCTGAACAGCAGTAAGAGGATCGACATCAGGAGTAAAAACCTCCTCTTTTGGTGGCGAAGGACTTGTATCTCCGCCTCCCAACATATCTCGGTATCGATCTGCAGCTGATTTCAAAGGGCTTGTGACTTCTTTTGATACCTCTTCAACAGCTGTTCCTGCATCAATTGCTGTCTCACCGCTTGACTCGATAAATCCTGGTAACTCTGGCACCTCTGGCACCTCTGGCACCTCTGGCACCTCTGGCACTGTTACTTCACTCGAAAAGCTTTCCGGTGCATTTATCTCAACCGGAAAATTCTCCGGTGCCTCTAAACCAGTGCCCTTCACTCCGTCGAGCATTTCTGAAGTAACATCCTCTACAGTATCTGTCAAACCCTCTATTGAACTCTGAGCTGCTTCAGCATCACTTAAAACAGTCTTCGCAAATGATTCGGCAGAAGCTTCTACTGACTCGAGAGATTCTGCGGTAGAACCATTTAGCAATAGGACTGGCTCAATTATATTTTCCACAGATTCCAAAAGATCGACAGAGGAAGCTTCCTCTGCAAGAGCCGACGCTGTTGCCAGCCATTCCAGCACCCATCCTCAGCTTCAGATTATGGGCCTAGTGGACGAATAAAAAAACAAAAAGCAGCAACTAACAACTCCAGTACCGGCCTTATGAACAAAAAGTTAGCAAAAAAGCAGCAATCCAAAATTCCATACCCCAACCTGCAACAAGAATTGTCATCATTTCTCACTTACATGTTTCTGGTCATCTTTCTGTCATGTTATTTGGTCAAATGACCAAATATCGGCCAATATGACCAAAAGATGGCCAAGACATGACCCAAAAAATTCAAGTGAAGAATATGCCTGGTCTCTTTCAAAATTAATGCTCTAAAAAGCCTGTTTGGCGTTTCACACAATGAGGTGATTTGCAAAAACATGACAATCACACTTGACTGAACCGTTTAGCAGAGAACACTGGCCATCGGTATTAGTACAAAGGAACTATTAGTACTAAAGGGAAACTTGTATAAAAAAACTAATCTAAGGAAGGGTGACATCGTGGATTTTGGGCCACTCCCATAAACAGTGGTAATAACACTAATTCATGAGTTTTGGCCAAAAAAAACCACAACCAAATTAGTGTTAATAACACTAATCGCAATAGACAGTGTATTTATCTGCAGTTTGCAATAACCGCCAGAACATCATAATTTCAAAAGTACAACCTAAAAACTTGACTAGTCAAGTATTCTCCATGCGAGTGTTCAGCAAAAGCGTAAAGCAGGAAACCTTCACCTGCAAATCCAGGTCCTGCCAATAAAGTTACTGTGAACACAGCTCCATTAACGGTGAAAAACTTCGGTGACTCTCTTCTCGCAATTTCTATTTTGAGGTCAGTTTGTCCCATCTTTTCTCCGGAAACGCTGGTAATAACATTTGTCACAATCGGTTTTGGTCTTCTCGATAGAACGGATAACCGTGAAATTCGAGCAATAGAAGCCTGCGGCAAAAATGGGAAAAATACAGTCAAATTTCCAGCAAACTATTCAACTTGTTTGAGGCTTCTTAGGGGGTTTTTAAATGTCTCCAGCTTCCAGCAAACTATCCAATATCCACCTTACGGTTTTCAGAGTTTTTTGGAGTTTTATATACTGTTTCCAACAAACTATCTAATGTACGTTGAGGAGGAAAGAGGTTTAAGCCGAGAGGAGGTGGAGGAGCGAGGAGGATACTCATAGAACAGTGCAATGAGCAAAAAACAGATGCTTGAAAGTTTTGGGAAAGGCAATAAAATCAGTAAAAGAATGTCTTCAATGATAACGACTTAAAGCAGGATGACTGCCACACAAAAAAGATGACATTTTTCCCGATTGAAAAAAAAAAAAACTATGAGGCAGATATTAGAGCACTAAAATGGTCATTAACAATACTACCAACAAGTGAAACATGAGAGATCTCTCCAAATAGCTCGAAAACAAAATTAAATTGAAAGGTTATTGAAAATGCAACGAATTCAGAGCTTCAAGAAAACCATATCACTGACTGCAATAAAAAACGAACGTCAAAAAATGGGTAAGAGAGTGACATTCTTCAATAACGACGTACCAAACAACCAATAAAACTTGCAAGTTAAAATTTAAATTTTGTATTTATGGTGTCAGTCAGAGGTCCAAGTACTTTAAGGATTGCAATCTAACGGAAGTAATCATATCATGACAGAATAACAGACAATAAAACACCAAATAATTGCTTCAGGCAGAAACCTCGGAGGAACCAAAGAAATAATGAATCACAGATTTCTGTAATTATCAAAAAGTAGTCGAACAGACTGCTGTCAGCGAAAAAAAAAAAAAAAAACGGCACCAAACGTTATTCACATCCAAATCAACGACATGAATGGTAATAGGAGCAAATACTAAGCTATAACTGGCATTACTGGTCAGTGGTCATACTATTCGTAGAAATAATTGCACAAATTGCAAATTATTCTGCCCGATTACTACGAATGCTGAACAGTAGCGCCAGTAATAAAGTTTGTAAAAATAATTGTACAAATAGTAAAATTTTCTGTCCGATTTGTTCGGGTACTGAACAGTAACGCCTCGAATATCGTACGCGTAATAACTTCATAAGTCAATATCAATCCACTACCTGGAAACAAAAATATGATGAGAATAGAAACAGAATACACTCACAGGAACAGAATATTGAGAAGGAATAAGGCGAGTCCCTCTCTGACAGGTGGCCTTCAAAGCAAAACTGCTGCCTTGGCCCACACATTGTATGCAGGAGCTTTTATAGCCCAAACTGAATACTGAGTTTTCCATGGCCAAGTTGAGCTAAGAAACAGACGGACTTTTCACTCTTGGCCTACGATACGGGGCTTTTATGCGACTAGAGAATACTGTAATTCCTGACAACTGAAAGGAGAGACTTTCATAATCCAGATTTTGACAAAGAGGAAGCCATAACTGAAAGAAGAGACATCCAAGTTCTGGGAGAAGTGAAGCGAATGATGAGGAGACAGAAAGGATGGCGTGAGCAGAATGCCACGCGGCGAGCTCTGGCTGGTTTGGCAAATATTGCCACTTGGCAGGCGCTGAATGGAGCCCTGTATCTGGGAATGAGTGAGTAGATTTACCATGAGTGGCTACATTGGAGTGAGGATCTGCGTTTTACCGTGCGGTCATACGAAATAAGTTTTACAAAACTGGAACGCCTCTTCCCTGTAATATGCACTGCCCACCGCTTGTTTATCATAATAACAACAATGATTTTTCTCATACTCGAATGAGAGGCACACTGTAAACTGTAAAGTACAGTACTGTACTGTACTGTACTGTTTAGTACAGTACTGTACTGTACTGTACTGTAGAGTAGACATGCGCACAAAGAGCAGTCCGGTCCAGCTTGTTACACCGTGTCACACCGGCTGTTTAAACTTTAAAGTTTTAAATTTTTAATCGGTCGAGTTTATGATGTGATGATAATTGATGCCGATGCACCCGCTTTTAACAGCACTTTAAACATATCGAACTTCCGTACTCTCATTAGCCGTACAGTACAGTATTGTACTGTAGCGATAAATACTTAAATCTCCTCTTTATTACCCACTTCATGGGAAGGTCATAGAAAGGGAACACCGTTCTAGACATGAATTACAATTCTATAGAAACCTAGTCTGAACTTAAATGTACTGTAATGTACTTTAAATATATCGTTTCGCGCTGTATCGGCTTTCGACTTGCAAACTGGTTCGATGTGCAACTTTAAGGTTCTGACCTTATCCATTTGGGAGCATCGGGGTTCAGGCTGATATCTCCTGTAACTGCCACGTGGCAACGAAACGAACAGCAGTAGGACGACTGTTTCTCCTAAGTTTTCTTAACCTTCACAGCCACACCTTTATATTTTGATCAGTTTTAAATCAGATGCTCCCGTTATAAAGGTTTTCCTACTCGTTATTCCTTGACGTATGTTTGTAAATACACAATAAATTTCGTAAAGATTCGCACGTGTATGTGAAGCCATGGGTTTGCTGTCATGGCTCTTGGGAGGAAGGAAAGGAAATAAGCCCGCTCCAGCTCCGAAAAAACAGATAACAGTGGAGAAAACGACAATTTTTCGGGAGAAATTGGAAAATAAGCAAAGGAACCCTGTTTGGGATGATTCTCCACAGTCACTGATTGTCAAGAAAGAGCCTTTAAAGCCAGGAAAGGAATTAGAGGAAAACAAAAAGGTACGGGCTGGATGTAAGACAAATAGTGTGTACGGATTGGATAGGACAACAATATGTACGGATTCGTTAAAACAATGTGTACGGATTGAAAGAAGACAGCACTGTGTACAGGGGATAAGACAACAATGTGTGGCAGGATGCATGTTTCTAGGGGAAAAAAACCCTTTCTTCATTGTCACATTTTAAATTCTAGTTGAATCTCCCCGGGCAGACAAATTGTTTAATTTTTGAAGTCAAGAAAACCTGTTTGCCTGTAAAACTGTTGGAAAAACTGTTGTAAAAAACTGTTGTAAAACCGGAAATCCGTTGTAAAACTGTTATGAAACCCTAAAATTCTTGTAAAACTGTGTTACTGTTGTATAAGTGCATTACTCTTGTAAACCTGTAAAACTGTTGTAAACCTTTAAAACCGTCTTAAAACTGTGTAGAGAGCTAATTCTACTTGTTTTTGTATAATGTCATACGTGGCAGCTGCGAGAGTTTGTAGAAAACAGCAACTTGGTGAAATTTTTGCTGAAATCTGAGGAGATCCGACGGCGGGAAATCGAAGAGGAACGAAGTGAGAATGCAAATCCATTAAGGAAAGAGGACAGGAAGCTGTGGAGGAAGCTTCCTCCTGTGCCAGGTGTGTGATCTCAGACACTAGCAAATATTTGTATCTAATGGTAATGGTCCTTTTTTAGAATGGTAATGGCCCTTATTTTTTAGTATGGTAAAAGTCTTTTTTTTTAGTATGGTAATAGCTTTTCTTTTTTGTAAGGTAATGGCCTTTATTTTCGTAAGGTAGTGGCTTTTTTTTTTAAGTTTCTCTCTTGGGCTTTATAATCTCAAGCTGACGATTCGGTAATATATATATATATATATATATATATATATATATATATATATATATATATATATATATATATATATATATATATCTTTTTATGGATTCATCTCGACTTTCTTGAAAAATAGTGTGGCAACCAACATGCATGT
>JBBHKE010001255.1:0-2500 GCA_037447655.1 Zygnema cylindricum | reverse complement strand
TATGGTTTTTGTTTGTTTAAAAGAACTATCTTTTTTTTTTCTCCGTACAGCAGGGTACAGTTTGTTGGAAAAAATTATGTTTTTTTTTTTTTTTGGTACGACACGATATGGTTTCTGTTTGTTGGATTAACTCTCTTTTTTTTCCTTCTTCTTTGGTGAACATTATTATGCTACTTTATTTTTCTTCTGTAAACAGTAAAGAAAAGATGTGTTTAGAGGCTTTGCTTTTTTTTTTTCTTTTTTTTTATATTATTTTTTTCTATACAAATCAAAAGTTCAATAGGGAGTTTCTCTTCCGTTTTGTTCACATTCTTTTGTTGAAATCGCTTGATCAGAAAGAAATTGTCGGAGGCTCTTTTTTTTGTTTATTCGTTTACATGTAATTTTTTTCCTAAAAAAAATCAACGTTCCTGGAGGACCTGTCTTTCGTTTTGTTCACATTCTTTTGATTAAATTGTGTGATCAGAAAGTTATTGTCGAAGACTCTTGTTTTATATATTCGTTTATATATGATTTATTTCCACAAAAAATAAAGCTCCCTAGGGAGTTGTCTTTTCTTTTGTTCACATCCTTTTGATTAAATTGTGTGATCAGAAAATTATTGTCGAAGGCTCTTTTTTTATATATTCGTTTATATATGATTTATTTCTATATAAAAAGTCAAACTTCCTTCAGGAATTAACTTCTATTTTATTCTTATCCTTTTGTTTTTATGTTGTGTGATCAGAAAATTATTGTCGGAGGCAATACCCGGACTTCGACCATGGGAGATTTTGGACGTGGAGTCATTATGGCAATTTGTCACTTTCCAAGACGACTTTTATCGGGCTCCTCTCGGTTCTCTCACAGGACCACACGACTATGAGCTCACATATTACGAGAATGAGCGATATCAATATCAGGAGGCAATCTCAACTCTTCGAGATGTGGTCGGTAAAACTTCTTTGTGATAATACCTTTTTTCTTTTTTTTCATTCGGTTAGGAAAAGTTATTCGCGATGATGACAATTTTCGGTAGTTTTTCCAGTTCATGGTTCTATTTTTGGCAAGAGGATGAGGGAAATCGAGGTTGAAATGTGTCTTCAGGTTTTGGTTAAAGATGATTTCATTGTTAGAGAAATTTTATTTTATTTTTTGTTCAATCTTGTGGAACGTTTTTCTCTTCCCTGTCGTCTCTTCCCTTTCGTCTCGTCCTTTTCGTCTCTTCCCTTTTGTCTCTTCCTTCTATTTTGTTTCCATGTACTCGAATGGTTTACCATCGCTCGTTTCTTAGCAAAATTTGTTTAACATTAGAGAAATGAGTAGAGAGGAGGAAAAAAAAAAAAAAGAGGAGTAGAAATGGAGTAGTAGGAGTAGAAGGATAGATTCTCATGAAATCATGTGGATGGTTGTATTTTTTGGTTGACTTCTCATAAAAAAAAAAGGCTATATAAAAAAAAAAAAGTCCTGAAGCTATGTGGAGAGTGACCCTCCAAAGTTAGAAACTTTCCAATTTTAAGCATTTTCGTTCTTTTTTATTCTCTTGTCTCTCTCTCTCCCTCTCTCTCTCTCTTTTGTTTCTTGTATTTCTTCTACATGCGTTTTAATTTTCTTTGTATCTCTTTTCGATGTTTTTTTCATTATTTTGAAGTTTTTGACGATGGAAATCTTTGTTTGTCCAATCTAATGAGACAATGGTCGTTTAGGGTTTTTAAGGGTTTAATTTATTATTCAAGGTTTTAAAATTAGGGTTTAATCAATTTTAAGGTTTTTTTAAGCGTTTAAACATAATCTCCATCTTATTAAAATGCTTACAAAGACTAACGTGGGTTTTTTTAAATCTTCATGGACATTTTTGAAAGAAGAAACATGATTCGAAGAAAGTAATTATTATTATTAAAGTGTAAATAAAGTATTCTTAAATTATTATAAAGTATTATTAAATTATTATTAAAGTTTTACTAAAGTATTTTGTTGTGCAACAGAATCACTGCGAAACTTTTACTGTTTAAATTGTTTTTATTTTTATTTTTTTGTCTTGTCCTTTTTTTTGTCTTTGGATCATTCTAAGATTATATTCTTTTAGAGAGCACAAATCCTTTAATTTTTTTTTCCTTGTAACTTTCTCTCAAAATCGCACTCTTTTTTCATTTTTTTGAAAACCAAACAGATTGAAACTAGTAATATCGAAAAGAAAAAGCTGGACTATACTTGGATGACACATGGAAATAAAATATGGGTTTTTTAGGGTTTTTTAATTAGGGCAAAATTAAAATATACCACATTATCAAACCCTAATGAACCATCCATAGTGGAGAAAAAAACCAAAACTCTCTAAAGAAGCTCTCTCGATTAGTTTTATCTCCTTTACCTTATCAAATTTTCCTCCAGTTTTCATACATTTGCAAACTAAACCCGAAAAAAAAGAAATATAAAAAAAAGGGAAAAGAAACAAAATGGGTACACAGGTGTCCACATAGGTTTCTTACTTATTTTTGGTTTTCAGGCTTAATTCACCATT
>JBBHKE010001254.1:0-27387 GCA_037447655.1 Zygnema cylindricum | reverse complement strand
CTTTTTAAAAAAAAAAAAAAAAAACAGTACGGCCTAGTACGGAAGGGTACTTTTTCCAGTAAACAACCCCACTTTTCGCCTGATGGAAGGTTACCCTAAATTCCTTTTTGAAACAGACCTATCACATAAACTAGAGTAAATTACTCTAATTATTATTTTCTCTTTTTTTACTCTAATTTTTTCATTACTCTAATTACGATGCGCGGTGTAGTTGATCTCAAGCCAGAAAGTACATTGACGTACAGGAGTGAAAGTACAACTATAGAGCGGTTAAAATTAAGGCAGAACCAAGCAACAACCGTTAGATCAGAAACAGAGTGGCGCTGGATTGGTCAGACATCCGACATTTGAAATTGTTGAAACCCAAATAAACAAAAAAAAATCTGTACTTCAAAACCCTAGCCGTCAAAATATCCGATCGATACGGGACCATTGAATATCGGCATCAAATCGGCAGCACGACAATTTAGAGCATCGTGGGACGACTTAAAATTGTCTTTTCATCAGCATCCGTACATGCAGTTTGTTTGCCAGAATCGTACAGTACTAAATGCGCTGTCGACGTCGAGGGTGACGTGCTGCTAAAAAAATTATTTGTCTTATTATGAAGCGGTTCTGCCGTACTGTGAATTCGTACATTGTGTCTTCATTGCCAAGCAAACCAATCGTTGCGACTCATCCACGCCAAACTCGTAAGCAGATTTTAAGTACGGAATCGAAAGATCCAAACCACAGATTTGACTCTATTTCTTTCGTGGGATTTAATACCGTACATAAATGTCAACGATAAATTTCATAAACGTAATCCGTACATAATTCAAAGTCGACAGTGGTCGATACTCGATAGACACTATTATTTTAGTTCTCTGCATTGCGAGTTTCGATTTTTGATATTAGTGCTTTTGTATTCGCTCAAAATCTGCCAAAAACGAAAACGGGTGTATTTCTTCTTTCTTCAGTACAGTAAAAACGGCTCTGCCGACGTCCATGATGACGTGTTGCTGAACTTATGATTTGTCTGTTTGGAATTAAGACGCCGTACTGTAAATTGTACATCGTGTCGTTCTTTCCAAGCGAACATATCGCTTAGGGATTTGTATCGGTAGATTATTTCTGATTATCGACTACATCTATTATAACTTTGAAGGATAAATTAATCGGCTCAGGAAGAATCGAGATGCAAGTAGAAATATATTGACCAGAGGCAGAGGTCGCAATCGGGTACCCGAATCCGTACCTTGACCGCTACCCGACCGCCCGCGTTGGATCCGGAACGGATTCGGGTGCAAAATTTTGGCGGTCGGCCGGATTCGGGCGGGTGATTCACAAAAAACAAAAAAAAGGCGGGTACGGTCGGGTAAGCAAAAAAAGAAAAAATAGAAGGTTTTGTACTGTTCATACTATCCAACATTATTGTACTTTGTACTCTTGGTATCGTGGAAGGTTTGAGGAAGATGTACCACTAATTTTGTACTTATAAGGGTACAGGCAGGTACGGGTAGTCGGTAAAAATCGAGTTTCGGTTAACTTTTATTTTAGTAAACGCGTATGAGGTACCACCGGGTAACAATTTAGGAACCACGCTAAGATCAAAATTTCCGATACCGTAATCCGACATTTTGTTTCTTTCAAAATGTGAAGACCTGATATCCGGCCAGTTTATGTCACGTCAGAGGTCGCAAAAGTCAAAATTTTAGATAATCGAAACCGACCGTTTTTTTATTTCAAAATCTGAGTACCCGACGCTCGACCGGGTTATGTCACGCTCCTAAATTGTTACCTGTTACCCCAAACGCGTTTACGAAAATAAAAGTTAACCAAAACTCGATTTCTTGTGACTACTCGTACCCGCCTGTACTCAAATAAGGACAAAAATAGTGGTACATCTCCCTTATACCTTCCACAATACCAAAAGTACAAAGCATAATAATGTTGTATAGTATTAACAGTACAAAACCTTCAATTTTTTCATTTTTTTCTTACCAACCATAACCGATTTTATTTTATTTTCATGAGTCACCCATCTGAATCCGCATGACCCCCCAAATTTGGCAACTGAACGCGTTCCAGAACTGACGCGGGCGGTCGATAAACGATCGGTTTCGGTTTTGGCTAACCGTTTGCGACCTCTCTGTCATGCTCCTAAATTGTTACCTGGTACCCGATACGCGTATACGAAAATAAAAGTAAACCGAAACTCAATTTCTCGCGACTACTCGTACCCGCCCGTCCTGGAATATGTACAAAAATAGTGGTACACCTCCCTCAAACCTTCCATGATACTAGGAGTACGAAGTACAAAAAGTTGTATAGTTTGGACACTAAGGAGTGTTAGGACACGTCTCCTTACACTAAATTAGTATTGTTAATTCTAATTCTACATTAACACTAATAAATCATTAAAGCTAATAATGATGAGCTGTGTACGTTACTTTAGTGGTACGTACCTACGAAACCTTCAATTTTTTCCATTTTTTTCTACCTCTCCGTACCCAAATGTTTTTTTTGTTTATAATCAGCTTGTTGAATCCGGCGGGCCTCCAAAATTTGGCACCCGAATCCGTCCCGGATCTGACGCAGACGGGCGTGTACAGATCGAGTGCCCGGTTGCTATCTTTGATACAGACTAAACAGTGTTGAAATATATTGACGATATAATGGTCTATTATACAGACACATCTAAATCGCAGTGGTTAACCCTTTCACGACTTATTAAGATTGGCCATGTCACCTTCAAATTATAATCAAGGCGCAAAAATAAAAGAAAAATATTTCATAAAAATAAAAAACCAAAATAGAAGGGCAATCGGAAGATCAGTATTGACTCCACAAACTTGTCGTGGAAAAAATGTACTTTTGGGACGTGCAATCTAGAGAAAGGACTTGAGTAGTGTATTTTTGGCCTACAACATACAACTCAGATTGTGATGCACGTCACTCGGCCCCGTTGAGGGAACTGAATTAAACCAGACTATTACTCCTTTATACTTCGACATTGTAAATTTAATATTCGGGTTTTTCAAGTTTGGTGTTGTTTTCTGTCGAATTTAAAAAACGTTTGGTGCCGCTCAATCTAGCCAAACCCAGTTTGATCCGATGTACGAGATTTAAGTACATTTTACGTGATATTACGAGAGTATTAAATAACTCTGAAAAAAAAAAGTAATTATTGTGAAAATTTCTCTGGTGAAACCGTTCCGTGTACAAAAGGGATAAAATTGAAAAAAAATTGAAAGACTTCAAGAGTCACAAAATATTAAGCGACGTCTAAAAAATCAAAACAAACAGAACAGAGCTAACAAAAACAATAATCCAAAACAAAATTGTTGAAGTTGATTGCTTATGAAGAAGAAAAAACATTGATGAGACTACCCACAACGAAGCCAAGGACGACAACCACGCAGATCATGGTTGTGGACCAGGTCCCTTAGAAGAAGATGTGGAGGACCTTGATTGTCACTACCATTCTGCTTCGTCGAAGGATATTTGCAACTTGAGCTTGCTGAAGCACAATACTGTCAAGCTCGTGTGCTTCACATGCAACCTTTTATTTCACCAAGGATTTCCGGGGCCTTTTTCCTCTGTACGGTCATCGCAGTACGGAGTAAGGAGTATACCCAGCCAGAAAAGATTCTTCTATTTTCTAAACTGAGCCGAATGCCCTTTATTTCGTGCCTAACGAAAACTGGACGACAAAGTTATTTCGTTTCAAAGATTACAATTTTGTTACATACGACCGGATACAACTTGTCCCTTTGGGGGCTACATAGTTAACACCACGTAACTTTTGGGATAGTCTTGTAGATTTTGTAGAAATTAATGGTCCTTTAAAGTATTTTCTATGTCTAAATAGAAATATAGAAAGAAGCAGAAGCAGTCTACCTCTAACTTCTCTCTCTAACTCTCAAACTTGTCGCAGTCATTGAGAAATTGGAGAGGAAGCTAGAGCCATGGCTACCTAGGCTATCCTGAGGTTTACGGGAAATATATATTAGGGGTTTATTTAGTAAAAAGATATGTGTCGGCCACAGGAATTGAACCTGGCACCTGCCAGGCGGCAAGTTGCCGGTAGACGGTAACCTTAGCCTTTAAGTCTTGAAGTAGTGTTAAGTACTATATGGTTTGATAATTAATTAAACATTAATACGTAGGATAATTCATTTACCTAAAATTATTTATCTGATACATAGAACCGGGTGGTGTAAAAGTACGGATTACAGTTTGGATAAGAAATCAATACCGCGCATTGATTTCTTAAGCAAAACAAGTACCACGCATGTATTTATTACAGCTACGATTAAATGTGAATTTAATCGGACGACCGAAATCAGCGCCGAGATCGCGGAAGAAGATTTTAGCGGTTTGTGGTCATCGCAACATCGGATGACACGTGGCAAAAATACATTGGATCGTGGTATCTCCAGAGATTACGGCACCGAATCCGGATAAGACATGTGTTGACATTAAGGCCTTGTCGTACATTATCCGTACAAAAAGTACACCAGCAGATGTACTTTTGTGTACGGAACTGTAATCTGATTGGCTCCGTACATCAGTAGATAGAGTCTGTGAGAGAGATAGGACTTAGAAAAATTAGGAGATAGGATCCTCTCTCCCAGAGAGCTTTTGTACAAAAGGTCAACTTTGACCCACTATAACTTACTGCTCACTGGAGCAAATTCAGATATTCTTTTTGCTATCGACTCACGCGAGTCTTCCCTTTACACGGGTAAAGTTGGTTAGAGTTTTTGTCTGCCAAGGTGGCAGTTTTTCTTGCTGAAACACAAAGGGGTCAGGGTTATCGTAGAGGCTTCTTGAAGCTGTCCACTCTGAGGAATTATGGAGGTCTCACAGTTTCAGGTTATGGGCCCACTCTTTAGGGTACTGATCTTTAATGGAAGTGGCTTCATATACAAGGAAAGAATGATGTAGGAGCTCTAGGCGAAATAAGGTTTTGGGGGATAGTGAGTGGAAGGTTGTGGCGTCCATCAAGTCTTGGAATCCCTCCACGGTTTGGAGGAAGCAGATTCACCAGGAAAGAGGATCCACCTTCAACAAAGGAAACAAAATTAGGAGAGGTGGTGGACAAAGGAAAGGAGAAGGAGACGACCACACCAATAGCAACTAGTTCGGCATTCATGTCACCTATTCCGAGGAACGAGGAGAATGATAATGAAACCTGGGATTTCAACAATATGGCGGCAAAGCACTTCATCCTACGCCATCTCACTCAAGGACTTGTCTGTCCTCATTTGCAGGTAGAAAGGGCATCCGATCTTTAGATGGCTCTCATACAGATGTACCGAAGTGGTACGATTCAGCAACAACAGTTGGCTGATGAAAAGTTAAGGAGTATGAATACAAAGGGGGGAAGATGTTGGATTTTTGTAATGAGATTGCTACGCTCTTCATGGAGCTAGAGAGTGCGGGAAAAGATTTTAGTGAAAAAGAAAAGGTTAATTGTTTACTAATGAAGTTACCTGATGAGTTCGAGAACATAGTCAACAGTGTGCAGGACTTGCTGGACTCAAGATGGATATGGAACTTAGTGGTAGGGATGATTCTCGTTCGAGAGAATAAGATTGAGATCCGAAGGGGAGGAAAGAGTGGCCAAGCCTTGGCAACTGCGACTGATTGGAGGAACAAGGATTCCCGGAAAACAAGTCGGAAATTATGGGAGGGGGGAGCAAAAAAATCAGACCGACAAGTTCGGACCAAGGGCTCCCAAAGGTTTATGTCATTTTTGTAAGAAACTTGGGCACTATATGGCAAAGTGCACTAAACTAACCGAGCTTCGGTTAAAGGAGGGGCAGACCGGTGGTACCCCGAGAGGAAAGAAAAAGGCCCTTGTGACACAGGTACATGAGGCGGAATCAGAGGGCGAGGACGATGAGCTCCTTTTAGATGAGGAATTGGAGGCAAAAAACGAGGTCGAAATTCCACGAAGGCAGAAATGTGCTTACGGTGGATTGAAAGATGAAGCATGCTGGATTGTAGATTCAAGCGTCTCCATGCACATGTGTAAGGATAGGCACCGGTTCACTAAGATAAGAAAGATTCCCACCATAGAGATATAGTACGGGGATGGGAGGATAGTCACCACTACTCTTGTAGGATCGGTAGATTTGAAAGTGTTAATAGAAGGAAAGACATCCATAGTAACATTCTCCGATGTATTGTTTATTCCGGAGCTTAACAGAAACCTCATCTCTACATCTGTATTAGATGATAAAGGTTTTTTTACTAGTAGTAGGGAAAGAGTCTTTACTACTAGTTTTGAGGAGGATGTCTATTTCATTGCTGAGAAAGGTAGACATGGGATGTTTAGGCTGGTTTTAAGTAATGAAATGAATAAACTTTATTATGCTGGTGTTCATGATATTATGATGTGGCATAAGAGGCTTGGGCATGTGATTCTAGATAAGTTAAAAGAGATGAAAAATACACGAGTGGTGGAAGGGATTAAGTTTAGTGAGAGTGATAATATAAGTGATTGTAGTGGATGTGCTCAAGCTAAAACACACGGATTACCCTTTCCTAAAACAACCACCTAAAAGGGAGAAAAAATCCTAGATCTAGTACACACAAATATTTGGGTACCGGCTAAAGTGCCTTATCGGGGGGGAAGAGATTTATGATGACTATCACTGATGATTGGTCTCGGTATTCCCAGGTGTATTTTTTGAAAAACAAGTCAAAAGCTCAGGATTGTTTTAGACAATATAAAGCATGGAGTGAAAAACTCCATGAAACTCCAATCAAGAGAGTAAGTAGTGACAATGGTGGGGAGTATACTTCTAACCAATTTGAGGATTATTTGAGGAATGATGGAGTCCAACACCAAAAGACAGTTCCACAAAACCCGGAACAGAATAGGGTAGCTTAAAGGTTTAATAGAACACTAAGTGATAGTGCTAGATGTCTGTTGTCACATAAAAAGATAGGAAAAAGGTTTTGGGCAGAAACAATGAATTGTGCTAATTACCTCAAAAATAGAGTTCTTACTTCAGCTATAAAAGATCAAACACCTTATGAGAGATGGACAGGCCGGAAACCGGACATATCTCACTTAAAGGTTTTCGGTAGTCAAGTATTCAGTTTAGATACAGATCAGTCTAATTCGATGGTAGATCCTAAAGGAAAACCAGGATACTTATTAGGATATGATGAGGATTTTAAAGGATATAGAGTTTATGATCTAAAAAGGGAAGATACCATCTTAGTAAAGCATCTAGTAGTTATGGATGAAGGAAAGTCAGTGGATCCCTTCAAGTATACAAAGTTAGTAAAAATCAGATTTGAGTCAGAAAATTCGATGACTTTGAGCTTCCTAACTATCAAGGTTTTAGAGAAGATGACATTCTTGCAGGTACAAATCAGACCGAAAAGGACTCAGCTGTGGAAACTCCAGTGACAACTCTACGTGAAGCGGAAGATGTGGTGGAAATTGATTCGGAATCAAAGGATTGGGGAGAAGCCAAGTTTGTTCGAAAGAATCCACGAGAACCATCTATTCCGGCCTCAGATTTTGAGGGGGGGAGGAGAAGTAGCAAAAGACAGCAAGAAAAACAAGTTAATAACAAGGTAACTAAATTATCTCATCAAGATGAACCTCAAACTTATGGAGAGGCCATAACTTGTCCAGAAAGAAATCGGTGGAAAACAACCATCAATGTGGAGATGGCCTCAATTATGGCAGCCAATACTTTGGAGCTAGTGGATTCTCCACCTAACCGAAAACCAATCGGTTGTAAGTGGGTTTTCAAATAAAAACTGAACCCAGATAATACAATCGAGCACTACAAGGCCCGATTAGTGGCAAAGGGATTTACACAAAAGGAGGGAATTGACTACGAGGAAACCTTTGCCTCAGTGGTCAGATTTCCCTTCGACCGCATTTTTGTCAGTTAAGCAGCAGCGGAAGACATGCAAGTGCACCAGATGGACATGAAGACAGCCTTTTAGCATCGAGAATTGGAAGAGGAGATCTTCATGCGACAACCCGAAGGTTTTGTGGAGGAAGGAGAGGAGAGTAAGGTATGCCGGCTGATTAAATCTCTTTATGGTTGGAAACAGGCGCCTCTACAGTGGAATAAGAAGCTTGATGAGTTTCTTACCGGTCTGGTCAGCTCAGATCACTCAATCTATGTTTTCGAAGATGAGAAAGGTTTTATATTTATTGCAATTTATGTTGATGATTTGCTTGTTTTAAGTAAATCAATGGAAAAAATTAATAAACTGAAAACCAATCTTAAGGGGAGATTTGAAATGAATGATATGGGTGAAGCAAAACATATTTTGGGAATTCAAGTAGAGAGAGACCGAAAAAGAAAGATTATAAGATTGACTAAAAAAGAAGCAATAGGGAACATGCTTGAAAAATATCAGATGGATAAAGCTAATAGTTGTACAACTCCAATGGAGTTGAAAAAGGGAAGTGAGGGGAGTGAGGAAGAAGGAGTCATAGTCTTAAACTAGGAATTATCTCCTGAAGAACAGAAGTTCATGCAGACTATTCCTTACAGACATGAAGTTGGAAGTCTTATCTATTTTATGAATTGTACCCGGCATGATTTAGCTGCAGCTCTAGGAGTGCTGAGTAGAAGTCTAAATGCTCCCACTAACAAGGATTAGGAGGCAGCTAAGAGAGTCCTTAGATATTTGATAGGAACTAGGGATCTATGGTTGCATTTGGGTGGGGAGAATAGTGACATCACTACTTGGAGTGATGCCAGTTATGGTGATGCTCCGATGAGGAGATGCACTTCTGGATATGTATTATATGTGGGTGATGGGGCTTGCTGTTGGAGTAGCAAACAGCAAAAAGTTATTGCTCAATCCACCATGGAGGCTGAGTATATGGCCTCTTGCTCTGGTGTAAAAGAATTGATGTGGGTCAAGTCTTTGCTTGGTGAGCTTGGTCACCTTAAGAGAAGTGTGCATAAATTTTTTTGTGATATTCAAGCAGGAATCGCTATTTCTACCAATCCTAAACATCATTTTAAAACCAAACACATGGACATCAGACTGAGCTTTATTAGAGATAAAGTAGAAAAAAAAAATCAGTTTAGAGATCATACCAGATAGCGAAATGGTAGCGGATATGATGACCAAACCTATGTCTTCCCCTAAGCTAATTTTCTGCAGGGAGAAATGTGGTCTGAAATTATAGATTGACTAGAAAATAAGGGGATTGTAGAAATTAATGGTCCTTTAAAGTATTTTCTAGGTCTAAATCGAAATATAAAAAGAAGCCGAGGCAGTCTACCTCTAACTTCTCTTTCCAACTCTCAAAATTGTCGCAGTCACTGAGAAATTGGAGAGGAAGCAAGAGCCATGGCTACCAAGGCTATCCTGAGGTTTACGAGAAATATATATTAGGGGTTTATTTAGTAAAAGGATATGTGTCGACCACAAGAATTGAACCTTGCACCTGCCGGGCGAAAGGTTGTCTGTAGACGGTAACCTTAGCCGTTAAGTCTTCAAGTAGTGTAAAGTACTATATGGTTTGATATTTAATTAAACATTAATACATAGGATAATTCATGTAACTAAAATTGTTTAAAAGATACATAGAACCAGTAGTGTCAAAGTAGGGATTACAGTTTGGATAAAAAATCAATACCGTGCATTGATTTCTTAAGCGAAACGAATACCGCGCATGTATTTACTACGGCAACGATTAAATGTGAATTTAATCGGACGGTCGAAATCAGCGTCGAGATCGAGGAAGAAGATTTCAGAGGTTTGTGGTCATCGCCACATCAAAAGACACGTGGCGAAAATACATTGGATTGTGGTATCTCCAGAGATTACGGCACCGAATTCGGATAAGACATGTGTCGATATTAAGGCCTTGTCGTACATTAACCGTACAGAAAGTACACCGGCAGTTATACTTTTCTGTACAGAACTGTAATCTGATTGGCTTCGTAATTCAGTAGATAGAGTCTGTGAGAGAGATAGGACTTAGATAAACTAGGAGATAGGATCCTCTCTCCCAGAGAGCTTCTGTACAAAAGGTCAACTTTGACCCTCCATAACTTACTGCTCAGGGGAGCAAATTTATATATTCTTTTTGCTATCGACTCAAGGGAGTCTTGCATTTATAGGGGTGAAGGTGGTCAGAGGTTTTGCCTGCCAAGGTGGCAGTTGTTCTTGCTGAAACACAAAGGGGTCAGGGTTATCCTAGAGGCTTTCTTGAAGCTGTCCACTCTGAGGACTTATGGAGGTCTTAGAGTTTCAGATTTTGCTGTTGGCTTTCTGTAGGATGTTATTTTAGGTTCGCCAGACGGGTATAGCATTTATTACATTGAGTCATAGTTAGGCGTTTCATGTCTATTCAGAATTTTGTGCTCGAAATGTATCATAGAAGGACATTTGGCTTCAAATCTAGCCGGAGCTAGTCGCCTAACTTTTTGCCCTGAGTGTAGGAACACCTGTTTTGTCTTATGTCCGTACAAAAGCAATTCTTGGTCGCTGAATGGCTCTTGGTATTGCTTTGACTTTGGTACTTTCACTAGGACAAACTTTGCTTGTATAAGGCACTTGGGGGTGAGGGAGACATGTGGTTGTTTTAGTACTGTCTCCTGAGAAAAACTTTAAAAATTCCAGCAAAATTTCTTTTGGAGAACTTTTGTTTTGTATGTGATTGTGACCCTATTGCCATCTTAGTTTGCATCCGTCCTTTGTGGAAGTCATAGTCTGGTTGGGTAGTTGGCACTAACTTTATTGTTTGGGCGATTTAGGACTGGTGTCTGTTGGAAACCGAGAAGGGTCTTGCCGGTTCCGTGTTGCGGAAACCGAGGAGTTAAGGAGGCTTTACCTCTTCCGATGTCTTTGGGAGAGATTTGGTCTTCTCTTCTTCTCATTGTGATGTTTCGAGGGTATGTTGGCCTTCCTTTCTATCATTGCAATTTCTACCTTTATTCTCTATTTTTTCTTTCTAGGTCAAGGTGATATTGTTAAATCTGAAATAGCAAATTCATTTTATTTACATTATTTCTGCGTGGAAGTTTATTTGTTCCTCCTTGCTAGTTCTTTGTTTTTCGGCGGCGGTCCTGCCGGAACAGAACTCTATAATTTTTTGTGCTAGAATAGTGGGTTTTTGAAGAAACATTTGGTCGTCTTCCAAAGGATCAACAAATTGGGACACTAGTTCAATTTCCAAGAACCCAATCCCTTTCTCTGCCAGGTGGGGAAAGAAAGGGGGGAGGGGCTGAATTTTCCCCCTCCAATCCACTCATTCCCATTCTGCATGCATGTCTATGGGAGGGATGAGGGCACCAGTGGGCATAATCATTTTATTGGGAAGCATTCACATTATGGGGGCTATCGGCGAGACTTTGATGCCGAGTGCCTCGGGTAGTGGGCCCTTCTCCCATTTTTCTGAGGCACGATCGACAATACACCTTGCCAATAGAAGGTAGCTGAAAGGCTAGACGTAGGACTGCCCAAACTCTTGGATTAAAAGATTTTTTGAGGGCACAAGCGGAGGAAGTCGTCAAATGACTTTTCCAAAGAACGAAAAAAATATCCATTGCAAAGAAGACAAACCAATTAGAATGGTCTCGGTGAGCATTGTCTTTTTCCTTAATAGCCGTTGCGTCTCGAACTGCCACACACGTATGCCAAGTGGTGCGACATGAAATGTGAAATAAATGGATAAGGATACAAAGTACTAATGTCCGATTGTTATATAAAATAGTATGCTCATTTTGATAAAAAGTCTTCAGTTGTTCTTGGTATATTGTCAGGTACTATACTTCATAAGATTTTAAGGTTTTTAATGGTTTAACAGTTTATGCAGGTCGGTTTGTCAAAATCCAACGAGTAATTTTGGTTTGCAATATCCAAACCGGCTTTGGAATCGTTTAGGGGTTGTGTCCTTGTAACTAAAAATTTGCGATATAAATTTTTATTTTTGTGGAAATTCTACATATAATATTTCGAAGTGTTATAATGTGCAAAAAAAATATCGTTACTTTATATTGTAACGCTTGTTAATGTGTGCAAATTTTGTGACGGTTGCATTCGTCTCAAAAACTTGTGACAATTGAGCACGTATAACCTTTTAGGACATTTTCGTCGTGAAATGATTTGTCACACTGCGGCGTCCTTCTCACTTGTGACAGCGTTAACTTCACTAATTATGCAACTCTTTGCCATGGCTTCACATTTTTTTTTCCGTCTTTTCTAACTTGATCTTTGAATAAACTACAGTGAATGGTAGTCAAACATATGCGTTTTCATGACTCTTTCATTAAGATTAGTATAAAGGTGGTTTTTTCAAGGGAGAGGGAGAAAAGAGCGATAGTATGAGAGAGAGTGGTAAAGGCAACGACAACGTATGAGAGTGTATGTCGAAGACCCTTACAATGTTTTTCTTTGTATATCAGCGTGACGTGCTAAAAAAAATAAAGATGTACTCTCCCTCGTGCAAAAATGTCCAAAATGTGAAATCAATTTCCTATTCAATGTTTTGTTGTTACTTAGAGTCGATTTTACTAAAATTTTGTATATGTGTTGTTGTAACGTGGTAGGACCACGAAACGACGAAGGCGTCAAAAGTGAATTACATCATATGTTTAAGATGACGTCACTTGCATTGTGATTTTTGCACATTTCATGTCTGACAAAAGTTTTTTGTGTTACAGATTCAACTTTTAAAGAAAACGACAAAAGAATCCTTTACTTTCACACGTGCACACCCCTATTTGCACCAAAAGGAAATTGAGCTGAACTAAAGTGAATTGGGCCGGGTATAGACCTCCCATCGCTATTATAGTTAGTCAAAAATTAGAAGGCTTTATAATTTGTAAGATTTTATTATACTAAAATATGTCCGCAATGTGGCTTATTGTGGGCCACTTACCTGAATGTTGTTGTTGACACTAGTTCATCGTTTCAGTTCAAAAATAGTGATGAACTCTAATTGCGATAGGTAGTGTAGTGAGTTGCAATACTACGACAATGTAGTCACTATACACCGTGAATCACAATTAGCATTAATAAAAACTAACTGTATAATAACAATGTTGAAAAAAATGTTATTAATTCTAGTCTGGATTTTTGTAATGTCAAAAAAAAAATTGTACTCTAATTTATCAATAACTCTAGTTTGGTTTTCTTTTCATAACAATTATCCGCGCTGAATATCTTTACACCAAATTAGGTATACTTACAAAATATGACCGAACGTACATTTTCCCGTCATTATGACGTTTGCATTAGGTGATAACGCAGTTACGTGGTTTTTTTGGGTGCACTTTCACGTGCGCAGGCGATTACCTTAAATCAATCTTTGTACTTTTTTTGTTAATAAAGTACAATTTTGCACGGTCAGGTACCAAGCGACGACCATACTTTCTAAGACGACACTATATTAGAGTTGTTAACGTTAATTTAGTAAAAAACCATTTAGAGTTATTAATTCTATTTTGGGTTCAAGGGTCAAAATCTAGGGCACCGAATTAGCGTTATTAACGCTAATTACGATCCGCGGTGTAGTATACAGTACATTTTTGCATAACAGTGTAAGATTTTTATTACAATAAGAAATATATCAGCATTACCAGTTTATTCACCACCCCTCTAATTATTGCCTTTGTTGTTCGATATTATATAATATCGAAAATAAAGGGATAGAAAGGTTCAGAAATATAGGGATAAAAAGGTTCGATAATATAAGGATAGAAAGGTTTGGAAATATAGGGATAAAAAGATTCGGAAATATAGGGATAGAAAGGTTCGGAAATATAGGGATAGAAAGGTTTGGAAATATTGGGATAGAAAGGTTCGGAAATATAGGGATAGAAAGGTTCCAGATACACAGCATAGGTCCCAAACGGTCAACCGAAACCGTGACCGACTATTAACCGACCGCCCGCGCCGGATTCGGAACAGATTCGGTTTCCAAATTTTGGGGGCCGGGCGGTTACGGTTGATTGATTCACCAGGAAAAAAAAAACGGTTGGTTACGGTCGGTGAACCAAAAAACCAAAAAAAAAAAAATTATACTGTCCTTATAATCCAACATTCTTGTACTTTGTACTCTTTGGTATCGTGGAAGAACGTGCATCATGATTAGCGTCGCAAATCTGACATGGTACTGTAGTAACGCTATTCATTTCACAAATCTTAGGGAACGCAACAAAACGTCACAAATCTGACACGGTACACCGCCAATCGCTATTAGCGTAGTGTATGCTAATTCCTTCCCGCTTTTTTTCTTTTATTCTCCATTAGCGTAGATCATTCTATTTTTTTCTTTACTCTATCTAGGGTTATTTTTTTTTTTACCGTACAAAATGGAAGTATGTCATTATTTAATTAGTGTGGTCTACGGACAGAGTAAGACCATACAGAATTGAAGTGTTGGGTATCGAGGACCGTTTGCCAATATTCGATATATATATCGAATTTCAGGTACCCGATAATCGATATATCGCTTCGTTATAGAAAATTTCAAATGATCGTGATATATCGGCGATATATCGTATCGTCAATATATCGAAGCTAAAAAAAAAAAAAAAAAAAATCCCCAAGTTTTCAAAGTCTCGTGACTTCGGACAAAGTGACTGTAAAATCTTTGCTAGAAAGAAATACCGTTTTTTCTTGAAAGTCAGCAGAGTGAAAGAGATCTCTGAGGTACATTAACGAGGTACACTTGTGAAGTACACGTACGTCATACGCAAGTATGATTTTCCAAACGAAAAGGGTCAATTTCCAGATATTTGATGATTTTTGAGATTTCGAAGTCAGCTTACATGGAACCACTCATATCAAAACACGTATGTAAAATTTTTTGATAAAAGATACGCAGTGTACTCGAGGCCTCTGTAATACATAAATTTTGATGTTCGTACTATTATAGAGACCTCCTCGTGTAACCATACCCCAAATAATGAATCATTAGAATTTCAGAATTAATACTTTTTTTTCGGTTACATTTTGCGGCGTCTACCTTTAAGTCAAGGAACGAAAATCACGGCGTACGTGGTGTATTAGACAATTTGACTTTTTTGCTAAATTAACATATTATAAAAAAAAATAAAAAAATAAAAATTATAAAATACTATATATCGCAATATATATCGCGATAATTTATGTTGGTCTCGGTACGATATATTGAGGATCCTGCTCGATCGATATTCGATATATCGAATATCGAGATTATCGCGATATGAATTTACCCGATACCCAACACTATAGAATTGTACCTTTTTAAGTGAAAAATTATAATTAATGAGTTTTAGTAACCATCGACGCATGAGAATAAGCGCTCTAAAAAAGAAATATAATCAATTGTCAAACATCATGTTCGCACATATTCATCCAACAACCACGTTCCAACTGTGTGAACGTAAGATTTGTTTACGATTTGTCAGATTTTGTACAAATACCTATATTAGTGTATGCATGTTTGCGACCAACGTTTATTTTTTTCAAAGACCCAAATTATACTTATTAAACAATTAGAATGTATGATTTTTTTCAAAATTTTCAAATTCTTCAATAGCGTAAACCACGGTAATTATTTATATACGCTAAAAAAACTTTTACTCTATTAGCGATTGGCGGCGTAGTACACTATTCATTTCGCAAATCTTAGGGAACGCGACAAAGCGTCCAAATTTGACACGGTAGTAACACTATTCATTTCTCAAATCTTAGAGAACGCGACAAATTGTAATTATTGGCTTACTCATATGTCATACGTTATTGCAAAGTGCTAATTACGCATTTTATACCGTGTTTCCACAAATATATCATATTGTTATATGTTAATGTCATGCGGCATGTAGTAATAATTGGTTAATAAATCAGTGAAAATCAAACTATTACGTCAATTTCCCACGACTGGTCTTAATTATTGGCGTACTCACATGTGTCAAACAATAAATCGATAAATTGGATTGCTATTTAAGTTAGAGAAACTCGACCACTATTCAAACAAAACTTAGTCATACACTAAAATGGAGAAAAACATCATGGCTTCCCTTAAAACTACAATCCAAAACGAATTTCGAAAATAAAAAAAATGGTGAAATTACTCAGTATTACCTAGTGAAAGAAAGCAGGGCCACTTCAAATTGTTGGAAAAAATTTGAGCATGTCTATGAAGTTAGAACATCAAACAAATTCATGGTAAAGGGGGCAGGTTTTGTGGCTTGTAATACATGTTTCATATTTTATCAATACAAGTCAACAAACGGTACTTCAACAATCAATACTCACACATGTTTAGATTCGGCCGACATGGATAATTCAAGAGGACTTCTTCGTAAGTTTCTTTCAAAAACAGAAGCGAAAACGAATGACCGAAAAAAAATTGCGAAAATGGTGGCGTTGATGTGTTGTGAGGACCTTCGACCATTTTCAATAATTGACGGTTCAGGTATGATTTATTTTAATTCTATTTAAGATGGCTTGAGTGTAAATGTCATTATAACTTGTTTTGCTCATAAATTTATAAATTTGAGCTTAGTTTGTCATAATATTGTTTTTTATTTGTCTTTATATTAAAAAAAATCATTTCGGTAGAAACCTTCTTTATTAATCATGGTTAGTAATTGCATGATATTTTCTTGTTGTTTTTTTTGTTTTTTCCCCACGTTTTCAAGCATTTTTTCAAGCATTGTTTGATGTTGGTGTTTTGTCCAACAAAAGTGTTGACATCGACCATCTACTCGCGTCCATCAATAGTGTAAAAAACTAAATAATATCTTCTGCGAAAGATATTCGTAGTTTGATCGTCCCTAAACTTAGAGAAAATATTGATAACAAAATTTTTGTTGCATTTACGACCGATCTCTAGACATAGACAATAAAAAGAGCCTCATTCATGTTAGTAACCGCTCATTTTACTGACAACGAATTTAAACTTGAAGCACGGACGCTTCAAGTCGATCATTTTCCAGAGGAAAAACACAGTGCGGAAAATGTTTTAACGGCTTTCAAAAATTGTTTGACCAATTTTTAAATGTCCAATTTTGATCATTGCGTTGTCGTGACTGATATTTGCTCTAACATGTGTGCAATTGAAGGTCTACCGAGTATGTTTACTTAGATACCTTGCGCGGACCATAGAATTGCATCAATTGTGACAACGATCTTAAATAAGAGCGGAACTTCCAAAAAAGGCAAATACGATGTGGAAGTTTTTGATTTTTTTGATCTAATTGACGCGTGTAAATCATTGGTCACGTTTTCCAAACAGAGTAATTTACAAAATCTTTTGAAGAACACTTTAAAACAAGAAAACGCAAAGCGATGGAATTTTTTTTCTCCGAATGCTTAAGAGTATTTACGATGCATTCAATTAGATAGGACCAATCGCTCAAGCAAAAAATAAATTGATACTTTTTGCTTGTATCGATAAGACTCACCTTACCGAACTTATACGATTTTTGGAAAGGTTTCAAGAAGCGAACTTAAAATTGGAAAAATTCAAAGAACCAACTTTACATTTGGTGTTGTTTGAACTATGTCTCTCCATAACCATTGTAAGCTAAGAAAAACATCTTACAATGACGGTGAAAAAGAATGCCCCGCCGATTCCCCAAACTTGCAAATATTGAAACAACTTTTTGTGAAATTTGCACTACCGAAGTGGGGCCTTCATGAGTATCAAATTGTCGCGGCTCTTTTAGATCCCCGACAAAAACAAAAGATTGAAATAATTGGGGTATCGAAAACCGAAATTGAAAGCGCAAGGGTCAAACTTCGAGAACTTGCAAACGACCTCGGTGATGATGTTGATTTCGGTAGTCCCTAACGTATCACAAAAAAACGAAAAACATCGCAAAGTAAAGACGGTTTCCACAAATATTTTGGTGAGAGCGATGAGGAAAATGAGGTTCTTATTACCACCGACAAAAAAATGCTCGTTAACGACGAAATGAAACGTTATTTTGATTTAAAATTAACCAACAACGAAAGGTTGAACTTTAACATATTTGAATGGTGGAAAAAAAAATCAAATGTACGTGTGAAAGATGGAGGATTTCCTATTCTAGCCGGTGTTGCTAGATCTATTCTAGCTATTCGTGCTTCTAGCTCCATGTCCGAATGCAATTTTTCGGATGCCGAGAAGACGATAACAAAAAAAAGGAGCTCACTAGCTGCTTCAATTGTTTGTGATCTTTTGTGTGTTACATCCAACAGAGATCTTTTAAATGCATAGTTTTTTATTTTGTTTTCTAATTACTCTTATTTTTTTAGTATTAATTATCATGTTTGTTTTTTCCTTTGAAATTTTTGTTGTATTTCACAATTTTTCTAGTGTTATTTTGGTTTTTTTTTTTTTAAACTGTATTTCTATCAAATTTCCAAAGCGTCGTATGTATACCAAGTTTAGATTTATAGATTTTTGTGCAGTTTTAAGTTTGAGGTTAAGAATTTGTACAATAGAGTCGAAAATAGAACGAGGTTGTTTTTTGTTTATTTCTATATTTGATACTACAAAATATTTTTTGTTTTTTTTCTCATCACAATGTGTTTTTTGTCAATTGATTTTCTATGTGAAAACTATGATATTTTTTTTTAACATACATAATTGAAAATTTACCTTTTTTGCATAATTCATAACATAGCATCGTAATCAAAAGAAAAATTGTCCGAAAATTGTAGCAAACAAATTAGATTTGCGAGAGAATAAACATAAATATAAGGGTTTAAGCATTAATCTAAGAGTTACACGCAAAATTAGGAACAAATCCCTTAAAAGAGGTGAATGTCAAGGAAAAAAATTATTCATAAAGGGAGATTGCAAAAAGACAAAATAGTAAAATGAAGAGGTACACGAGCTGTTTTTTTGCAAAAGGAGATGTACCACTACACCACTCATTGTTATTAGTATTAATAAGTCGCTACTACTTATAGCCGAAAATCACAAAACATAACAACATTATTTAAATACGTGGACTATAACCTGCCACTTCTCCTTGCATTAAATAGTATAACTAATCATAATTTTCCATTTACACTACACCGCGAATCGTAATTAGCGTTATTAACGCTAATTCCGTCACCACCATTTTTGACCCAAAAACCTTAAAAAAAGTAAATTACTCTAAAAAAATTCTTTACATTATTCAAGGTACTCTTTGAATCAACGTTAACAACTCTAGTATAGTGCCATTTTAAATGGTGTGGCTAATGTACAAAACTGTTCCGTGTTAACAAAAAAAGGTACAAAAAACGATTTAATACATGCCATTATAATGTACCTGCGTTTTCACAAACCGCGTAGTGCAAACGTCATAATGACGTGAAACTGTACGTTTTGACAGAATGTGTTTTTACAAACCGCGTAGTGAAAACGTCATAATACTTTGTACTCTTTGGTATCGTGGAAGTACGTGACATCAATGTTAGCGTCGCAAATCTGACACGGTACACCTTGAATCATTATTAGCGTTGGGAAATTATTAGTGTAAAGAAAAAATTAGCGTCATTCATTCTAATTTAGTGTCAAGAGACGTGGCAGATTATGGTCCACGTCTTTAAATAGTGTAGTTTATTCTATTTAAGGTATCAATGTCAAAACTTGGGGGCACCGATATAGAGTTCATAACGCTGAAACGATTCGTGGTGTACTACTAACGCTATTCATTTCGCAAATTATAGGGAACGCGACAAAGCGTTGCAAATCTGACACGGTAGTAACACAATTCATTTCACAAATCTTAGGGAACACGACAAATCATAATAATTGGCTTATTAATACGTCGTACAATGGTTAATTTTGTACTTTTCGGTTACAGGCGGGCACGGTTAATCGCGAAAAATTGAGATTCAATTAGTTTTCATTTACGTAAACGCCAGTCGGTTAACGGTTAACAATTTTGGAGCGTGACGTAACCTGGTCGAGCGTCGATTACGCTGAATAAGGAAAAAAAAAGAACGGTCCGTTTCGGTTGTGTAAAATTTTGACTTTTGCGACCTCTGATACACAGTAGTGTCTTGCCATTGACGATGCGCGAGTGCATTGGTGGCAGTCCGTTGTGTGGTTCGCCTCTCATACTTGCCGTGCTGAAACAGAGTACACTGCCAATCGTTATTAGCGTGTAAGTTTTTTAAGCGTATAAAAATAATTACAGTGGTGTACGCTATTTAAGAATTTGAAAATTTTGGAAAAAATCATACATTCTAATTGCTTGGTTATGGTAAATTAGAACTTTGAAAATAAAAATGTCAGTCGCAAACATGCTTACACTAATATAGGTCTTCGTACAAAATCTAACAAATCGTACACAAATCATACATTCACACGGTCGAAACGCGGCTGTCGGAGGAATATGCGCGAGCGGGATTTTTTACAACCTGGTTTTTTTTCCTTTTTAGAATGCACATTCTAATGCGTCTGCGGTTACTAAAATAAATTTATTGTATTTTTTAACTTAAAAAGGTACATTTATGTACGTTTTGACACTGATCGTACACCACTCTATTTAAGAGACAACGTATTGAAAATAACCCTAAATAGAATAAAGAAAAAAATAGAATGAACTACGCTAATGGAGAATAATAAAAAAAAAGCAGGACAGGATTAGCGTACACAACGCTAATAACGATTGGCGGTGTAGTTAGTAGCACTATCAGTACCCATCTCCTAGGTGAAAGGGGCCAGCCTGACAGAAAACGATATTTTACATTTATCAGTATTGCGTGAATGGTTTTTTTGCATTAGTACGATATTGTTATTACAAAAAAGTTTTTGTAGAATGGCAAAAAAATTTCAATAAAGTAGACAACGTGCATTTATTAGTGTTATGTATTGGTAAAAAGTTTATCGCGATATCGGTATCGGTTATCTCACGGTCAAAGGTCCCAATATATCGGCCTGAGACCAACATCTTCCATATCGTCTATAACTTAAAAAAATATAACGCATACAGCAGTACTTTATAACATACTGTATTTTATTATTGACTTTATATAGCGTGGCATGCCACATATAAGAATCTGTTCCGTATCTGTTTAACTGGCATTTATTACGGACACCGAAGAACATAAACGTTGACAAATTTAAAACAATACTTTATAATTCTAAAACTATAGTACCGACACGAAAAAAATTAAATTACATAATAAATTTCTAAAATAAAACTTTTTGGAAAACCAGACAAACAGAGCAAACAAAAAAATATGTAAGATTGCCGCCATTTAGTGCCACCGTCTTTTGAAAAAAAGAAGAAGCCAAAATGACATTTTGGAAGGGTATGGGAGCGTAGAACTTAAATAAAACCCTCTTGAATGATAAAAAATCAATGAAATGTCGTGATTTTTTTCAAAAATCGAGGGGGAAAGGTCCGCCGCGCGTCCGAGGAATAACTCGTATAGCTGAGTGTACTGGCCGTACATTTATATGTACGGTCCGTACAATTATCGCCGATAGTTATCGATATCGGTATTATTGCTGATAAGTTACCGATTTTATCGATTACTTATTAGCGATAACACCAATGTTGATATATAGAACCAATAGATCGATTATTAACAACCCGAAAAAGGGCCCATATTGGTTATCGCCAAATCCTTACCGATACACAATAGTAGCATGTATCCTTTCTCCCAAATCCGTACGTGTTACTTGTTTGCTCCAAATAGTAATGTAATGATGGCGCAGCAGACGTCCACAAAGACGTTTGCCGAACTATGTAAATTTTTTTTCCCTTGCTATTAATTTCTACATTGTGTCATTGTTTCCAAGCAAACCAATGGCTACTTCGGATTGAGGTAAATCCCGTACTCTAAATTGTAGTGTTGTTTATCGGCAAAAAATTTATCGCGATAACACCGATACCGAGTTATCGAATGGTTAGTGTTCCCAATGTATCGCTCCTTGACCAACAAATTTTATCGGCGAAAAGTGGAAAAATATAGTATGCTATATTATAGTAGATTATGATGTATAGTATTAGATTTTTCACTCTATATAGCTTGGCATGCCATGTGTAACAATCTGTTTTGCACTATGTGTAACGTGATAACGGCAGTTCAATACGACGACATAAACGGCAAAATTGTACGATAAAATCCATACAATTATTTGTTAAGAACCATAAAATTGCTCACACATTACTTAATATGCACACAGCGGAAGCTTACACAAAATAAATCTTACAAATAAAATCACTCACAACTCACCAGAAAATATGTCGGCCAAATATCAATATATTTAGCCTAAGCTTTTTATGACAAACTCTCTCCATCTCCACTTCTTGCTCACTCATACATATATCTTAAGTCTTACTTTTCCTCCTTGCTTAGTTCTTTACTACGTGCACTCTAATGTATCTCTCTCACACACATGCATCTCTCACAAACTGCATACTCAATTGATAGCAACACTCGTTAGAATACCTTCCTAACACGCTAACACCTCCAACTGAAGACAACTGATCACAAATACAACAACGCCTAAGTCCACAAGTTGAGGTGCGCCTAACAAAACATCATTGGGCCGAAAATAAATGGCGCACACTAAAATGAACATAAATAAAGTCAACGCAGTGAATAACATACTTGCCTTACTAGACAATACAAAACAGACAAAACTCAAACTGAACCGTCATACGTAAATACTTTATGTACAGGCTGGTACTGAACCGACGTACATTGAACAAACCAAAGGTACTCTGATGCAAATAGCAAAACCTTACACAAATATCGAATTGCGCCACGCAAACCCGCCCTAAAACATCAACAAATTCCCGTGCGACCAGTTCTCCACATCGAACAAAAACATGATTTCGGCTGATCCGCTGATTATCTCAATAATCTTAACATTATCGCCGATAGTTATCGGTGTTGGTGTTATCGGGATAAAATTTATCAGCGACAACACCAATTTTGATATAGCATGCCAATATATCGATTATCGGCAAGCCAAAAAAAGGTACATCTCAATTATCCGCAAAACCCTGGCGATACACAACACTAGTAGATTGAGAACGGTTTGGAAAGTCTCTTCTCATCGATTTTGCAGGAGTGCTTACCGTACAAAAATGTGAACGATATATTCCAATAAGATTTTACTACACCATTAGAAGACGGTAGGGGTTTATTTTCTATTTCAATCATGTTTTGTACTTGGATGGATTTACCATCGATTTTTTTATAAAATTTTATTCGTCTAATAAACGCTATTTTCTTATTTTAACATAATTAGCCATAACAAGTTTTGATAATTGAGACCTTTGTGGGAGAGTACCCCTCTCGAGGTTCGTCTATATAAAAAAATGTAAGAACCCATTGGGGATATTATAACCTAACCTTATTTTTATTAGAAATAAACAGCTAAACAAAGAAATTTGTTAATAGTTCACATTTCATATTCGAAAAAGGATGAGGCCAATGTTCACATAATAGCTTCATTCTTTTTAACCAAATTCAAACATAAATAATTATTGTACGATAACATTGTATATTTAATGCAACGATTTATAAAAATTTTACAAGCCTTAACAAAACATGGTTTTTAAACAAATCGAGTATCTAAGCAAGTTATGTGAAACAACGGCAATGATTCGAAACACAAAAAAAGCTACCTTACAACTTATTTAGACTTTATCCTATGCCCAAATCCTCCCAAAAAGTGCATTATATTATACCATCATTGCAAGCATTTGTGTAAGTCATAAAAGACAATTGTTCTAGTACGATAGTGTGTTAATACCATTAATAACGGTGAACGCTAGTATGTATTATTCTATTACATGTAAAAAGCTATACCATGTATAAGGGAATTGATCATGACAGTGGCTGTTTTGGTTGCGTATAGTCACTTACATCACTTTGACAAAAAATGTACGTTTGAAGTTCATATTGAAACAAATATAGTACCGTTGAGTACAAATATGACGGTCAATCGGTCGGACAACTATGACTTTCAAAATATTGTTTTAACCGCTTTAAAGTTTTGTCGCGCTTGCAGACATCGACCGCCATAACATAATTAGCAATTCACACGGCCAACGAACGTTTACGGTAACAAAACTCCGTTAACCACATGTGAATAAATGTGTTGCAAACATCCATTTTTTGTCTTTACGTGAGCTCCACGGTGAGAGCACTCAACCGCAAAATTGAAATTGAATCGTCTATGCGTTACATTGAACTTAGACGCAAAGTGAAACGAAACCTCTTTAAACTAAAGTACTATAAGTCTTGTACGGAAAAATTAAAACACAGGAAACGAAATAAACTTTGTACACTATAATAAAACGAACCGGCGTAAAATTTCAATTAAAATTAAATGAAAAAAATGCACGTCGTCACGCGCGACGATATCAAGCCACACTATCTACGAATCAACATTCTTACAATACAGCAAAATTTTGTTTCGGGCGTTTTACTATTTTCGTACAAAACTTACAGTAGTTCAGATTTATTTAAAGAGGTTTCGTTTCAATTTGGGTCTAAGTTCAATGTAACGCTTAGATTACTAAATTTCAATTTTGCGCCTAAAGGTGAAGTTCCATCAAGAGAAAAGTGGCGTATTTTACAAAAATCCGCGACCCTTTGTACCAAATCGTGCCGCCTATTTTGCTTTTATACGAAAAAATACATTATAGAGAATCTTGCCGATACTCTTTGAAGGTATTGGTGGTAATACTGGTCATCGGATATTCATCTACAAGGAGTTCCCTTCATTTTTTTTCTGTAACTGTCAACCCACATCAAAGAGGTGGGTTGGCAGATACAGAAAAAAAAATCGCTACACACTGGACGATTAAGCTACGTGTCATGATGGAAAACCAATGAAAAATCTTAAGATTTGCACATGACACGCGGTTTCCAAAATACAACCGAAAATAAAAATGAAATTTTGTAACATTGCCTCATCACGCTATTTTCGATAACTTTTGTTCGTCACACTATTTCTCTCTAAATGACTTTCGTTATGTTTATAAGCTGAAACCCTAAAAAATGACCTAGCGACAGACTGGCATCTGCAAAATGTTTAAAATTTTTGTCGTATGATTACTTCTTACTTAGGTACATGGTACGCAAGTCAAGATTTGAAGTTAAGTTTGTCGGTGCTAAAAATCTGAAAGATATTCAATATCGGATCGTAGCTTGCGTGGCGCTAGTCAATTTAAAACACGTGGCTTACAGACTCTACTTGATGGAACCTCGACTCAGGGTGGACTTCCATTATGCGTCTCAGTAATTGTACGCAAACTATTACTGAAGGGCATGCCTTCCATTAGGTCGCGTCTGTAAATCACTTTTTCTTTGCGTGGCTTATTCTGGTTTGTAACACGTAGGTTAATATTTGATGCTTAAAATTTGAAAGAATCTTCGAACGCAATGTCAGAATGCAATATCTGTACGAGTGGAGGTAATATCTGTACCAACGGAGATAATATCCGTGTCAGCAGAGGTAATTAATGACCCTAACTGAACGCATTAAATGTACTACCCAAAATTTCAAAACGCAACGACAAAAAGGCGGCGGCAAACTTTGATGGTGGGAGCGTGACGAGATAATTTATGCGGATTCGCAGCCACCTTTGTAGAAGGCACATGGCCCTTGCGACGTGTACGCACATATGCGCTCGCCCATCGTGGATGTTTTTTCCCTTTTCCGCGTGGCCCATTTTTACACGTTCTGATTTCTAGAACTGTTCTCCTTGTGCACGGTCTTAACAAACTTTAGGGCTGGTGACGTGGCGTCACGGATAAAAAGTGTAATTCAATCCGATAGTCCTAATTTATGCCTACAACCTTGGACAATTTTTCTGTAAAACAGTTTTCATTGAAAAAAAAAAATTTATGTACGAACTTATACGAATCGCTACAGCCTTCAGTAAAAAACCCCATTTTTTCGCTAATGGAAGTCCACCCTCAATCGACCTGGCCTGTAGAGTTTATCGTACAATTACATAAACGTATGATGGAACTTCACCCTAAGTGCTTTCACCGTGGTACACACGTAAAGACAAAAAGTGACTGTTTGCAACACTTTTATTTACATGTGGTTGCTGTAGTTTTGTTACCGTAAACGTTCGTCGGCCGTGTAATTTGCTAATTTTATTATGACGGTCGACGTCCGCAAACGCGGCAAAATTTTAAGCGGTTGAAACAATATTTTGAAAATCAAAGATGTCCAACCGATTGACCGCCAAATTTGTACTCAACGGTACTTTAATTGTACCAATATGTACTTAAAATGTACAATTTTTGACAAAATGACGTTAGTGACTATACGCAAACAAAACAGTCACTGTCATGATCAATTCCCGTATATTATAGCGAAGAAAGTGGAGAATTACAGGTGTTTAACACTCATGTAAAAATGGTGAAGTTACATAAGCGGTTGGCGGGGTACCACATTCGTATCCTGTACGCTTTTATCTAGACGCGCTTTTATCTAGACGCTGGAATGTTGAAATACGGGCGACGTAGAGGCCTTCGGCACCCTCGCGGGGCCGAAAAGTTGCAAGGTTCAAAAAAGGATTATATCTTTGACACTAATGTACGGTACACAATCTTTCGAAAGGAAAAGAATGAAATTGATTGGAAAGAGGCCTTCCGGACCGTACTTATATTGGCGTTCGAGATTCACGCCGATGAGTCGCAGCGATTGGCTCGCTTGGCATCAATGATGTGATGGTACGATTTCACTACAGACAGTCGGCTACGAAAAATACAATATGAGTTCAGCAAACGTCGCCGGGGACGTCGGCAGAGCGGTTTCTAAGTACACCGCCAATCGTTATTAGCGTTGTGTATGCTAATTCCGTCCCGTTTTCTTTTTTTATTATTCTCCATTAGCGTAGTTCATTCTATTTTTTTCTTTATTCTATTTAGGGCTATTTTCAGTACGTTGTCTCTTAAATAGAGTGGTGTAAGGTCAGTGTCAGACCGTACATAATTGTACCTTTTTAAGTTAAAAAGTACAATAAATTAGTTTTCGTAACCGCGGACGCATGAGAATGTGCGTTCCAAAAAGGAAAAAAACCCAGGTCGTAAAAAATCCCGCTCGCACATATTCGTCCGACAGCCGCGTTTCGACCGTGTGAATGTATGATTTGTGTATGATTTGTCAGATTTTGTAGAAAGACCTTTATTAGTGTAAACATGTTTGCGACAGACATTTTTTTTTTCAAAGATCCAAATAACCATAACCAAACAATTAGAATGAATGATTTTTTCCAAAATTTTCAAATTCCTAAATAGCGTACACCACGGTAATTATTTTTATATGCTAAAAAAACTTACATGCTAATAACGATTGGCGGTGTAGTACACCGCCAATTGTTATTAGCGTTGTGTTCGCTAATTCCGTCCCGCTTTTATTTTTTTAATTCTCCATTAGCGTAGTTCACTCTATTTTTTTATTTACTCTATTTAGGGTTAATTTTTAAGAAC
>JBBHKE010001252.1:0-23094 GCA_037447655.1 Zygnema cylindricum | reverse complement strand
AAGAAGGCATATCAGGCTGAGTACTGGCGAGAGGAGAAGTCCCCGCTGCTGGGGCTTCTAAATGCGGCACTATCTTTGGTGTAGGAGAAATCTTCCCGCCTAGAATCCCACTTGTCCTATGCCGAGCTTCCCTAATGAGCATCATTTCTTGTTCCCATGCCTTTCGCCTCTCTTCCTCTAAGGACACTCAATTTACAGTTACGGGTTCGGCCCCCTTGGGATTTCAGAACCTCCACTAGTTCCTAGGCTTTTTCCACTACTTTGGTAAGATCCGCTATCTCTATTCCCGGAATTTCGGGATCATTAGGTCTGGTCCGTCACTATCTTTTGGACAAATCTTCTGGTTCGTACCCGGAACCTTGGGATCAGTAGGTCAGGATCTCTAAAGCCCTTCGGTAGTGCAGACACGAGTGGTGTTGGGAGCAGGTCTCTCGGTGGAGGGTGGAATAGGAGTCACGGACATCTCCTTCTTGGGGAAAGGTGCGAATCTCCATTTGCTGTCACTGTGGTCAAACCTCTTTCCTGTCACTACATCTCGTGCCCCCCTCTCGATACCCCCTTCTCCTCTACGAGGTCGAGAAGAGGTACCTTCCCGGGTGGGTCTGCTGGCTGCGATATCGTGAGAGGAAGATCGGGGAGGGCGAGAATAGGGAGCTCTTTGGGACCGGTCCTGCACTGACTGGGAAGAGCTGCTCTTCGATGAACTACTCAAAATCTCCACCACACCCCCCACGAGTCTAACCACCCTGACTCAATCAGTCCGAGCCACTCTTTGAACCAACTCCTTCTTCACCTTCAACTCATGGAGGTCATGAAGAGCCAGGAGTTCCATAAGAACTGGTCGACGTGGGTCTGTCAAAACACCGGGGTCAATCTGGATCTTGGCCCGGGGAATCTTGGATCGGGTATGAAGCCCGACCTCGGGAAGAGGACCCACATGGAACTCCCACTACGCTTAACTCTTTGGCTGGGCCGTGGGAAACACCCTGTTTCTTTCCTGGGCCTGGGCCTGGGCCCTAGCTTCCCTCCTTTCCTCACCATGGGCCCTGGCGGCTTCTGCCAAAGAAGGGTAATGTTCGGGAGTCAGACTTGGAGGTGGAGGAGGAGGATGAGAAGAACCAGCCAGTTCCTTGGCTGGAGATTGAAAAACAGTCTCCATAGGCTTCGACTCCTCGGACCTCAGAGATTTCCCTTTTGGCAAGGGCCTCTCCGATCGACCTTGCTCTCCGAATCCGTTATCCGGAGTTTCTCCCCCCCTCATGAAGAAAGAGGTGTGGGGGGAAAGAATGGTGAATAGAACTAAAGCTCGCTTCCAAAAAGAGGGCTTCCAAAGTGAAAGCTCATATCCCCTCTAATCCGAGAAGACAGGTGGTTTTTCAGTACTGTGCTTTGTCGACGGGAAGTCTAACGCATTTGTTCCCTCAAAACCCATTGTCCTGATCCAGGGGGTTTTCAGCTTACTCCAGAAAAGTAACTCCAAAGCAAAGAGAACTCCAGATGAAGACACAAATGCACTACCACGTAGATATATATATATATATATATATATATATATATATATATATATATATATATATATATATATATATATATATATATATATAGATAAATATGATTGGCTTTCCAGATTTAACAATATCACCTTGCCCCAGAAAAGAGAATAAAAGATATAAAATGTGAAATGTAGCGAAACGAGCTCAACATACCCCAGCAATCAACGATGAAAATGAGAAAAAGGCGACCCCTCTCCCGAGAGTATCGTCAAAAGGTATGGTACTCCAGCAACCTTCGGTGTCCGCAGCTCGGAACCGACCAGACTCTTCTCGGTTCCAAACAGCAAAAAGTCTTAAATCACCCAAAAAGGAAGATAGTGCCAACTACCCGCCCGGACTGTGATTTCCACAAAAAACAGATCCAAAACCAAGATGGCAATAGAGTCGAAAAACACAAAGATTCTCCAAAAGAAGGTTTGTTGGAATTTCCGAGGGTTTTCATAGGAGACAGTACTGAAAAGCAACCTGTCTCTTCGACCCCAAGTGCCTTATACATCAAAGTTTGTCATATTGCAAGTCTGAAAGTCAAAGCTACGCTATTAACCAATGAGCGGCAGGCACGTGTAATTGAACTGACACAAGACAAATTAATCCGTACTACACTCGGGGCAAAATGTTCTGCTCCGGACTGCGGCTAGATCCGCGGCCGGAAGTATTTATTCGGTCCACAATTATAAAACAAAATCCTGAAAATGACACTAACTTGCCAGACTTTGACCTAGCGTAATAAATGAACGAAGAGTCAACTGAGACTGAACTAAATCTCTACTGACGGCTACCAGCTTAATCTAAATGCAAATCCGAAAAGTTACGTGGCAATCCACAATGTGTTGTTGTATAACCACCGGTGCAGGTGGAGGAGCAGCAGTAGTAGTAGAAGTAGACATGATACACTCTCAGAAGCTGTAGAACTTGGTCATTCGGCCTCCGTTAGACGCGAAATAAAGTGCGTTCCGCTCATTTAAGAAAATACAAGGATCTCGTCCGGCTTGTTGCACTCACTCCTCCGTACTCTGAAGACCGTACAGCATAAAAAATACCCGGAAATCCTTGATGATATAAAGGTATGCCTGAAAAGCACATGAGCTTCCCAGCTGTCGAGCGTGCCTGATTAACGTGAGGGAGGGGCCCACAGCCCGGAGTCTTCAGCATTGGGGTCTTGCAAATAAATCCCGAATGCGAATGATTCCCAAAAAGGATGATCATGCTCACTGCTGCCCACATCCCTCCCATGGATATGCATGCAAAATAGGAGAGAGGCATGAGCAAGGAATAGGGAGGAGGGCAAGGGGGCAAGTGAAAGTTATCCCCTCCTCCTTCCTCTCCCCCCTGAACGGGGGAAGGGATTAGGGTCTCGACAATCGGGCTGATATCCCCAATTTCCCCCCCTCTTAGTCAACCGTGACTAAGATATGAAAACAATTACCCACTCCATTCGCAGTTCCCACAGAACCACATGCTAGAGGGTATATGGTGTGGCTCCCAAGAGGGGGGGAGACAGGCTGAATGCCAACACTGACCACACTGATTGCAGACCAATAGGTGGTGCAGCTGGGAAGACTGGCTGCAAGCTGTGGAACGAAGGGAGGATCGACACTGTGCGTTAAGTGGAAAGTTGGTTCGTCTTCCAATCCCCGAAGATGGCAAGGGGCCACATTGATCTGATTCTCTTTAATTTGTCGACCATCTTTCCCCTCCAATGTAAAAACCCCTTTGTTAGACACCTCGACCACTTTCAATATTACCCTCCCGGCAGAAATGTCCAACGTGTCCTTCTTCTATTGCATTCGATATACAAGGTCTCCCGCATAAATCGTCGCTGCCGGGGCACACAATTCCCACCCTGGCGCTGAGAATACCACAATTGATCTTGGTGTTGAGCCGCCTACAAATTGCCCATGGCGAGAGGCATCTCTCGGTGGAATACCTTGGCCCTGTCGTCGATCAGTTTTTCGACTGTCCCCTTGTCATCCATCTCCGGTAGGACCACCGCTTGGGCCGATGCAGCTCCGGGCAAGATGGTATGTCGTTCAAATAGAATGAAATAAGGGCTATAGGAGTGGAGAGAAGCCTGCCTGCTAAATCTGTAACCCATAGCAATCCAAGGCAATTTTTCTGTCCCACTCCCCCAAATCTTCTTCCACGGCATATATTCGTAGTGACCGCTTCAATGTCTGTACACACCTTTCGGCTAAACCATCGGCTTGAGGGTGGTCACGGCTGGTTAGCCGATGGTCGACCAAGCATTTTTCCAAGAGGTTGGAAAATTCTCCGGCAAATTCGAAGCCTTAGTCGGTCAGAACTTTCGCCGGCGCTCCGAATTGGGCCAGCACGCGTTGCAAAAAGGCATCGGCAATTGCCTTGGACTCCTTCCGGGGCAAAACCACCAACTCGATCCAATTGGAAAAATGTTCTATCATAACCAGCACAAAGCGGTTCCCCCGCCTGCTGGTCGGAAGGGGTCCCAAAAAATCCAACGACCACCGATAAAACATCCCTCGGATAGGCAGTGAGTGAAGCTCAGTCCCGCCCTTTTTGTCAAAAGCTGTCTTAACGCGATCGCATGAGGAGCAAGTTTGCACAATTCGGTTGACTTGGGTCAGCAACCCATGCCACCAATAAGAACCCGTAACCAGGGAAGTGGTCCGCTTTTGCCCGAAGTGTCCACATTGCCGATGGAGATTAGAAATCAGAGTTTCTCGGTCAGAGGGGGGAGGAACCACTTTCCTCGTACCGTCTGACCATTTCCGAAGGAGAACGCCTCTGTCCCAATCATAAGCAGCCATCCGGTCTGTACCCGGGACAAAGGAACTCCAGTCAAGTGGGGAAGAGGGGACCTCGCTAGATAGATTGGAGAGCATCGGGTCGTTCCAGATTTCCTTCCGTCCGGCCCCTATTGGCGCCTGCCCCTCCACATCGGCAGAGAAAGTTGACAGTTCCCTCCCAGATTGGGGAAGCTAGATGAAAACAGAGGAGGCTCGAATGATTCCCAAGCTGATCTCACGGTCCTCATCATGCCGAGCCCTGGTAGAATCCATGGTGGAGGGATCTGGATTCTAGCTAAGTCGGTCGGCATTCCCATGGATCTCCCCTGCCCTATGAACAATGTCGAAATCATATTCCTGCAGGATAAGAACCCATCTGGCGAGTTTGCCGGTCAACTTACTATTTTCCATGATCCATTTCAAGGGTTGGTTATCCGTAATCAGTGTGAAATGGACACCGTACAAATAAGGCCAGAAATGCTGGATGGCTCAAACCGTTGCGAGTAACTATCCGTGGTAACTGCTATAATTCCCCTCAACCCTGTTGTTACTCTGGCTGGCGTAGGCCACCACATATTCAGCTCCGGCATCATCGACTTGAGCCAGAACCGCTCCCAATCCAAACCTGTTCCAATCAGTATAAAGGAGGAAAGGTCTTTGGTGATCAGGCATCCGGAGCACGGGGTGCTGCTTCAGAGCATCCTTCAAGAACTGGAAGAAAATCTGTTGTTTTTTGGCCCATTGCCACTCTTGGTCCTTCTGCAGTAGCTGGTTAAGGGGCTGGGCGTGACTACTGAACTCTGGGATAAACCGCCGATAGTAATTGGCCAAACCTAGAAAAGTGCGAACGGCGGAGATGTCTTGTAGTGGGGGAAGAGCGTCAAGGGCTGCCACCTTGACCATGTGGGGACCCACAGTCCCGGGTGTCACCTCATGTCCGAGGTAAATGATTTTGTGCACCCCAAAAATGCCTTTGCCCGGGTGACATTTCAAGCCCGCTGCTCGGATTGCCTGGAGAACGATCTGGATATGCTCCAGGTGTTCATCAAAAGTCTTTGAGAATATAATAACATCATCAATATAGCACCGGGCACACTCGATTCCTCGGAGTGCTTCGTCCATGGCCCGTTGGAATTTTGCCGGTGCATTTTTAAGCCCGAAGGGCATGTAAATCCATTCATAAAGTCTGGAACTCACCCAAAATACAGTTCTCTCCCAGTGCTTTGGTTCCATTGCAATCTCGTGGAAACCATTCTTCAGGTCTAGAGTGGAATATATAGTGGCGCCTGCAAGAGAGTCGAATATCTCTTCCGGAGTCGGCATCGGATACCGGTCAGAGATGGTGGCCGTGTTCAACATGCGATAGTCTCCACACATCCGAAAATCTACAGTTTTCCCAGACGAGTCATTTTTGGGAGGGAGGACTGTCGGGGAAATGAATCCATGAAGTCTGGTACTTTCTTGAACCAATCCGGCTTCCACCAAGGTCTGGAATTTAGCCGTGATGAATTCCTTTTCTTTGAAACTGAGAGGATACTGCTTCTGCCAAACATTAGCCGTCTCGTCGATCAAATCAATTCGGAAGGGTGTTCCTTTGTAGATACCGACGTTTGTTTCTGACCATGAGAACACCTGTTTGTGTTCGGCCAACAGCTCTGAGAGTTGCGCGTTCTGCTGAGGGTCCAGCTTTTCCCCCAAGGTCCAATCCATTTTCCCCGGCTCAACGGCAGCCTTAGCTTCCGGCGGTCTTCCCGGAGGTTAATGTCGAATTCCAACCCTACCGGTGGATCTGCCCATATCTCTCTGGCTAGTACACTGGTGCTGACAACTTCCGCTAAGCTATCACCATCGGAGCTGCTGTCCCCCCCCACTAGGAAAACCTGCGGCGGTAAAATGTAAAGTTTGGTTTTTCTTCTCCTTTCTCTCCCCCCCTCAAGCTGCAAAGTTGCCTGCAGTGCTAATAACTGAGGAGCTTGATGGTAAATAGCTCTCGATTACGTGGACGTGAAACTGGAAAAGGCGAGTGCATGCTTGAGTCTGCACCGCTGAAGGTCTGACATACCTTGTGCTACCGTTGTTCCTTTCTGAAATCCCATTGCTTCTTCTTGTTCGGCAATTGTCGGTGTTGTCCAGAGTCCAACTTTGCTGTCAAAAATCATTCCCACCGCTCCATACCGATATGCGTGACTGTGAGGGAAAGCGACCAATGTCGGGAGGGCTTTCTTTGGGAATCCCGGTCTGTTGCACCGAAAAAAAGGTGGGCGGTAGGGTCGAGTCACTTGTGTGGCTATTCTACCTTCCCCAAGTATTTGCTGGATGGAATTTTTCGGGTCGGGGATTTCCTTCTTTAACAGTTGTCGGAGGACTGGAATCGGGATCATGTTGGTCCAATATGCCTTGACACGGTGTGCCAGGGATCCCAGCTGTGCGGTGTCGAAAACTAATGGAGCCCCTAAAATTTGGGTTACGTGATTCCAGCTGTCCGCAACCTGTTTTCGTTTATCATCTCCCGGGTGGACATTTTCCAGAATGTACCCCACCGACGTTTCTTGGAGTTGTTGAAGCCGCGAGATTAACTCTATCAACCGAAAAAAAGGTTCCACTTCTGCGGTCTTGATGCCCTTTTCCTTGTCCTGTTAGGGAGTATCCCTGACAAGGCCAGCCTGCCAACACCAAATCCACTCTTCCCAAACTGGCCATGTGGGTCGCCATGATGTTTTCTACATTGTGGGGAAGACTACGGTGAGCTTTAGAGAAGGCTGATACTGGAAGCCGTTGAGGATATAGGTGATGAAGTTGGTGGAGGCGATGTTTGCTAAGCGCCCTAGGCTCAAGAGATACTTCCACGGCTGTGTATGACTCCACCAGATATCATGTTTTGAAGACCGCTTCCAAATCGGAACTAATTCTGGAAAATAGAGATAAAATACGCAGTCCGAAATCGGGAACTACCAATGACACCACTTGTCGATTGAATTCTTTATTACTCCTCTTGGGTTTGGAAGCATTAGACAGTGAGGTAGCTTCCTAAAACATCAAGGCTGAAAATGCTTGATCCAATCCCCACCGGATTTTTGCTACCTGTAATAATTATTCTTATAATCCTCTTCCCACCGCCTGGAAATTGGGAATTGCTAGATTTCTTTGGCGATATCGATGGAACTGCGAAACAATTCCGTCGGAGATGCTGTTGTGTACACCGGGTAGCATCTAGATACTGGGACATTTGTCTTTCCCTGGTTCCATAAATCCAGAGGAACCACCACTTTGGTTCCTTCCGGATTTTTGGGGTCCCAGACGGTACACAGTTCTTTCCACACGCTCAAACTCATATTGAGCCGGGTCCTGGTGGCCATTCCCAACAGAATTTCAAAATGAGTCCCTTCCACCACCAAGAAGGGGAGCTCAATTTTCACCCGTTAGCCTCCGTTATCCGAAAACTCGATATCCATGGCCTTGATTATCCCATGGACTAGTTGAATGCCGCTACTTACAGTGCTTAAGCAGATGTTGCTTGGGCAGATTTCAGGCCAGAGTTCCTCGGGCATCTTCTACAAAGTTGAGGTGGTTATGAGGTTGGGGAGAGCTTCGGTGTCGACCACAACATCGTGGTATTCCCCGTATCCGTGGAGCTTGAAGTTCCTGGTTCTGTTCAGTATGAGAGCCACGGATAAGGCTTTGTAGTCCCTATCCACTATAGGGGTTATAGGATCGATGGAAAAAATTAATGCAGTTGGCGGAGTGGTCTTCTCTACCCCCCCCTTTCCAGAGTGGATCTTCTCTCCCAATGCCTGAATGAGGATTTCTTCGGGCAGGTTGTGGGACAAGGCTAGAGTCTTCACGTGTGTGAGAGCATTGGGCATGAGGTGCCGGACTAGCATGACAGCCGGCTTGGAGGAGGGAAGTGTTGCTTTTGGTGAGTTCGGTTCCTGTTGATCCTGATCTTGTCCTTCTTGCTCACTCTCTGAGCCAGAATATGGAAAAGGAGGTGTTTGGGGAGCATCATTCTCCGGGCGTTCGGCCATATATTTCTCAAACCAGTCTTGATTGTCTTTTTTCTCTTGTTCCATACCTCCTTTTCTCGCTGTTGTTTCTCGTTCTTGTAATTTTCGAAACTGGGAGGCAATTTAGGTTTGGGAGGAAGAGATGGCTGGTGAGTGGGCTTGATTCCTAAGCCGATGTTGCTGTTCAACATTACGGCTCGGGGAGTAATTGACAAAGGCCCAGTAGCTTTTTGGTTGTGATCCCTCTGACCCATTTTCCGCCGGTCCTGTCTTTGCATTGAGGTGGAGTTGCGGAGTTGGCGACGACTGTCTCCTACCCCAACATTCCAAGCTCTAGACAGGAAGCTTCGGGCATGGTGGGCATTTGGAGGTTCCAAATCCCAGCCCAATAAGTCGTCATCATTGACACCCTCTGTGCTTTGAAGCTCAAGCTCGGTGAGCTTCTGTAACAACTCCTGTCTTTGCCTTTGGAGTCGTTGGGTTGCTGTAAGAAATGCAGTCCGGGAAGAAGATCCCAAGCGGAGGGCAGCTAACGGTGTACCCATCGCGGCCAACTGCTGACTTTTTTGCTGTAGAATAATCTCCGGCGTAAACTTTGCCGGAGCAGCTGGAAGTGGCGCAGGTCTTTCTGGTGTAGGCATAAGTTGGCGCCCCCACGGGTATAGGAGTTGGAGGGGTAGAGGGTTAACGATGGTTTCCCCTTCCCCAATAAACAAAGCAAACTGCATCCTTTCCTTGGGTACTCCATTTTTCGGGAAATATTGCCCTTCCTTATGCCCCAGAAATCCAGAAGTTTTGCACTTGGCTCCCTGGGTAGCTTATTTACCCTGGATTTCGTTGGAGATTTGGGCGTCATCAAACTTGGGAAGTTTGATCTACCGCAACTGAGATTGGGATATCTTAGAGGTTTTGCTCTGTGGAGTTGGATGGTAAGTTTCTTTGGTTACCGGTGTCCTGTCCTCTCCCTTCCCCCCCTTGAGCCTTTCTTGTTGTTTCAAGGTTCTTTTTGCGTGTTGTTTCTCCCATTCTTTAAGTTTCAAAGCCAGTTCCCGTTTAAGTTTTCTGGTGCAATGCTTCCACCCATGACCCGGTTGCTGACAATTCAGGCAATTATAGAGAAATACCCGCTCATCTGCTCCCATAGCTGGCTCTGACCCGCTGTCAGCCACTTGCTTCCCTTTAAGCTTTCGAAGAGCTTGGAGTTCAGCCTGTTCCTCCTCATTCAAAGAGGTCTCCCTGCCGAATTCTGCCAAATTTGCTCGGGCCTTGCCAGTCACGGCCTTCTCCCTTGCCTCACTATGGACGAAGTGGTCATACAACTTCATGGCCACCAGAGAAATGTCCTTGGCGGAGGGATTAATGTCCTGAATTGCCTGTCTTGCAATCTAATTGTCTAGTGCAGTCTGCCCTGTCGGCCTGAAAGAATTACGGACGGCGATGAAATATTTTGTTGCCATTGCCGGAAGATCAATTGTGGACAACTTTGTCTTTTGACAAAGGTTGGAGAGTCGGTTAAAAAGAGTATGGGGAGTCTCGTTCTTTAAACATCGAAATTCCGTGAATTCCTTGATCGCGCACTCGTTCCTCTCTGTGTAGAGGAGTCACCAGGTATTCAGTAGGGTGGTACAAGGGTTTGGGTTGGCGACCATGCGAGTTGCTGCTTGGGCTTCCTGGATCGCCTGCAGCCGGTTAACATAGGCACTTCCTTGCGCGTGTAGTTTCATGCTGTGTAAAGGTAGCAGTCACAGGGGTCGCCCCAGCAGCGGCAAAGTCAGCCTCCGCTTGCAAAACAACGACATCAAGGGCTGGATCCAAGATTTTAATGCTAGGAGCCATCAAAAGAGGTTGACGCTCCTTGTAATGTGCCAACGCCCCTCCACACAGGTAGTTCACCATCATGGGGAAGAGGGTGGTTTCAAAGTCATCCGGAATGGCTCCCCCCCGGTACTTGTTTATCTAAGATTGGGTGAAAGATTTCCACAATAACTCAAAATCTGAAAATGCAATCCCCGAGCTATCTCCAGTAAAGATTCGAATATCCCCCATTTCTTTTTCTTCCTCTGCAAAGTTGGTGAAATGGGAAGAGGAAGGCCCGGTGGGACTGACAAACTGAGCGGGCGAGATGAATCTCGTATCCTCTTCCTCGGGAACGGAACCACGTCCTTCCCTGCTAGAAGGTGCGGCCCCCGGTGGTGTGGATCCCCCTCCCAATGAGGAAGTACCAGCGCCGAAAAAGATGGTTGGAGGTAGGATGTCCCCCACTACTCCTGTATATCTAGCAAAATATTGTGGATCTCGAAGAAGGGTTGCCACCGATGGGATGTGCTGGCGCGGCTTGTTCCCAGGCCTTTGAGGATTGGCTGGTGGCGGAGACGCAGAAGGGGATTTAGAAGGAGATTACGGAGCCCTTGAGGGGAAAGGTGTCGTCTCTAGGTTTGCCTCCTAGATGTCTCAAGAGGGGAAGTTCCGGAGCAAGAGGAAGGAGAGCGTCGGTGAGGAGGTAAATAGGCAGGTACGTCGTATTTGTAAGGCAACACCGGCGGACTAGGCGACCCACGGATTGCTGCAGCAGGAGAAACGGATGGCAAAGGAGAGGGATCTGGAAAATTCGAGGGACCTGTGGCGTGTTCCGGGGAGTGAGAGGAATAAGGTGGAGGAGGAAGAGATGGGGGCTCCAGGGATTTTATGGGAAAAGTGAGAGGGGGTGTTGGAGCCCTCAAGGGGATGTGAATCCTCTCGTCAGGTCGTAACTCCACTAAAGCCTCCAGAGCAGTAGACACCTCCACCGTGACAAAGGTGGTCTCTTCCCGATGAGTCAAAGTGTTTCTAGAAGGTAGATCTACACCCACACCCTTTACATTAGGTCCTGTGTTTTCCTCCCCTTTCTGCGAAAGGGGAGGCTCTTGGCTTGGCTCCGAAGAAGGTATTTCACATTGGTAACTGGCAGGAGGAGAAGTTCCCACTGCTGGAGTTTCTGAAGGCGGCCTTATCTGTGAGGTAGGAGGAATCTTCCCGCTAAGAATCCCACTTGTCCTAGGCCGAGCTTCCCTAATGAGCGTCAATTCATGTTCCCATGCCTTTCGCCTCTCTAACTCTAAGGCCTCCCAATCTACCGTGACAGGTCCGGCCCCCGCTGTATCCTGTCCTTGTGATTTCAGAACCTCCACTAGTTCCTTGGCTTTTACCACTACTTTGGTAAGATCCGCTATCTCGGTTCCCGGAAATTCGGGATCATTAGGTCTGGTCCGCCACCATCCCTCGGACAAATCTGCTGATCCCGTGCCCGGAACCTCGGGATTAATAGGTTTGGATCTCCAGAGCCCTTCGACAGGGCGGACACGAGCAGTGTTGGGAACAAGTCTCTCGGTCGAGGGTGGAATTGGAGTCGGGGACGTCTCCTCCTTCGAGAAAGGTGCGAATCTCCCCTTGCTGTCACGGTGGTCAAACTTCTTTCCCCTCACTGAATCTGGTGCGCCCCTCTTGATACCCCCTTCTCCTTCACGAGGCCTAGAAGAGGTACCTTCCCGGGTGGGTCGGCTGGCTGCACTGTCTTGAGAGGAAGATCGGGGAGGGCGAGAATAGGGAGCCCTCTGGGACCGATCTGGCACTGATTGTGAAGAGATGCTCTCCGAAGAGCTGCTCAAAATCTCCACCACCCCTTCGACGGGTCTATCCACTCTGACTCGATCTGTCCGCGCCACTCTCTGTACCAACTCCTTCTTCACCTTGAGCTCATGGAGGTCGTGAAAGGCAAGGAGTTCTTAACGCCCTGGTCGACGTGTGTTCGTCAAAACAGCGGGGTCAATCTAGATCTCGGCCCGGGGAATCTAGGTTCTGGTATGTAGCCTGACCTCGGGAAGAGGGCCCACATGGGGCTCCCTCTGCGCTTGCCTCTTTGGCCGAGCCTTGGGAAACTCCCTATTACTCTCCTCAGCATGGACCCTAGCGGCTTCTGCCAAAGAAGGGTAATGTTCAGGAGTTAGATTGGGAGGTGGAGGAGGAGGAGAACCACCAGATGGTTCCTTGGCTGGCGATCCAAAAACATTCTCCATGGGCTCTGACTCCTCGGACCTCAACAATTTCCCTTCCGGCATGGGCCTCTCTGATCGACCTTGCTCTCCGGATCCGTTATCCGGAGTCTCTCCTCCCCCCATAATGACAGAGGTGTAGGGGGAAGGAGTATTGAATAGAACTAAAGCTCGCTTCTAAAAAGAGGTCTTCCAAAGTAAAAGCTCCTATCCCCTCTAATCCGAGAAGACAGGTTGCTTTTCAGTACTGTGCTTTGTCGACGGGAAGTCTAAAGCATTTTTTCCCTCAAAACCCATTGTCCTGATCCAGGGGGTTTTCAACTTACTCTAGAAAAGTAACTCCAAGGCAAAGAAAACTCCAGATGAAGACACAAATGCACTACCACGTAGATATATATATATAGATATATATGATTGGCTTTATAGATTTAACAATATCACCTTGCCCCAGAAAAGAGAATAAAAGACATAAAATGTGAAATGTAACGAAACGAGCTCAACATACCCCAGCAATCAACAATGAAAATGAGAAAAATTTGACCCCTCTCCCGAGAGTATCGTCAAAAGGTATGGTACTCCAGCAACCTTCGGTGTTCGTAGCTCGGAACCGACTAGACTCTTCTCGGTTCCAAACAACAAAAGGTCCAAAATCACCCAAAAAGGAAGATAGTGCCAACTACCCGCTCGGACTGTGATTTCCACAAAAGACAGATCCAAAACCAAGATGGCAATAGAGTCGAAACAACAAAAAGATTCTCCAAAAGAAGGTTTGTTGGAATTTTTGAGGGTTTTCATAGGAGACACTACTGAAAAGCAACATGTCTCTTTTGACCCCAAGTGCCTTATACATCAAAGTTTGTCATATTGCAAGTCCGAAAGTCAAAGCTGCGCTATTAACCAATGAGCGGAAAGGAAGTATAATTGAACAGACACAAGACAAATTAATCCGTACTACACTTGGGGCAAAAATTTCTGCTCCGGACTGCGGCTAGATCCGCGGCAGGAAGTTATCATTAAATCCCCTTTCATAAGACAAAATCCTGAAAAGGACACTAACTTGTCAGTCTTTGACCTAACGTAATTAAGGGACTAAAAGTCAACTGAGCCGAAGCTAAATTCCTACTGACGGCTAACAGCATAATCTAGATGCAAATCCGGAAAGTTTCGTGGCAATCCACAATGTACCCCCCACGGAGGCTGTTGGAAACTGGTCTCAGGTAATGGAAGTGCAATCTTTGAAACGGTAGAACTTGGTCATTCGGCCTCCGTTAGACGCGAAATAAAGTGTGTTCCGCTAAGTTTAGGAAATACAAGGATGTCGTTCGGCTTGGTGTACTCACTCCTCCGTACTCTAAAGACCGTATAAGGTAAAAAGGGCCCAAAAATCCTTGATGATATATAGGTATGCCTGAAAAGCACATGAGCTTGACAACATCTGTATTACAACCGGATCGATCTCATTTCTTCCGATGCAATACACCCTGATATCCACGCCGATCCCTCCCCACGTTGGTCTCACACCCCCACAGTCACGCCTACCGGCAAGGAGCAGCGGGGATGATTTTTGACAGGAAGGCAGTAATTTGGACGGAACCGACCATTTCGGAACGAGAACAAGCCATGGGATTCCATCCGGAAACCACGGCCGCACCAGGTATTTCAGACCCACAGAGGTGCAGCTTAATAGGATAGAGCCTGGATTTGAATGCCATTACATGGGTTACAAAACACGCTTTTGCCTATTAAAGTCTCCATTCTCTAGATACACGCAAAAGTTACCTTCAAGTTCCTAAATTGTTGTCTATGCAAGCAACTTTGCATATTCAGGGGTGGAGAGAGAGGAGAAAAATTCTACACCTAAAAGTTCCTTGAGTGGGGGGGGGGGCAGTAATTCAAAAGGTGACAGCTTAGTGGAAGTTATCAGCAGTAAAGTATTATCCGGAGGAGTAGAGGCGGATCCGCAGGTTAGGCTAGATTTCGACATCAACCTCTGGGGGAGACCACCGGAAGCTTGGGCTGCGATTGAGCCGCGAAAAATGGACTGGACTCTAGGGGAGCAGCTGGACCCACAGCAAAAAGAGAAGCTATCAGAACTCTAGGCCAGAAACAATCAGGTTTTCTCACGGTCAGAAATAGATGTCGGAATCTTCAAAGGAACCCCCTTTCGGATTGACTTGATCGACGAAACCGCAACTGTCTGGCAGAAACAGTATCCCCTAAGCTTCAAGGAAAAGGAGTTTATTACCGCAAAAGTCCAAACTTTGGTGGACGCCGGGTTGGTTCAGGAAAGTATCGGACTCCATGGGTTTGCTTCCCCCACTGTTCTCCCTCCTAAGAAGGACTTATCCGGGAAAACTGTGGACTTCCGAATGTGTGGGGATTATCGCATGCTGAACACGGCCACCATTCCTGACCGGTATCTAATGCCAACCTCGGAAGAGATATTTGACTCTCTTGTTGGAGCCACTATCTTCTCCACCCTGGACATGAAGAAGGGATTCCACCAGATTGCCATTGAACCAAAACACCGGAAGAGAACGGCATTTTGGGCAGGATCCCGACTTTATGAGTGGATTTACATGCCCTTCGGACTGAAAAATGCACCAGCCAAGTTCCAACAATCCATGGACGAAGCGCTCCGAGGAATCAATTTTGCTTGGTGCTACATCAACGATGTGATGATATTCTTCTAGACCTTTGAAGAACACTTAGAGCATATCGAGATCGTTCTCCGGGCTCTTCAAGCAGCGGGTTTGAAATGTCACCCGGGAAAGGGTATTTTTAGGGTGCAAAAAATTATTTACCTCGGACATGAGGTGACTCCTGGGACAGTGGGTCCCCATATGGTTAAGGTTGCAACCCAGGACTCTTATCCTCCCCCGCAGGACATTTCTGCCTTGCACACATTTCTGGGCCTGACTAACTACTATCGCCGGTTTATTCCCGAGTTCAGTAGTCACGCCCAGCCCCTATTTAAGCTCTTGCGGAAAGATCAAGACGGGCAGTGGGCCGAGGAATAACAAATCTCTTTCCAATTACTAAAGGATGCCCTTAAGTAGCACCCAGTGCTTCGAATGCCGGATCACTAGAGGCCTTTCCTTCTTTACACTAATTGGAGTAGGTTTGGATTGGGAGCTGTTTTGGCTCAAGTTGACGACGCCGGGGCCGAGTAAGTGGTAGCTTACGCCAGTCGGAGCAACAACCGAGCTGAGGAGAATTATAGCAATTATCATGGGGAGCTTGTGGCGGCTGTTTGGGCCATCCAACATTTCAAGCCTTATTTGTACGGGGTCCATTTCACACTGATTACCGACCACCAACCCCTGAAATGGATCATGGAAATAGTAAGTTGACCGGCAAACTCGCGAGATGGGTGTTTATCCTGTAGGAATATGATTTCAACATTGTCCACCGAGCAAGGGAAATCCATGGAAATGCCGACAGACTTAGCCGAAACCTTGATCTTTCTACACTAGATTCCACCGGCGCTCAGCGTGACGAAGACCCGGAAATTAGTGTGGGACTCATTCAAGCATCCTCCGCCTTAATTTGACTTCCTTCATTTATGGGGGCATTGTCAACTTTTGCAACAGATGTTGAGGGGCAGTCACTAATAGGAGCCGGACGGAAAGACATCTGGAATGACTCCGAAGCTCTCCAATCTATCCAGCAGGGATCCCCTCTTCCCCCTTTGGCTGGAGTTCAATTGTCCCGAGTTGAGACCCGGATGGCGGCGTATGAATGGGACCGAGGCGTTCTCCTCCGAAAATGGTCAGACGGTACGAGGAAAGTAGTTCCTCCTCGATCAGATCGAGAAACTCTGATTACCAATCTCCATAAGCAATGCGGACACTTCGAACAAAAGTGGACCACTTCCCTAGCTACAGGTTCTTTATTGGTGGCACGGGTTGCGGGCCTAAGTCAACCGAATTGTACAGACTTGCTCTTCCTGCGAACAAGTTAATGCATCTTTTGATAAAAAAGGCGGGACTGAGCTTCATTCTCTTCCTATCCAGAGAATGTTTTATCAGTGGTCTTTCAATCTTTTGGGACCTCTTCCAACCAGCCGACGTGGGAATTGTTTCGTCCTGGTCATGATTAAACATTTCTCAAAATGGATAGAGCTTGTAATCCTACCCCAAAAGGAGTCCAAGTCCATTGCTGACGCCTTCTTGCACAGAGTCTTGTCACAATTTGGAGCGCCAGCAGAGGTTCTGACCGACCAGGGATCGGAATTCGCCCGAGAATTTACCAATATTTTGGAGAAATGCCTCATCGACCATCGACTTACCAGTCGTGACCACCCTCAAGCCGACGGTTTGGCCGAAAGGTGCGTACAGACAGTGAAGCGGTCACTACGAAAATATGCAGTTGAAGAGGACTTGGGAGAGTGGGACAAAAGGGTGCCTTGGATTGCCATGGGATACATATTCAGCAGACAGGCTTCTCTCCACTCTTATAGTCCTTACTTCATTTTATTCGGACGACATCCTATTCTGCTCGGGGTTGCTTCGGCCTAAGCGGTGGTCTTCCCTGAAATGGATGACAAGGGAATTGTCGAAAAACTGATCGCCGACCGTGCCAAAATTTTCCCTCAAGAGATACCTCTTGCCATGTGGAATTTACAGGTGGCACAACACCAGGATCAATTGTGGTATTCCCAGCGTCGAAGGGGAAATTATGTGCCCGACAGGGACAATTTATGCCGGGAGACTTTGTGTATCGAATGCAACAGAAGAAGGATACGCTTAACATCTTTGCCAGACGGGTGATTTTGAAGGTGGTGAAAGTTTCAAGCAAGGGAGTTCGAACTTTGTAGGGGAAAGATGGTCGGAGAAATAAAGAGAATCAGATCAATGTGGCCCCTTGCCACCTCTGAGGATTAGAAGACAAACCCACTTTCCACTTCACTTACTTCGCCGATCCTCTTTCCTGTTTATCATCCTGCAACCTGTCCTCCCCGCAGCATGACATCGTGGTCTGTAATCAGTGCGGTCACTGTTGGCATCCAGCTTGTCTCCCCTCCTCGTGGGAACCACGCTCCCCATCCCCTAGTCCTTGATTCTGCGGGAAATATGAATAAGGAGGGTAATTATTTCTTTTTCTTAGTCACGGTTTAGGGGGGGAAATTGGGGCACCGACTCGATAAACCAGAAACCCAACCCCTTTTCCTCGGAGTGATGGGGAAAGGAAGGGGGAGGGGAGATCTTTTCGCCTTCCCATGCACTCATTCCTATTCCCGGCCCTTCTGCCCTTCCTATTTGTGCATTCATATCTATGGGATGGATGGGGGCAGTAGTGGGCATGATCATAATTATGGGAAGCCTTTGCATTGGTGGGTTCTTTGTAGGACTCCGAGGCCTACCAGTCCGGAAAGTGGGCCCTTCCCTTGGAATCCTCGATCACGCTCGACAGTGTAGAAAATTATTGACCTGGGACACGAAGTTACCCCCGGGACAGTGGGTCCCCATATGGTGAAGGTTGCAACCCTTGATGCCCTTCCCCCTCCTTAGGACGTCTTTGCACTCTACACATTTTTAGGCTTGGCTAACTATTATCGGTGATTCATCCCTTAATTTAGCAGCCACGCTCAGCCTCTCAACTAGTTGCTGCGGAAGGACCAGGAGTGGCAGTGGACAGAGGAGCAACAGATTGCCTTCCAGTTCTTGAAGGATTCCCTGAAGCAACACCCAGTGCTCAGAATACCTGATCACCAAAGGCCATTCCTCCGTTACACCGATTGGAGCCGGTTTGGATTAGGAGATGTTTTAGCCCAACTAGATGATGTTGGGGCCGAATATGTGGTAGCTTACGCCAGTAAGAGTAATAATCGAGCAGAGGGGAATTACAGCAGCTATCACGGGGAATTAGTGGCGGCGGTATGGGCCATATGTTTTCCTTTAAAGTGATGCTTGAGATTTGCTGCAATTGCAATCTTAGATTGATTGTCACAAAATATCTTTTGCACTCCATTCTTCTTATATCCCAATTCTTGAAGCAAAGATTTCACCCACATTAATTATTTCACAGTCGAATTAGAAGCCATATACTCACCCTCTATGGTGGACGGAGCAATCACTTTTTGTTGCTTGCTGCTCCAACAACAGCCACATTCCCAATATACAATACATACCCAAAAGCACACCTCCTCGTAGGAGCATCCCCATAACTGACATCACTTCAAGTGGTGATGTCACTATTATCCCCTCTTATATGCAACCACAAATCTCTCATACCTATCAAGTATCGCATGACTCTTTTGGCCGCTTCCTAATCTTTCTTCCTTAGATCATTCAGACTCCTACTTAATATCCCCACAGCTGCTGCTATATCAAGATGAGTAGAGTTCATAAAATAGGTCAAACTACCGACAACTTGTATGTACGGAATAGTTTGCATGAACTTGCTTTCCTCAAGTCCTAACTCATATCTAAGATCACGACTCTTTTTTCCGAGTTACCCTCATTTACCTTCTTTAAGTCCATTAGAGTCATACAACTATTTGCTTTATCCCTTTGAAATTTTTCAAGAATACTTCTAATCGCTTCTTTTTGAGTTAGTCTAATTGTTTTCTTCTCTCTATCCCTTTCTATTTGAATCTCCAATATGTACTTTTCCTCTGCCAAATTCTTCATTTCAAATATACTCTTTAGATGCTTTTTCAATCCATTAATTTTCTCCATTATTTTACTCCAAACAAGCAAATCATCAACATAGATAGCAATGAAAATTACACTTTCCTCATCTTCAAATAGATAGATGGAATGATTCGAACTGAGTTGTATATATCTTTAACTTGTCAGAAACTCGTGGAGTTTCAAATTCCATTGGCGTGGAGCTTGCTTTAGTCTGTAAATGGACTATATCAATCTGCACACCTTACTTTCTTCTCCTTTCTCCACAAATCTTTTCGGCTATCGCATGAAGATCTCTTCTTCTAATTAGCAAATTTGATGTCAACTAGGTGCACTTCCATGTCTTCCGCTGCCGCTAGACATAGTAGAATCCGGACGGAGGGAAATTTAACACCCAAAGCGAAAGTCTCCCCATAATTGATTCCCTCCTTCTGTGTGAATCGCTTTGCCACTAATCTGACCTTGTATTGCTCAATAGTGTTATCGGGATTGAATTTCAACTTAAATACCCACTTGGATCCTATCGGCTTTCTTTCCGGTGGACAATCCACCAACTCCCATGTGTTTGTTTTCTATAATGGAAGCCATCTCATCATTAATGGTTGTCACCCATCTACTATTTTCCGGACAATTAATTGCCTCTGAGTAAGTCTGGGGTTCGCTTAAATGTGACATCTTAGTTACCTTGTTGTTCACTTGTCTCTCTTGAAGTTTTTTGCTGCCTCTCGTTCCTCCTTCAAACTTTGATGCTGGGATAGAGGGTAATCTTGGATTTCTCCGAACGACTTCATCTTCTCCCCTATCCGTGGAGTCCATCTTTTGAGGTTCATCATCCATTTCCGGTCTTTCCTTGTTTGCCTCCTCGGTTTAAATTGGAAATCTGACTCCAAGAGAGGGTCACTCTCGGTTAGATTTTTCTCTTTTTCTACTAGGTCAGGCTGAACTGGAGTTTGGTTAGAAGAATCTGACTCTAACTCATTTTCGGATTCAATTCTAATTCTGACCGGTTTGGTATACTTAAAGGGATATGTGGACTTTTTTTCATCCATAACTACCAAGTGTTTTACTAAAAATATGTCTTCTCTTTCGAGATCATAAACTATATACGCTTTTACATTTTGATCATAACCGAATAAGTATCCCGACTTTCCTCTTCCATCTAATTTCCAATTAGATTTTTTTGTGTTTAGAATAAACCCTTGACTTCCAAACACCTTTAAGTGTGAAATATTCGGTTTTCTCCCGTTCCATCTTTAATAAGGTGTTTGTCCTTTTACCGCCTACGTAATGACTCTATTTTTGAGATAGTTAGTACAATTCATAGCTTTTGCCAAAAACTTTTCCTTATTTTTTTATCTACCAACATGCTACAGGCACTATCACTTAATGTCTGATTTAGTCTCTCGGCAACAGCGTTCTGTGTTGGGTTCTATGGTACAATCTTTTGGTGTTGAAACCCTTTCCCTTTGAAATAATCCTCAAACTCAATAGAAATGAATTCCCCCCCATTATCACTCCTCACTCTCTTTATAGGTGTCTCATAAAGATTTTCACTCCATGCTTTATACTCCTTAAAATAAGCCGAAGCCTCAGATTTGTTTTTCAAGAAATATACTCTAGAGTATCTAGACCAATCATCCGTGATAGTAAGCATAAATCTTTTCCCTCCAACTGATGGCACTTTGGCCCACCCTCGTATGTCAATATGAACTAAATCTAAAACCTTTTCACCCTTATATGTTGCGATTTTTGGAAAAGGCAATCCGTAGGCTTTTCTTTGAGCACACCCACTACAATCATCCAAAGTCTCATTATCTCCAGAATATATTCCCTCAACTACACCCATTTTTTCTTCATTTTCTTCAATCTATCTAGATGCACATGTTTTAATCTTTTATGCCACATCATCAAATCACTTACACCAGCATAGTAAACTCCCGTCTTTCTATTACTGAAATTCAGCCTAAACTTTATTTGGCTACCCGTTACAGCTGTGAAGTACACTTCATTCTTATAGCTAGCAACAAAGACTCATTTCTTAGTACTAGTCTCAAACCCCTTATCATATAAGACCGACGTAGAGATATGATTTTAGTTCAACTTTGGAATAAAAAAAACATCGGAGAAAGTGACTATAGATATCTTACCATCAAGTAAGACTCTGAGATCCACTGATCCCACTAAATTTGTGGTCACTATTCTCCCATCCCCAAACTCTATCTCTACAGTAGGGATCTTTATCATTTTGGTAAACGATTGTTTTTCTCTACACATACGCATAGAAGCTCCTCAATTAATAATCCATCCTTCTTCAAGAGCTTCTCTAACTCCACCAAAAGCACACTTTTGCCTCCTTGGAATCTCCCACTCACCTTTCACCTCCAGCTCCTCCTTGAAGAGGAATTCTCCATCGTCCTCATCGGAATCCTCTCCGATAACTTGTGTTACCACAAATGCCTTCTTTTTCCTTGAGGATGGTTATTTGACCTATTTCTTGTTCAATCTCAACTCTGTCAGTTTAGAAAAATCCGCCATGTAATGTCGTGGCTTCTTAAAAATGACAAAGCCCCTTCAAAGGCCTAAATCCAAGTCCGGCCGATTGATTTCCCCTTCCTCATTCTCCAAAGTTTCCATAAGGTTTCTTTGAATCCTTATCCCTCCAATTAGTTCCAGCAGCCAATGCCTGAACACTCTTTCCTCCTCTCTGAATCTCAACTTTGCTTTCCTCAACCGAAATCATTCCCACAATGGAGTTTCTGATCCATCGCTTATATGGCAAGTTTGAACCTTGTTGACACATCTGGGATTTTCTTCAACAAATTATTAGCCTTCTGTTTTTTGGTCTCCCTTTTCCTTGCACTCTCCAACTCCATAAATAACCAGGCTAAGTCATTACAAAAACCTAACATCTTTCCCCTTTTGTACACATATGCCTCTACATTCTCATCTGCCAGCCTTTGCTGCTGAATCGTACCACTCTTGTAAATGTTGACAAGAGCCCCCCTAACTCATCAGCCCTGTGCACATGAAGATGAGGTGTAGCCACTCCCTGACTGAAACGCCCATGAATAAAATGAGTTGCCACGGTATTGTGGAAATCCCAGATTTCACAATCATTTTGCCTCAATTTCTCATAATCGCTCCGAAACCGATCAAGCCATCGGTGTGGTTCTCCTTCCTTCTCCTTCTTTGTGTCCAATACGATGCTTTCTCCAACATCTTCTACCTCTTTTGCCCGTGCAAATCCTCAATGAACCGAGATCCTCCAAACCCTGGTGGAACTCCCTGTTTTGCTGATGGCCGACGCACACGCCCACTCACAATGCCCTATAGCCGTTTTTCAAACAATGACTCATCATGGTTTCCTAATAAATGAACCCTGTTCCATTGAAAATGGGCACCCTAGTGGGTGGGCCCATAACTTGTAATTTTGTGACCTTTATTGGTACACAGAATGTCCAGCTTATATGAAGCCTCTAGGATAATCTTTGCACTTTTGACTTTGGCATACAATAAGTCCCACCTTGGGACGCAAAAACTCTCATCGATTACACCCTTGTGTAGCGTGGACTCCCCTATTGAAAAGTAAGCTTTAGTATGTCTTAGGAATTTGAGTCTATGACTTAGATTATTTTTGGATCACAACTATTCGATATTTACTATATTTAGTGTGGATTTTTTAGTATCTGCTTGAATAGTTATCTTTGAGTATATTAGTGTGGACGATCGCCTATGAATGTAGACGTAAAACATATCACCCGGATTTTTAGGGTCTAGATATTGTTACTAGACAATTTTGATCGAAGTACTTAGATTTTTGTTAGTAGATATTTAGGTGAACCCTATGTATACATTTTAGATGTTTTCTTGATCATTTAGATGTTTTCTATATCTTTTGGGTATTTGGTTCAATTAGGATTGATCAATTTTATACATAATGTACATTCTACACAAGAGTTAAGGAAATGAGAGCATGTCAAACTCATGTGCCACTTCGGCACATTTGCACTCCTAGGAGTTCCAGGGCCTCATTCCACTTTGTACGGACTCTAGCGTAGGGAGAAGGAAGAGGACAAATAGCCAGATCAGATCTTTACATTTTCACTCTG
>JBBHKE010001251.1:51399-81627 GCA_037447655.1 Zygnema cylindricum | reverse complement strand
TCTCTCTCCCCGCTCTCCCCCTCCCTTCTCTCCCTCCCTTCCTCCCTCCCTCTTTTAAGGACTCCGAAATTTCTGTAGTTTCCGTTTGCTGAAATTCGATGTCTTTAAGTCTTATTTCTATCTTCAATTTTAAAGAGTTTTATTATTTTTTGCACCACTTTTATTTGTCAGGATGATGTTTATTTTCAGATTAAATTAATTTCCAGACATTTTTTTTGTTCGTTTTGAAAAAAAAACGAATTTGAATTCGAATGGGAATATCTGATATTAAATTGAAACGGGAACAATTTATTTTAAATGAAATTTGAATGTTTTATATTAAATTGGAATTAGTGTATATACCTCTTATTTTAAATGTTTTCTTTTTTTGTTCCGTTTTAGTTGATCTTGTGAAGATATTTCAATCTCACTTTTTATTTTCTAAAAAAAATAGATTCCATTCTAATTAATGTTGCAAATACAAGTTAAAGTTATAAGAAAATATCTTATATTGGATGTAAACAACCAAAATTTCCCAAATTTTTGCTAAGTTTCTTGAATTATTTACTAATTTTGTTTACCAATTTGTGGTTTTGAAAAGTTAAAAGCGAGAAAAATAAAACCCCGGGTTTAATCCGAAATTTAAATGCCATTTGAGTGAAAATAAAGAATTTGTTTTTTTTATTAAAACACTAATTTAAACTCTAAATCAAAGTTTAAAATCAAAATGGTATTGTTTAAAATTGAGGCATTTGAAATTTGGGATTTTCCGAAATCGGGTTTTCCAAATCGGAGTTTTTGAAATTTACGGTTTTTGAAGTTTAGGGTTTTCAAAATCGACGTTTTCAAACTCGGGGTTTTTGAAATCGGAATATTCGAAATTGGGTTATTCGAAATTGGGATTTTTGACATTTGGGGTTTTCAAAATTGGGGTTTTTGAAATCGGAACATTTGAAATTGGGGTTTTTGGAATACAGAGACGAAGTGAAAGTTTTGACTTTTTCCAAGGTTTGCCACTTGTCAAAAATGCATTGGCCAAACTACCGACGTGGATGTGGTTAGGGTTTGTGGAAAAAGGAGGATGGGTTTTAAAATTAGACGAGAAAGGAGAAATTATCGAAAGTCTCGAAGATTCGAAAGGAAAAGTTTTTACCTTTACAACGAGTGCTCGAGAGATGGATGGAAAGGTTTATTTTAGTAGTTGGAAAGGGGATTATATTGGAGTTTATGAATTTCCATGAGGTTTTTTGGTGTAATATGAGGTTTTGGTGGAATTTGAGGCTTTCAGTTGTTTTTTTGGAGTTTTTAGGTTTTTTTTAGCCTTAAGTTTTGAGATTGGAAGGAAGAAAGTGAAAAAGAAAAGGTAAAATATAGTGAAAAGGTGAATTGGTGAGGAAGAAGGAAAGATTTTTTCTTTTTCTTTCTCTATTTTTTCTTTTTTTTTGTGAAGGTGTGGATACTCGGTTGCTAAAAATTGAATACATTCTTTTTTTTCCCTCACAAATAAAAGAAAAATAAAAGAACAAAAGAAATGAAGATGTGAACAGGAAGAGTAATGTTGCAAAATATTGAATATGTTGTTCTTCGATTTTAATTTTCATTATTAAAACTTATTGTTTTACGACAGTTTTTTCTACTTTTATGTTTGTAATTTGATGTTATGATTTGTTTGAATATCTTTTCAAAAATTTAAATTTAAAAGAAATAATAATAAGGAATATGATACATTTTTCTTCAAAAAAGAAAAAAAACCTGTTTCTTTTAATTTTGGGTACTAGCGTTTTACTGAATGTAATTTTATAGTATGATTAATTCCATTATTAAAAAATTTTAGTTGCGATTTGTTTTTTGCCAATTTGTTTATTTTTTCAGGCGTGAAAAGTACAATTTTGGATACATTTTATATACAGTTAAAATAAAATAAAAAATACAGTAAGATTTACAAAATTAAAAAGCACTGTAAGGTCTACTGTAACAAAATAAAAAGTTCCACAAGGTCTACAAAAGGTCTACAAAAATAATATAAGGTTTACACCAAATCTGTTTATGTACACTTGTGTCCCTCTATTCAAGCTAAAAGTCAAAGTCAAATTTATCAGTCAAAGTTTAAATCAAAAGTCAAAGTTAAAAGTTGAAAGTCAGAGTCAAAGTTAAAAAAATGGTCAACAAGATGCCTGTTTTTTATTTTTATTTTTTTTCTGGTACAAACAATGAAGTCTATTTTGGACCGCAAAAGAATCAAGCGTCAAGGAAAAAGAAATTTAAGTAGTAACACTATTTTGTGTTCAGAAGAAAAAAAAAAAAAAAAAAGCAGTCAAAATACACTGCCTGTCATTATTAGCGTTAAAAATTATTAGTGTTCATACTAAGTTATATAAAACTAATTTAGTGCGAAAGTACACCAAGGGCATATTGTAGTTCCACGGCCTTAAAAAGTGTGGTTAACACTATTTTGTGATCCTGGGCCAAAAAAAGTCACGATTAAATTAGCTTTATCACCTCTACTAAAGGTGGGTGATATAGTATTTTTACACTCTTGACTGTATTTTTGTACTTTTACAGAAATATGCTCCATAAAAAGAAATAAAAGAACTCCGTACATTTGAACTAAAACTATGAATGGCTTTAGGAGAAATTAAATTATTAGTGTGGATTTTTACTAGTTTCTCAAATTCAGTTCAAAATGACGTTTAAATGCTGTTATTTGACCTTTTAAAGAATAGTTAATAAGACGACAGACGATTAGAGACGAGACAACACGATTGGTATTGTCAACACTACATTAGGTACTTTATCTAAAACACAGGGCCATCGACATAAGATTATTTAACTTTAATGATGATGCTGTAGTACAATTGTACTTTTCCACAATTGTACTTTTAGACACAATCGTACTTTTCCACATTTAAACTGTACCACGAGTGGTTATTAGTTAATAGTGTTATTAATTCTGATTTCGGCTAATTTTGGAATTTCGATTAATTTTCTGTTTCTAAACAGCTCTAAAGAATTAGCCCCCCCAAAAAAAAAAAAAACGTGTAGCATTATTGTTATTTTGTGGTGGAAGAACACAAAAAATAAGCTTACACGGGAAAATAACATTAATGACGATTCACTATATACCAATTACATTTTAATATTTAAAAGAAAAAAAAAAGATTTTAATAGAAATAATTACTTAAAAGGTAGGTAGGTAGGTATCCTCTACATACCTTTTCCAAAATAAAATTGAAGCATTTCTTTATTCAGTGGCATTTTTCAAACCAAAAAGAGGATTAAGGAGTCCTCAACAAAAAAAAAAACCCTTTTTTAAAGAAAGAAATTCGATGCACCAAAGATGCAAAAAAAAAAAAAAAAAAACCTTCTTAAGAAATAAGAAACCTCAAATCATCCTTCATCATCTATTTATCTTTTCAATACAAAAAGACGACCATAAAAAGAAAAAAAACGGAACAGAAAAGAACATTGTAAAAAAACTCAAAGCATGCAGTTTTCAACCATTTGGAGGTCCTCTCTTCCCTCTCTTCCCTCTTTTCCCTCTCCTCGTTCTTCCCTCTCTCCCCTCTTCCCTCTCTCCCGCCTCTCTCCCCTCTCTTCCCTCTTCTCTCTCTCTGACCTCTTTTCCCTCTCTTCCCCTCTTTTCCGTCCTCTCTCTCCATCTCTTCCCTCTCTCCCCTCTCTCCCCTCTCCCCCCTCTTTTCCGTCCTCTCTCTCCAACCATCTTCCACCCATAAAACCTCCCATAACACTTTTTTCCTCTCCCTCTCATCCTCACTCTTCCCTCCATCTTCCTCCCATCTGCCCATCCACCATCCTTCTTTTTACTTCCCTCCCCCCCCCCCCTCCCCCTTCTAACCATCCTCCGGATCTGTTCCTTTTTCCTCTCCCTCCTCTCCCCTTTTTCTATCTCCCTAAAAACAAAAAAAACCTTCTCAAAACTGACAAAAAATACTGTAGAAACACATCTTCCCTCAAAAACACTCGACAAAAAATCAAATAAAAATTGCAAAATCTGAATTAAATTATGCAAAGAAAAAAAGGGGACTAAAAATTCTTAAAAAGCTTAATCCAAACATTTCAGTTTCTTTCTTCCAAACTGATAACAGAATATATATATATAACAGAAACCGTAATGAAAAACAAAACGGAGTTTTCATGCTTTGTAAAGAAACAAAATTGCGGAAAAAAAATTGCATGTCCACAAATTAATCAAAATATTAGGTCCCAAATAGAAAAAAATACACTCCTTCCCTCCCCCCTTGCCCCAATACAATCCTCCTTCCCTCCCAGCCAAAAAACCTTATAAGTTGACCAAAAAAAAAAAAAAAAAAACATCAAAAATAATAAAAAAAAATAGATAGTAAAATTATTAAAAAAAAAAAAGAAAGAGAAGGAAAAGGGAGGAGGGGGGGTAAGGGAGGGGTAAGGTGGGGGAGAAAGGAGAAAATGGGGAAAGAGAGAGGTAGAGTGGTAGAGTGGCAGAGAGGGAGAGGGAGAGGAGAAGGAAAAGGTGAAGAAATGAAAAATAGGTAAAAGGTATCTGAAGGGGGGAAGGGAGAGAGGGGGGGGAGGGAGAGAGGGGGGAAGGGGGGACGGGGAAAGGGGAGGGGAGAAAGAGGGGGGGGAGGGGGAGAGAGAGGAAAGGGCGAAAGGGGGAAGAAGGAAAAGAGGGGGAAGAGGAAAAGAGGGGGAAGAGGAAAAGAGGGGGAAGAGGAAAAGAGGGGGAAGGAGAGAAGGGTGAAAGTGGGGAAAAGGAAAAGAGGGGAAAGGGTCCGAAAAAGGGGGGAAGGGGAGAGGGAGGGGTGAAGGGGGGGGGGAGGGAAAGAGGGAGCGAGAGTGGGAGACGTATAAAAATAAGGTAAAGAATAAGGAATGCTGACAAGGGAAATCGCTGGAGGGGGGGGGGGGGGGGGAGGAGGGGAGGGTTTACAATGAAGGATGGAGGGAGAAAGAGCGGAAATATGATTTTAGGAAATAAATGTGGAGAGTGTTAATTTTATTTTTAATATTATTATGAACAGTATTTTGTTGTAAAATAAACAAATTAATAAAACTATTTTGGTAGAGTAAAAAAAAAAAAAGGAGCACTTAAGGCAAAATAGTACAAAAAAAAAAAAAAAAAAAAAAAATGAAAAAAAAAAAAAAAAAAAAAAGAAAAACGAAAAAAAAAACAAAAAAAAAAAAAAAAAAAAAAAAAAAAAATGACAGAAAAAAAAACAAAGAAAGGGATACCGAATACAAAAGTAAAAAAAAAAAAAAACGAGATGTGGCAAAAAAATGGCACAGCACAAATAACTGCAACAAAAAACAAATAAAAAAAATTGAAAGAAACTTTTAAAATTTCTTTTCCTTTTCCTTTTCCTTTTCCTGCCTCCAATATTAATACAAAAGATCCTTTTAAAAATACAAGTGTAAAAAAGAGGAGAATTTAAAAAAAAAAAAAAATGCTAATCACACAACAAGTTTTTAAAAAATAAAAACTGTTCAGTAAAAGATTTTGCCCTAGAATGAATACTCACTATTTGAAGTATTCTTTCTTTATTCTATAAACAACTGCATTTAAAAAGGGAAAGGGGGAGGGAAGGACAGGGGGGGGGGGGGGGTGGAGGGGGAGGAAGGAGAGTGAAGAAAAAGGCTTGTGGCTGACGGTTTTCACCAACCAAATTGAGAAGGGGAAACCGGGAAACAACAAAAAAAAAAAAAAAGTCCAGAAAATAGAATGAACTAAAATATAAAACTGAAACTGGAATAGAAACAGAAACTGAAACAAAAAAGAAACTGAAACCGAAACTGACACAGAAACCGAAACCAAAACCGAAACTGCAACAAAACAGAATCAGAAACATAACTGAAACTGAAACTGAAACGGAAGTTAAAACTGAAAAGCTCACGGAAGACGAGGACCGGGAGTGACAGGACTACTTAAAGACGATTCGACACCAAAGTCTAAAGGGGTATTTGGACTCAAAGTTCGATCCAAACGGTCATCCATAACCAAATCCGATCTCATCGATGTCGGTTTCCGACATCTCACCGACGACGAAGATACCGCAAAACTTCCAATTTCTCCTGCCTTTTTTGTTCCGAATTCTTCAACTTTTTTTGTTCCAATTTCATCCTTTTTGCCTGTAACTGCAGAATTGGTAACTGCAAAATTTGACACCGTACTAATGCCCCGTGGCAGAGATTTACTGGAAAAAGACAAGTTTTCCAAAGCTTCCAAAGCTTCCGAAGTTTCTGAAGTTTCCGAAGGAACAATAAGTCTCGATATCGATGAAGGATTCGATTTCGGATTCTCTGAAAATAACGAATATTCGTTTCCTGTTTGTCGGTCTGTTTCAGGAGGAGGAGACGCCATAGATGGTTGAGATATTGGAGAATTGTTCTTAAAATTGGTCATGAAAACCACATTTTTCCTGGACGATCGGCCATCACTATTGTTTTGTAATATGTTCAGTTTCATGGCTTCTTCAGATGTGAAAGTACGGATTTTGGCGAAGTCATGCGTTGCAGAAAGAGAGGGAGAGTGAGGAGAGAAAGAGGGAGAGTTCTGTTTTTCTGAACGGAAGAGGTGTATGATAAATAGAATAGCCAATGGAACAATATTTAAAAGAAGAAGACCTAAAATGAGAGGATCTTGCAGGAAGAAAGACATGGCTGCCAAAACTTCACCAGTGGGAAGAATCTGAAATATTCTTAAAACTTCAAAAAAGTAAAAAGTCGTCCTATACAATTTTTAGTTTCAATAATGTTTACAAAAAAAAAAACTCAAGGACAGATTTTATCAACCGGCAATACTGCAATAATATTGCTGAGAAAATATAAAATGAAAAAAAGTCTTGACATCAACGACTTTGCTTTTCTCGCATATGTGAAAGTGAAAAACAATTGCAGCAAGATATTTTAGGGTTTGAAAAACTGCAAGTACTGCAACCAGCAACAAAATTCAATTCAGCAAAAAGAAAAAACGGTACAGTTACAGCAGTATATCTGTATGTGAATAGAACAGAGAACCTTCATTTACACCATTGTAGGTACAGTACATATGTACTTAGCTTATCTGATGTAATATTTAGCAAGCCATAGAGGATCTAGAGCGTCCAAAAAATATTCAACGGTCCAGATTTCTTAGAAGCAGCAACATCCAGCAAGTATGCTGAAATGTTTCATTACAAGTACAATAACTACAATCAGCTGAAATCGATGCGTTTCATCAACCATAACGTAAGATCTGGACCGTTAGTATTTATTTGAACGATCGAGATTTTGCTGCAGAGCTGGTGAAACGCATCATTGGAAGCTCCAAGATTTAAAGTTTGATGCCAGCAATAGTTTACGGGAAACGAAACTATTGAATCAACGCATTTCAGCAAGACTAACGTAGAATCTCGGGCGTTCGTTTTCATTTGAACGTCCAGATTTTGTCGCTGAGCTCGCGATGCGCATCCTTGGAAGTGTCATTTGAACGAGTTATGTGTGAACGCGGAGAAGTACAGCATGTAGCCGTTTTCCTGAAATTTGACTGTTAGGGAAATTACAAAAGTCGAAGATCTACCCTCGAATTGAGGGCAAATCGTACATGTTGTACAGTTTTTGGGTATATTAATATTACGTACGTTTTGCACTAATAATGTACGATTTATCCTTTAGGGAAATTTATTTCATTGTAATTAACCTTTATGAAAAGCAGTTAAGGCAATTATATCAGGAACTGTATAGTAGACGCATAACACGACGACTTTACGCAGAAATTACAGTAACTCACAAGGAAAGCACGTTTCTGTAGCATTCCTATGACTGTTACACAGAGACCACGAAACGTGCCAGTTTCAAAAACATTCAAGATCCTGTTGCCATTAACGACAAATTCGCGTCACGTCCAGAATACCAGATTTGGTGATGAATCTGAACTGCTAAATTCTCTCCAACAGGCCAATTGAGGGGCGGCGGTCAGCTGAATTTCCAGCTGGAGATCCGATCTGCATGCGTACGGTCTAAAAATGACAGCCTGGAAAAGTGGCGTAACGTTTTAACGGTGCAATTTGTCTAGTGTACAGAAAGTTTGACCAAAAACGCGCCGCGACTATGGATGTGCGGTTGTGAAAATGTCAAGCCGCAGCTACTTTATACTGTAAACGTGGCACTTCTTATATGGTCAATATAGATAGCTAGGTTTTTAAAACATATCCGCCAATCATATCTCACCTCATCAATCGAAACCGCGTCGGCATGAAAACAGAAGGATCTGACCGCTTTTGTCAAAGGAGTAAGGCCGTACAGGACGACCATGCTTGTCCAAAATAACTTCTGACAGTATGGCAGCTGCAGATCAACTGGACTATGACGTGGCATTAATATGAGACGTATAATTTTTGAAAAACTCGCCCTGAATTCGCTGGTGATCTGGTCCTTAAATACTACAATAAATGACAAGTACATTTATGACTGACATTCAGGACTCTTGAGTCTTGACCAATCAGAAAATGCGTATAGGAAACAGCTGTGAAATATAGCAAGATATTTGTAGCCTTATAGAACGTTCTCTCTTTGTTTTCCAGCGAAAGCTGTACAAATAAGATGCGATTGCTTTTAATCATTGTGGACTGTACTTTCCAACTCGGCAGCAGTGACCAATTGAAAGGATCGTTCCAGTGACAGCCGAACGCATCGGTTTCAAATCTGTCCGCATCTTGACTGAATTCTGTCTGCTTGCACCATGCCAGTACTGTACGACTCTCATGCACTTTCCATGTTTTGTGGAAGTGAATCTGATCGTACGGTCAGAAGGCAATCAACTGTCCCCAGCAAACAGTGTTTTTGTTACTTCCAAAGTTTCAAAGACTTACCATGTTTGACCGCCTGTCCTACAGTGATCGTTCAGAAAAGACAAACATCCTCGGTCCTTTTCTTCGTGGATCAAAAGTACAAGCTAGAAAACAAAGTACCATCGTACAATACTAGGACAATAGGAATGATCGAATGAGCTGTGGTGAAATATCAAATATGATACTCAAATGGAACTAAAATGTTTCAGGATCACGCTATTGCAATGTGAGCAAATCACAAGCCGTACAGGAAGTTCTTTTCTGATACGTCGCGCATACTTTGCTAAATTTGTAGCCAGGCATAGAATATTATGACATGTCGCAAGTATATCGTATTGAGCAGAATCTTGTTTTAGATGCTATACTGCGATACTTACATTGATGAGTTCCAATACGCATCGGCAATGCTTCCGATATACTGTAAGGAATCGATACGATGCACGACACTACACCTTGAATCGCTATAAGTGTTAATGTTTATTTTGCCACTTAAACCATCTTTTCTCCGTACACGAAGGTTGGATTATGGATCCGACGGTTGTGATTGGAAGCCAAGATTCTCACCTTCCGATTGGCGATCTCTTTGTGAAAATCGGATAAGTGTGTACGGATAAAAGATGTTTTAAGTGGCGAAAAAATTGTCAACTCTTATAGCGATAAACGGTGTACGGTACACTGTGTATCGCTATTAGGGTTAACAAAATTTTCGCCACGTAAAACATCTTTTCTCCGTACATATTTGTCCGATTTTGAGTTTTCACATAGAGACCGCCAATAGGAAGGTAGAAAAACTTGGATTTCAATCTCAGCAAATCAGATCCATAATCCGAACATCGTGTACGAAAAAAAGATGTTTTAAGTGGCGAAAAAAACATTAACACTAATAGCGATTCACTGTGTACTGCACTGTACAGTACACCGTGAATCGCTATTAGCGTACATGACGCTAATTGGGGTACCTCTTTTATTTGGGCAAATTCTCAAATAGAATAAAGTACGCTAAATGTTTCTGAACGTTATTTGAGGTACCCCGCTCAATACGGTTCATAACAGTAATTTAGTGCCCTTTTAAATAGTGTGATGCACGGACTGTCAGATCCGTACTATTTCGTACCTTTTTAAAAATAAAATTACAGAAAAAATAATATTTTACGGCAGACGTGGATGTCGCAAAAACGCTACGGCGTACGGTTTGAACTATTCCGTACACACACATATTTTAGTTGTTTAGATATTATGGCCCGACAATGAATACAAAACAATTTACAAATTAGAGTGAATGATAAATTACTGTAGTATCATTGTGTACCCTAAAAAACCCAATTTACCGTAAAGTACGCTAATTGTTTCATTACGCTATATATTTTATTACGCTAATAGCGATTCACGGTTTACTGTACTGAATAGTAGTCGGCACAAAACTGTAATGTAAATAAGTTCCATGTTTTTTGTAACGTTCACTTTTAAACTGCATACGAAAGGAGCAGATCTGCAAATTGTATATTCTATCCAGTTAATCAGTTATGGTACAAAACGATATTTCATCCGTACATTGCTGCTCAAGTCCCGCACCAGATTGCATACCAGATCCGACCTTCCAGCTTTTGTGGCAGATCAGTCTCAAATGGCTTCCACGTGGCATAACTCCTCATCCACGTGTCAATTTAGGGACTGGACGTCAGCCTTACAGGTGCCGCACGTTCAGAAAGTCAGTTTCTCGTCTTTCTCCCTTAAACGTGTCGGCTTCTCCAAGAGATTTGCTTCGTATCGAATCGAATGTTGTGAACAGAATCCTAAAACCCTAAAATCGAAGGTCTCATGGGGCAATGACTCATGTGAAGGATACGAATCCTCCGAAAAACATTGTATGGATGCTGGTTTAAATAATTTGTTATTTTCGAATGGGAGGAGGGAGATGATGGCAGCCATGGCTGCTGTCCTTGTAGGAGGAAACGTCGTGGAACCTGCACAAGCCTTCGAGCTCGGATTCTGTGAGACATTTTGACAGCAAATCTGGATGCTGTGTATCTAGGAATAACACTGTGTGGTTGAAAAATGTAGACATTTGACATTTGACATTAGACATTTTACATGTTAGACACTGAACATTGAAGATTAGACATTGAATGTTTGGACATTTTGCATTGCGTGTTCTATATTGCACATTTCACATTACACATTACACGTTACACATTATACATTATACATTTCACATTACACATTAAATGTTTCACATTATACATTGCACATTTCACATTACACATTACGCATTTCACATTACTCATTACACAATACACATCACAGATTGCACATTACGCATAACATATTGCGCGCTGTTCATTGGGCATCAAACATTCCGCATTGCAATTGGAAATCTGACATTGCACATTTCATGACATATTACTTTGTCGCTATGTCAAAATGCTATTTTTTTGTGTTTTTTGCCAAATGTTTGCAATGTTACTTTTTTTACCTATTCTTTACAGTGGTTTTCCATTGCAAGTCATTTCTATTCAGCAACCCTGTTTTAATCAATTTTTATTCCTATGTTTATCGAGAGTCTTTCCCCTCTTGCTTGAAACTTCTCCCTCTTCCTCTTGTTCACCTCTGTCCTTACCCTGCCTTTTCCTCATTAATGTTTTCTCTCTTCTCTGTCATATTTTTCTCCTCGTTCTATGTCTCCTCTCTGTTTTACTTTCTTCCTCCCCTTCTTCGTCTCCCTCTCTCTCCCCCTCGCCCTCCCCTCCCTCTCCCCCTCCCTATCCCGCCCACCCTCTCTCCCTCTCTCTCCCTCTCACTCCCTCTACTCCCCAGCTGGCCCGAGGGAGTGGCTGAAGGAGCAGAAAAGACGGACGGCTTTCAATCTCTATAAACCAATTCTTGCTTCTCGCTTCGAATTAGATAAAGTTGCTTTACTTATCGGTATGAAATATCGGAAATTTTTAAAATTACCATAATACCATTTATTTTTACCATTACCCTGATACCATTTTATCATTTTACCATTTCACCATTTTTATTTCACCATTTTACCATTTACCATTTTTCGTTCACCGTTTGCTTTCTTACCGTTCATAATTAATGCTTATTTTACAATTGCATTGGAAATTATGGAAATCCCTTAAATACTTCATTGAACCTTCGTTACAACAGTGATTATCACTAAATCATGATATAAAATGTCAAAATGTTAAATTTTAAAATGCTAAAAAATTTATAATATTAACATCCTAAATAATCCTCCCCAGAGAGCAATGGGGCACAAAGTGATGTCCTCGAGGAGGCCGTGGGATTGGTCAAAATTGCCGCCCGGGATTGCCTTCCGGCCGAAAAGGGCTCTCTTATAGCCTTCCAGACCAGTACTGGAATTGAGGTACGGAGCTTCTCTCCATCCCTCTATCCTCCTCTCTCTCTCTCTCTCTCTCTCCCTCTCCCTCACCCTCTCCCTCTCCCTCTCCCTCTCCCTCTCCCTCTCCCTCTCCCTCTCCCTCTCCTCTCCTCTCCTCCCTCTCCCTCTCCCTCTCCCTCTCCCTCTCCCTCTCCCTCTCCCTCTCCCTCTCCCTCTCCCTCTCCCTCTCCCTCTCCCTCTCCCTCTCCCTCTCCCTCTCCCTCTCCCTCTCCCTCTCCCTCTCCCTCTCCCTCTCCCTCTCCCTCTCCCTCTCCCTCTCCCTCTCCCTCTCCCTCTCCCTCTCCCTCTCCCTCTCCCTCTCCCTCTCCCTCTCCCTCTCCCTCTCCCTCTCCCTCTCCCTCTCCCTCTCCCTCTCCCTCTCCCTCTCCCTCTCCCTCTCCCTCTCCCTCTCCCTCTCCCTCTCCCTCTCCCTCTCCCTCTCCCTCTCCCTCTCCCTCTCCCTCTCCCTCTCCCTCTCCCTCCCTCTCCCTCTCCCTCTCCCAATCTCCCCCTCTCTCCCCCTCGCTCTCCCTCGCTCTCCCTCACTCCCTCGCTCTCCCTCACTCCCTCGTTCTTCCGCACTCTCCCACTCTCTCTCCCTCTCTGTTGCTCTCTTTCTCTCTCCCTCTCTCTCCCTTTCCCTCTCGTTTCTCCCCTCTCCCCCTCCCTCTTTTCATGGTTTATTTCACTCTTTTAATTCTCTCTTTGTTATGCCACGTGGCGTGATGTGACAGGTTTGTACTTTTAAGTTAATTTTGAAAAACGCAGCGTCTCTTTTGAAGGATGATGACGAAATTTAAAATAAACCATCGAAGGATTTATTCATATGTATAGAAAGTTTTTCTTTTATGTTTTGTTGTTGTTCTATATTTGTTACACTTATTCATTGCTTAGAATGTCCTCCCCCCCCCTTTTTTTGTCTTTTCCCTTCTTTTTATTCCCTTTTTGATCTATGTTTTTAGGATCTTGAAAAGGACAAAGCCGTAAAAAAATAAAAAATGTTTGGATTTGACTATTCGTGGCCTTTCAACATGCAAATATTGAGGTATTTCTTTACTTTTATTTGTGCTTCTTTTTGTACTTACATATGTTTATATGTATTTCAAAGTGATAATAAATCATATATCTCACTATGATTTACTAAACGACAACAAAATTTACAATTTTTTGTAATATATTTTTTATGGATAAAAGAAACACACACACATACACTTTTACTCATACTCATACTAATACTGATTTTGTCTTATATTCAAGTACACGTGTGCCTTTCTGTCGCCGTACATCTCTCGTGTAATTATTGTGAAGCTTGCCTATTTGTCGTCTCCTGCGCTTAGCGACAAAAAATATTTTTGTGATAACGACTCTGGGATTTTCCTGCTATGAGTTTATTGCATGCTGTTTCCCGTTTTGGATTACGTCACCAATGTCACTTTTCGTCATGACCTCGTCGTACTTTTGTCGTTTCTGCTTAAGGAATCTTAGAAATTGTGATCGTACGGCCAATATTCGTATTTGTAGCTTTTTTCAAAACGTACGTAAAGTACGATATTATATACAGCTCGATTTGTACGCTATATTATTTTTTAATTTTTATGCGCTTCTTTTGTGCGTCCAACATTCCGTACGAATAAATCTAAGTTTCGCAACGGTACGGTCAAATTGCTTTTCTCAGGAAACAGATTAGGTTTTAAAGAGTCGGTTGAACCGTAGATTTGGAGTGATCGACGGCAATTTTAAGCCGTACGTTTTTTTGTCGTTCACTGGCCTTCTCGAGATGACTCGGTTGTTGCCTCTCATCTGTGATATCTTTCACATCGTACGGCACTTCTTTCGTACGATACTCTTTTCGTACGGCACTTCGTTATACGGCACTCATTTCGTACGGCAATCCTCTCGTACGGCAATCCTTTCGTACGGCACTCTTTTCGTACCTCACTCTTTTCGTACGTCACTCTTTTCGTACGGCACTCCTTTCGTGGTACTCCTTTCGTTTTGTATTTTGTCACAACTACGCAGCCGGTCGAACGGCAACTTGTATCGGGAAATAGGTTATTTTTTTGTCACGTTGTACTCTATGTACGAAAAGAATAAGAACACTACAAATAGCTGATACGGCTATTATCCTATTGGTAGGACGGCTGTCTCGCTGGTTGAAGCAGATTTTCTGAAAGCTGTTCTTTTCTCCCTACTGTAAAATCATGCCAGATGGCTAATAGTGGACGAAGTGTACGAATGTCAGTTTGTCGTTTTAGGCTTGGAGTCCGTACCAATTTGATACTACACCGTGAATCGTTATTAGACTATAGAAATTATTAGTATCAATAATAAATTAGTGTCATTGATGCTAATTTGTGTATCAATACCATTGTGAAAAAAATGTTTAATTGTAATTTCTCTATAACGCTGATTTAGGTATACAGAATCCGCCGTCATTACATACACGTTAAAATAGGTGAAAGTACAAAATTGACAATCCGTACCACGTCGCGTCCTTTCAGTGTAATTAATCCATAATTCTAATTTGGGTTTGCGAACGCGTTTGTCGCAAACTCGACTCCAAGTTTATTCTAAGCGCAGTTCTGTATGCAACCGACATAAGTTAACAACAATTTCCGTACGATTTTCGGTAATCGAGTACAGCTTTGTACCAGTAAACACATTCCGTACACCACAATATTCATGAAATGAGTACGGAACTTCCATTGACGCTAATTTACAAGAACCGTAACTAACGTCACGGATAAAATAGAATCAGTCACTGTATTTCGGGTATCAATGTCAAAATTTTGGGGCGCCGATATAGAGTACATAAGTCTAATAACGATTCATGGTGTAGTCGTTATTCACATCATAGTTCAAAAGTAGGGCCCATACAATATGCCTATTGTACGCAAAACATACAATATGACCTTAAGACCCATATTGTAATGGTCGCAAAATGAAAAAAAATAGTAACAGGGCTGAATTGCACATTGATCGATAGAGAATTAAACGTCATGGCTAAATTTTGAAAAACATTAAGACAAAAAACTATTTTTCTGTGAGTTTTGAGGTATTTTCTATTTAAACCGTCAGATTTAGACGATCGAACGGTCGCTGATCAAATTAGCGATTAAAGAAGATCACATGAAAAGCCCATAACAAAACTTAAGATAAAGGCGCCTACAAAAGGCATACAATAAAAACGCCTACTTTTGAACTATGGTATGTTATTAGTCGAATTTGTCGTAAGTCTTTATTATAAAAATTGCGATGGTAAAACCATCTAAGGGTGCGTCTCCATGTGCCTAAGTAAGGGTTTTTTTTGTCGTTTTCCTGTAAAACTTAGAGTCGTACCGCGTAAGTTTAAACCATACAAAAAAATAGAGAAAATGAGAAGTACATTTTGCGTCATCATCGAATTTAAGATGTACTACATGTTGTCGTCTTGTGTTCTTCGACCCACGGCCACGCCAAAAAACGTCATCTTCAAACTTTTCTTTTAAATACAGGGAAGATGTGCTTGAAAACAAAGAATTTTCGAAAAACAAATAGAAACACGTAGTCGCACGTGTGATTTTTTTTCAAGAAATTTCAAAAGAATTCAAACGACAACAAAAAGTGCACGATCGCTATGTTTTGTCCGTTAGCCTTGAGGTACGACAAAACAAAGTACACAATTTGTTTGGTTTTGTCTGTTTGCGCATGGTACGGATTTTATTTCGCCAAGGGTCTCAAGATCCGATGCCATTTCACGTCAAGCGGACAAGAGACGCAAAGGCAAAGTGCATCTTCTTCAACCGTGAAACGGCCCAGGCTGGATGGCGGTACGTCTACAATGTCACGAAAAGTCATGCGACGTCACAAGCAGTTACAAATAATAACGTGCGATAACGTGCGTCATCACAGATTGTACATTGTCGACAGCCGTCACGGGCATTGTCGACGTATACAATCGTCACGCCCTTAAGTGACAACTTCGTTTGGTACACATAGGGTTACCCGAAATCCGGGTCCGCCAGATCTGCCCTAAAAAACAAAGTAAATTCTATAAGTTTCAAGTACATGGAGACGCACCCTAAGTCAATCGTTCGACCTTAAGTGACAACTTCGTTTGGTACACATAGAGACACCTGAAATCCGGGTCCGCCAGATCTGCCCTAAAAAACAAAGTGAATTCTTTAAGTTTCAAGTACATGGAGACGCACCCTAAGTGTGAGCGGTTTGCCTTCAGTTGCCAAATCTGATCTGATACTTGATCTGATACTTTGTCTTTGAAAGAAACTCCACGAGCCTTTGTTTCTTAAGGCACTTTTGTTTAAATAATGCTGGTTAGGGTTGTGCATATCTAACCCTAACTTAGCGATGAAACTTTGTTTTTTAGAGATGATTCTCCGTACTTTTTTTGAATGAGTTCCAATGTCTGAAAACGAGATAGTTACTTAATATGCGATGGTTGTAGATTTCACACTCAATAGTGTAGACGTCTACGACTAATTTTTTAGTCATTGTAGATGATTAGGTTTTTGTGACATTGTAACGTCATGCTCACTGGTGACAGCGTCGATGTTAGTTATTCTTGAACTTGTCGCTATGACTTCTTGATTTTGTTTATTTCATTTCTCACTCAAGGTGAACCTCCATCAGGCTAAAAGTGAGGTTTTTTACTAGAAAACGCCATTTTCGTACAAGGTTGTACTATTTTTTTTTATATATATATATATATATATATATATATATATATATATATATATATATATATATATATATAACATGTTTACTGGAGATTTTGGCAAGATTCTCCAAACTTTTAGGTGACAATTTTGGCTGTCCAATTTTTTGTTGTTTTCAAAGCAAACGCTCATTCTATTTAGTGTTTGTCCAATGTTCAAGGAAGACACTTTTGAGGTCTTCAAGGAAGACACTAGCCACACACTGGACGTGTACGATTCGTACACTCGGAAATAAAAGATATAATCCACGGCGGACGAGGGATGATAACCTAACAATTCGCAAAGGCCATGTGCCTTTGGACAGGGTGGATTCAAATCCACCAACACCGATAAAACGATTTTTGCCGGAGGATATCCTCTGATGCTCCTAATGTCAACTATTCACCTTCATATATAGACTTTGCGTTTAAAACATAATGGTGCAATTCGTACTATGATATAATGCGCACTTCCTGGTCTTAAATTTTAACACGTTTCTACAAATCGCAAATTTCGCCTGTGTTTATAAATGCGACGTTCGGATTTTGTGATTTCAAAATCATTGACCATTCTCGGTGTGTAAACAAAAAGTTGTGGTAAAAGTCGCAATAAACTACGCAGGCGATAGGTGCCTGATAGAGACGTGATCAAAATATTAATGTTAGGAAATGTGTCCGGGAGATTATTTGCAACGTTTGATGGGCGAGAGCCCTCGATCTGTCGCCAAACTACGCTCACAAACTATGCCCACTATTAGAAAAAAAAATCCAATCTAATATTTTTTATTGTCGTGTTTTTTCCAAGAAGAGGGAGAAGGAAGTAGTAGTGTAAGAGGCAAGGGGGAGAGGTGACAATGGCGTAAACTTTTGCAAAGGACTAATAAATGAAATTGGAGGTTGGAGACCCTTGCAATATTTTTCCGCACATGCGCGTGATGGGCAAAAAAAAAGATAGTGTGTACTCTCCCTCGTGCAAAAATGTTCAAAATCGTGTGAGACGCGCAAGCCATTTTCCTATTCGTTTGTTATTCATTGGTCTTGAGCCGAATTCAATAGGAGTTTGAAGATTTTGGAGGAAAACGATAAGAAAAAATCCTTACTCTAACACATGGGCACACAACCTTAGTTATTTGTTTTTTTCGCAAATTTCACATTAGGGCATTAACATCAACATGTGGCCACTTTTTATGCGTCGCTGTGTGTGGCTACATGCGACCGCGATTTATTTTTTTGAAGTTTTTGTCCTTTGGCAGATATGTCGTTGATTGTTTTGTCTCGTCTTTTAACTTTGTGGTTACGTGTTAATGTTGAAGATTTTTCTTATACTGTTAAACTTTATGGATTGCACTGTAGATTGTAGTATCCATGCGAACGATACGATGTTCGGTTACGAGTTCATGTTTCCACATTTGGAATTCTAACTTCCGTAATAATAAAGTATTTGAACCGCAATTGGGGGATCAAAACTTTTTCCTATTGCCCAAATATATCAACCAAGTGGCAACTATTTTTTCATGAAATGACCGCTATCGAAAACATTTTGTTGAAGTTTTAGGTATATACAAGTACAAGTGATAGTAAAAGTTAACAACATATAAGCACAAAAAACTTACATTTCAGTACACACAAAACAAAAGTAAAACAAAAATAAAGTAACTCTTTAAATAAGTGATGTGTACATGCAGAATAGGTTAAAAAAAAAAGAAGTAAGCGTGGCATTCGTCGAAAGTATAATATCTTATGGTACATTTTGTCCTTCACCTAATCGTTTTTTTTTCTTACTTTTTTTTGTAATCCAAATAGTTTTTGTTTCTTCGGGTTCATATTACAATAGGACTTTGGCCTATGTTAGGAAATTTTGTAATTCTACGGCCAACATTACGGGCTGTTATATTTTGAACGATGTTCCATCCGTTAGAGCTTAGAAACTACTTTTATAAATTGAGTGGTACCACGTAAGTTAAGGTCGGATATTGAAAATCGTCAAAAAAGTTTTACACCGACCAATTTCAACTTAAAATCTTCATGTGTGTACCATGTAATTGCAAACAAGTCAGCATACGACAGAATTTTTAGACTCTTTGCAGACTCATTTCTACACCAACTCTTCATTTTGGGTTATTGTTTTTTCGCGTGACAAAAGAGGGTTGCCAAAAATATTGTGACGAAATAGCGTTGCGAAAAATAGCGTGACGAAAAAGCATTACGATAATATTTTTGTATTTTCGGTTAGATTTTGGAAGGTACTTATCATGTGCATAAGATTTTGGAAGGTACTTATCATGTGCAGATTTTGAGAATTCTTGACACGTATCATAATCATCCAACGTGTCGCGACTCTTCGATTTCTGTAACTGGATCGAAGTGGGTTGCTAGTTACATAAAAATTTGAAGCGAATGCCTCACGAATGAATATCCAACAGTCATCGTCACCTCCTAAACCTTTGGTGAATATTGGCAAGATTCTCTGTAATGTTGTTCGCCCATAAAAACAAACTAAGTGATACGGCATAGTACGGAGAGGTCCGGATTTTTGTAAACAATAATTAGTGTTATTAGTTCTAATTTGGGTTCAAGGCCTCTCGTCGAGAGAAAATTAACTCTAATTTATGCATAATTCTAGTTTAGGTACATTTTTCACGCAGTGTAGTCGGTATTGCCTGTGTTCACATAGTCAACGTTTGAACATGTGAGAACATGTTCGCGTGATTTTTCCCCGTCTTTATCAGTGGGAAATCAAATCTGCGTGCGTTTTTTTGTGTTGAAGCACTCACTTTCGTGTGTCGACGCCTTTACTTGACACAATTTTTGTAAAAGTGTACGAAATTACTAGCAATTTAAGTACGGACTGACCTTTTTCGTACACTACACTATTTAAAAACAGTCCAAAATAGAGTTATTAACGCTAATTAAACAGTACCTATATCAATGTAAGAAAACACTTAGAATTATTAATTCTATTTCAGGTTCAAAGGTCAAATTTTGGGGGCGCCGAATTAGCGTTATTAACGCTAATAGCGATTCACCCTTTACTGTAGTTTTTATGAGGGGTACCAAATTTTCCTCTCGGAAAAGGAAAACATGTCATGTACGGTTTTAGGAATTCTGTAATGTGTTGTTAAACCAAAATCATGGATTTAAAATCTGTGAAGGACAATTATTATATAGCACTCGAGATGGTTTGGTTCGATTCGGTTCGAGAGTAGGTCAAACAAAATAGTTCGGTTTAGAATCAACATTGGGATGCGCATTCAAGAAGGCAGTTAGATTCTGTTGAAAAAATCGAACCGTTGAACCATTAAATTTCCTTAGATACCCTAAACACATTAAATTTGGGTTAGAAAATTGCGAAATGAAATGTTTTGAGTTTAACATAGTATTTGCAGGTACTTTCATTTCTTGGTAGGCTAACCTTTATGTACTTGGAAATATATACCTTTTACTTTATTGTGACGTGCTACCGTACATTTGTACATGAGTTACAAAAACGGGTGTGGCGTGATCGAATTAAAACCAAGCTATTTTTCAAATTGTTGACAAAGATTTGAAAAACCAGTTTGATTTAAAATGTTAGTGGATAAAACCGGTTTAATTCGGCTTGAAACGGTTTTGGCTCAAAAAAGGCGATGCTAATTATACAGTCAAAAGTGTACTTTTTAGGGGAATGTGGTACTTTTAAGAGAAATGTGGTACTTTTAAAGGAAAAGGGTACATTTTTGGGGGGTTGTGGTACAAAACTATTTGTTGACGTTTGTTTTCACAAAACTATTTGTTACTTTGGGTGGATTTTAGGTCCAAACATAAAAGGTTTTTACTTTTTATAGTAAAGTGGGAGGCGATTTCTAGTAATTAGAAATATTTCTAAATATTTTTAGTAATTTCTCGTTTTGAAACGATAAAAACCTCAAATTTTTATTGACTTGGAGCAATTTTCACCACAATTAGTGTGCATTTTGCCCTTCAAGTTAATTAGTTTCTTTTGACGATGTGAATCCACACTAACTATGGTGAGACTTTCAAACACGAATGTATTTAGTAATATTTTCTCTCTCTCTCTCTCTCCTTTCCCACTCCTCCCTCTCTCCTCCCTCCTTTCTCCCCTCTCCTCTCTCCTCTCTCCCCTCTCTCCCCCATCTCCCACCCCTCTCCCCCCTCTCTCTCCCTCTCTCCCTCTCTCTCCCCCCTCTCTCCCACTCCCACTCTCCCTCTCTCTCTCCCTCTCTCCCACCCTCCCCTCCCCCTCTCTCCCTCCCTCTCTCCCTCCCTCTCTGCCTCCCTCCCTGCCTCCTTCCCCCCCTCCCCCTCTCCCCCCCTACCCCTCTCCCCCCCTACCCCTCTCCCCGTCTCACCCTCTCCCCCTCCCCTCCCCCTCTCTCTCCCCCCCATCTCCCTCTCCCTCTCCCTCCCTCTCCCTTTCCCTCTCCCTCTCCCTCTCCCTCCCTCTCCCTTTCCCTCTCCCTCTCCCTCCCTCTCCCTCTCCCTCTCCCTCCCTCTCCCTCTCCCTCCCTCTCCCTCTCCCCCTCCCTCCCTCGACCCCCTCCCTCTCCCCCTCGACCCCCTCCCTCTCCCCCTCGACTCCCTCCCTCTCCCCCTCGACCCCCTCCCTCTCCCCCTCGACCCTCTCCCTCTCTCCCTCTCTCCCTCCCCCCCCCCCCCTCTCCCCCTCTCCCTCCCTTGACCCCCTCCTCTCCCCCTCGACCCTCTCCCTCTCCCCCTCGACCCTCTCCCTCTCTCCCTCTCTCCCTCCCCCCCTCCCCCTCTCCCCCTCCCTCTCCCTATAAAACTTCATTTATACCCATTTTCAAGAATAGGTCAGAAACTTGCAAACCTCGAGGGAGATTTTGGTATTTTTTTTTTTTAATTTGAGAAATAAACAGACAAGTAAAGAATAAAAAAGTACGAAAAAATTCAAGCAAAATAAATAAATGAATAAATTTTGTCAGAAAAACTTTCTGAAAAATTCCCTCGATTCGAGATGTTGAATGTGGGTAAATCCCTCCACACAAAATTTACTGTGGATAATTTGATATGATAAATGCTTTGTTATATTGACCCTTTTTCCGTATTGATACTGTACCTATTTTGTCCAAAATAATGAACATAAGAAAAAAAATTATCCACAATTGAAACCCACATGCCAAAATTTTATCTGACTCTTGCATCCTGAAAAGAAATATATATAAAAAAAAAAAAAAAAAAAAAAACAAAAGAAAAGAAAATAAAAAAATGAAAAAACAATTAAACAAAAAAGGATTTTCCACTTGTTTTCCTACCACGCCGACTGTAGACATTTTTTCGGACTATTTCTTTTTTCTTTTATTGAGTTTTTTAGAACGCAAAAAAAAGGAAAACTAAATAGAAAAAAAAAATGATGCAAACAAAAAAAGGAAAAAAATAATAATTAGTTACATTGAATTGCAATTATTTTCCCGAATCATCGCTTCAACGTAATGCATGAGTCTCGCGTAATTTCTCGCCACCTTAATTTTGGTTCCCGAAAGTTGAGGATATATTCGATTGTACGATTTTCCGTTAAGTTCGAAACCTCCTCTCACAAGAATAATATTACTCCCTCCGAAATAACTCGATATAATACTATTTCCTCCTTGAACACTAATAAAACAACGACTTCTCGCAAGCATTCTCATTTGAATTTCGTTAAAAGACTTTTCCGGAGGATGTTCTTTCATCAAATCTTGCATTAAAATAACTTTCCCTCGATACCCACTTTTCAAATACAACTTTCGAATCACTTTATAATCCTCTAAAATCAATTCTCCATTCGTCGTTGCGTTGATATCTTCCCATTCGTCGTCCACAATAGTTTTTCCCGGTCGATTATATACCACAAAATAACCTTCCGTTACGAATAACTCTACTATTCTTTTCAGTGTCTTAATATCGATAAAGTTTATCGGACCAAGTGCCCATTCGTTCGAAAATTTGTTACTAATCACCACTAATTTCGAACCCGAGGGAACGTTTTCCCAACTTCTACCCATTTCTCGAAAATATACCGCAAAAGGGGGCGGAAACCACTCTTTGGGAATTTTACTCCTATGGAGTCCTCCAGTCCATCCAAAAGGCCTAATATTATTTTTTTTATCGCTTCTTCGACAATTTTCATTGTTTCGATGGTTAGGACTAAACGAATAAAAGAGAGAAAAACTAGGATCGCCACAAGAAGTTGTCGAAAGTAAAGACCCATTTAAAAAATGAAAATAAGCAAAGGGAATTACAGCCATGAGTTCGTACCCGAATTCTCCCTCGAATTGGACGTTGACACCTGTCAAAGTCTCATTGGTTTTGGTTTTTGGCGAAGAAGGGAGACAGGGACGAGTGGTAGTAGATGAGTTTGAATTTAAAGTACCCGAATTAAAATCAGAATTTGAAGTTGAATTTGAAATACAATTTTTATAAATTTCTCGATATTCTTCCGTATCGTCTTCTTCGTAATCTTGAATTGTAAATCCTTCGTCCATAGCATCCTCATATCCTTCCTCTTTTCTAGTAAAAACCGACTCTCCTTTTATAATTTGCTTTTTCTCATCCCTTCTTTTCGTTTTTTGACCATTTTTTTCATTGTTCTCATCATTTTTTTCGAATGTTTTGTTTTCTCGACTCTCTCCTTCGCCTACGTCGATGAGATTTCTAAAAAAAGTTCTTTTTTTCTTTTTTTGGTCTAGATATTTTTTTGACGCTTGGATTGGGAAAGGTTTAAAATTTGAAAAAAAAAGTTTTGCGGGGTTTGGAAACGACAAAATTTGGCCAAAATTTTGCTCAAAATTTGGGGTTTTGTTGAAAATTTTGAAAGGATTTTGAGATAATTGGTTTTCCAAAAGACTATTTTCAAAAAAATGCGATAAAGAAAATTTAAAATTTAACCGATCTCTGAGACTGAATTTATGTGAAATGTTCTGATTTGAAAAGAACCAGAAAACTGAAACAGAAATAATGAAAAAAACGGAAAAACATATTTTTTTAGCGGAAATTTGAAAATAAGAGGCCATTTTTTCTCCTGAAAAACTGTAATCTAAAAATATCATCTAAAAATTTCATCTAAAAATTTCGTCTAAAATCCACAAAAATCTAAAAAAATCCGAAAAATCCCCAGACAAAAAACTCAAAACGAAATTGGAAAATAAAGTAATGTAAAAAAAGAACCTACCAGAACAAGCCACGTGGCAATAGTAAAGAAGATGAGGCCATAAGAGGCCAAAATAAAGAAAAAGTCAAAAAGAGAGGGGGAAGCCTAACGACTACAGTACAGTACATTGTCGTAAACGAGACAAACGAGGACAAAAGAAAAAAGTACATCGTACATTTTTTTGTCTTTAGTGCAGATTTATGTTCGAATTTAGTCAAAGGAGTTTCACAAACGACAAAAATCACAGGAAAAAATCGCGCACAGCGGTACACACGCATTTTTTTATTTTATTTTTTTAAGGTAGATCTTGAAACCGTACGGCACGAATCCCGCCTCCCTGAGGGTTCGTCTCCATGTGCCAAAGTAAGGGTTCTTTTCTGTCGTTTTCCTGTAAAACCTAGAGCCGTACCGCGTAAGTTTCAACCGTACAGAAAAATAGAAAAAAAAGGAGAAGTACATTTTGCGTCATCATCGAATTTAGGATATACTACACATGTTGTCGTCTTGTGTTCTTCGACCCACGGCCTCGCCAAAAAACGTCATCTTCAAATTTTTCTCTTTAAAACACAGGGACGATGTGTTTTAAAACAAAGTTTTTTCCGAAAAACAAATAGGAACACGTATTACCACGTGTAAAGTTGTTTACAAAAATTTCAAACGAATTCAAGCGACGACGAAAGGTACACTATTCGTTATGTTTTGTCCGTTTGCGTTCAGGTAAGATGAAGCAAAGTACACAATTTGTTTGGTTTTGTCCGTTTGCACCTGGTACAGATTTTATTTCGCCAGGGATCTCAAGATTCCGATGCCATTTCACGTCGACCGTACAGGCGACGCAAAGGCAAAGTGCATCTTCTTCAACCGTGAAACGGCACAGGCTGGAAGGCGGCACGTCTACAATGTCACGAAAACTCATGCGACGTCACAAGCATTTACAAAAAATAACGTGCGTCATCACAGATTGTAAACGTTGACAGTCGTCACGGGCATGGTCAGTGCATACAATCGTCACACCCAACTATGTCGTTGTTTGGGTGCGTCTCTATGTAATTCAAACTTAGAGAATTTACTTTGTTTTTTAGCGCAGATAAGGCGGACCCGGATTTCGGGTGTCCTTATGTGTACCAAACGAAGTTGTCAGTTAAAGGCGTGACGATTGTATGCGTCGACAACGCCCGTGACGGCTGTCGACAGTGTACAATCCGTGATGACGCACCAAATTGTAAAAAAATGCTTTGAACGTCGCATAACCTTGCGTGACATTTGTAGACGTTGAACCTTCCAACACTGCCAGATTTTTCACTATTTCGTCAAATCATAGTTCAAAAGTAGGCGTTTTTATGGTAGGCCTTTGGTAGGCGCACAAAACTTGGCTCAAAACTCGCGTAGAGTAGGCATACTGTATGTGTGTGCGTTTGTGCACACTCTTGTACGAACGTACAAATATGACTTATGATCATAGTACAGGGCACGCCGCCGGACGAAAAAATTTTGCGACTGACACGGCGTAGGATGAGTTGTGTTATGGGCTTTTCATGTGATCGTCTTATATTGCTAATTTGATCAGCGACCGCCCGATTGTCTAAATCTGACGGTTTAAATAAAAAAAAACCTCAAAACTCACAAAAAAAAAGTCTGACTGTTTTTCAAAAATTAGACATGACGTTTAATTCGCTATCGATCGATGTGCAACTCAACCGTGTTACTATTTTTATTCATTTTGCGACCAATACAATATGGGTCTTAAGGTCATGTTGTATGTTTTGCGTACAATAGGCACATTGCATGGGCCTACTTTCACCTACGTTTGAACTATGCGCCAAATGGCATCGAAATGTTCATACCCTTGGAATGGAAAAACATGTACTGAACGAAACGCTTAAAAACAAAACAAATTGTGTACTTTGATGGACGCAAACGGAAAAAAAATAACGAATAGTGTTATTGATTTGAAAAAAACCAGAAAAACTGAAACATAAATAATGAAAAAAACGGAAAAACTTATTTTTTTAGCGGAAAATTGAAAATAAGAGGCCATTTTTTCTCCTGAAAAACTGTAATCTAAGAATATCATCTAAAAATTTCGTCTAAAATCCACAAAAAATCTCAAAAAATCCGAAAAATCCCCAGAAAAAAAAAATCAAAACAAATTGGGAAAATAATGTAATGTAAAAAAGGAACCTACCAGAACAAGCCACGTGGCAATAATAAAGGAGATGAGGCCATAAGAGGCCAAAATAAAGAAAAAGTCAAAAAGAAAAGGGGAAGCCTTACGACTACAATATAGTACACTGTTATAAACATGACAAACGTGGACCAAAGGAAAAAGTACATCGTACAATTTTTTTGTCTTTAGTGCATATTAATGTTCGAATTTAGGGTGCGTCTTTGTGTGCATAAGTACGGGTTTTTTTCTGTCGTTTTCCTGTAAAACTAAGAGCCGGTCGTGTAAGTTTCAACCGTACAATAAAATAGAAAAAAAGAGATGTACATTTTGCGTCATCGTCGAATTTAAAATGTACTACATGTTGTCGTCTTGTGTTTTTTGACCCACTTCGACGACAAAAAACGTCATCTTCAACCTTATATTTAAAACACAGGGCCGATGTGTTTTAAAATAAGGGATTTTCTATAAACAAATAGGAACACGTATTCGCACGTGTAATGTTTTGTTCACAAACTTCAAACGAATTCAAGCGACGTGGAAGTGTACACGATTCGTTATGTTTTGTCCGTTTTTATCTAATACGACAAAGAGAAGTACACATTTTGTTTTGTTTTGTCCGTTTCGATCCGGTACGGGTTTTTTTTTTGCAGGGGTCTCAAGGTTCCGATGCCATTTCACGTCGAGCCGACAATAGACGCAAAGTCAAAACGCATCTTCTTCAACCGTGAAACGGCACAGGCTGGAGGGCGGTAGGTCTACAATGTCACGAAAAGTCACGCACGTCACAAGCAGTTACGAAAAATGACGTGGGTCATCAGAGATTGTAGACGTTGACAGCCGTCACGGGCATTGTCGACGTATACAATCGTCACGCCCTAAGTGACATTTTCGTTTGGTACACATAGGGACACCCGAAATCCGGGTCCGCCGGATCTGCGCTAAAACAAAAAAAATAATCTCTAAGTTTGAAATACATAGAGACGCACCCTTAGAGTGCGTCTCCATGTACTTGAAACTTAGAGAAAAAACTTTGTTTTTTAGCGCAGATCCGGCGGACCCGGATTGCGGGTGTCCCTATGTGTAACAAAGCGTGTGACGATTGTATACGGTGACAATGCCCGTGACGGCTGTCAACGTCTACAATATGTGATGATGCACACTATTTTTTGTAGCGGATTGTGACGTCGCATGAGTTTTCATGACATTGTAGACGTACCGCCATCCAGCCTGTGCCGTTTCACGGTTGAGGAAGATGCACTTTGCCTTTGCGTCTCTTGTCCGATCGAGGTGAAATGACATCAGATCTTGAGACCCCTGGCGAAATAAAATCCGTACCAGGCGCAAACGGACAAAACCAAACAAATTGTGTACTTTGCTTTGTCGTACTTGAACGCAAACAGACAAAACATAGCGGATCATGCACTTTTCGTCGTCGTTTAATTCTGTTGAAATTTCCTTGAAATTTCTTACACGTGCGACTACGTGTTTTTATTTGTTTTTCGAAAAATCTTTGTTTTAAAACACATATTCCCTGTGTTTTAAAGAAAAGTTTGAAGATGATATTTTTTGGCATGGCCGTTGGTCGAAGAACCCAAGACGACAATATGTAGTACATCTTAAATTCGATGATGACGCAAAATGTACTTCTCATTTTTTCTTTTTTTTGTACGGTTGAAACTTACGCGGTACGGCTCTAAGTTTTACAGGAAAACGACAGAAAAAAACCCTTACTTAGGCACATGGAGACGTACCCTTAGTCAACGGAGTTTCACAAACGACAAAAATCACAAGAAAAAATCGCGCACAGCTGTACACACATTAAAGGACACATACGCATTTTTTTTTTTTTTTTTTAGGTTGATCTTGAAACCGTAAGACCTGAATCGCGCCTCCCTCAGGGGGCGTCTCCATGTGCCTAAGTAAGGGTTTTTTTTTTGTCGTTTTCTTGTAAAACCTAAAGCCGTACCTCGTATGTTTCAACCGTACATAAAAATAAAATAAAAAAGGTACATTTTGCGTCATCATCGAATTTAGGATGTACTACATGTTGTCGTTTTGTGTTCTTTGACCCACAGCCACGCCAAAAAACGTCATCTTCAAACATTTATTTAAAACACAGGTACGATGCGTTTTAAAACAAAGTTTTTTCGAAAAACAAATAGGAACGCGTATTAGCACGTGTAAAATTATTTACAAAAAATTTAAACGAATTCAAGCGACGGCGAAAAGTGCACGATCTGCTATGTTTTGTCCGTTTGAGTTCAGGTAAAACGAAGCAAAGTACACAATTTGTTTGGTGTTGTCTGTTTCCGCCTAGTACAAATTTTATTTCGCCAGGGGTCTCAAGATTCCGATGCCATTTCACGTCGACCATACAGGCGAAGCAAAGGCAAAGTGCCATCTTCTTCAACCGTGGAACCGCAAAGGCTGGAAGGCGGCACGTCTACAATGTCACGAAAACTCATGCGACGTCACAAGCATTTACAAAAAATAATGTGCGTCATCAGAGATTGTAAACGTTGACAGCCGTCACGGGCATGGTCTGTGTATACAATCGTCACACTCTTAACGATGTCGTTGTTTGGGTGCGTCTCTATGTAATTCAAACTTAGAGAAATTACTTTGTTTTTTAGCGCAGTAGCCTATACCCACCGGAGCATTTGATTTTCCAAAACTCATGGGAAAACGTACATGTTTCGACGTCATCAAGCAGAGGTGCAAAAACAAACATGCAGTATTGAATGTTCGAAGGATGACGACGGTGGTTAAAAACCTGCAGTTGTTTCGCGCGAGTGCAACGAAATAGCCGTTTGATGTTGTTTTGGCTACGTCACCTTTTCGGCGAAATACGCGACTTTAACCCTACTTCAATATCCGACAATATTTTGAGGATGCTCGTTTGTACGGTTTTCATAGAAAGCCGTACATTATTCCAACATCTGTTTGTTGCGAAAGTGAATTTTTTTACGGTGGGAATAGGCTATGAATAAAGGATCGTTGTTCGACAAATAGAAAGAAAGTTTCGCACGTACGAAGGATTTTAAAAGTTCCATATTATTATCTAATTCGGAAAATCATCGGAATGGGAAATGCTTTGGTGGGAATAGGCTATCAATCAAAGAAAAGAAGTTATATTAAGTTATTTGCCATGTCCTCGAAACTATCGAAACGTACATGGGCACGTGTCCATTGTCCGTACATATCGTAGGTGTAGTGAACTCCTTTAAAAGTTGCGATCGAAAGGTAAGATTCTTAGCTTCTGATTGGCGGTTTTAAACCATAGTTCAAAAGTAGGCGTTTCCATTGTAGGCCTTTTGTAGGCGCCTTTATCGTAAGCTGTGTTATGGGCTTTTCATGTGATATTTTTTAGATCGCTACTTTAATCAGCGACCGTCCGATCGTCCAAATCTGACGGTTTAAATAAAAAATACCTCAAAACTCACAGAAAAACATTTTTTTGTCCGAATGTTTTTCAAAATTATAACATGACGTTTAATTCTCTATCGATCGATGTGCAACTCAACCCTGTTACTATTTTTTTTTCATTTTGCGACCTTTACAATATGGGTCTTAAGGTCATATTGTATGTTTTGCGTACAATAGGCATATTGTATGGGCCTACTTTCACCCACTTTTGAACTGTTTTAAACTGAAAATTGGACAATGTGTACGGAAAAAATATGTTTTAAGTGGCTAAAATATGATTACCACTAATAGCGATACACGCAGTACTGTACACCGCGCATCGTAATTAGAGTAATGAAAAAATTAGAGTAAAAAAAGAGAAAAAAATAATTAGAGTAATTTACTCTAATTTATGTGATAGAACTGTTTCAGAAAGGAATTTACTCTAATAAGTTTTCACCCACTTTCATCCGGGTATGTTATACGGATAACATGCGTTTTGTATGTTATACTGGAATTCTGGGTATAACATTTCCAGCGTTTTACTTTTTTTTTATCATTGTCCCAACTCAACGTGTAGCTAGCTATCTCTTAATTTGCAGTACAATATTAAAACTTTTTGTA